>NSGQ01000015.1:26973-255867 GCA_003676035.1 Spathaspora sp. JA1 | reverse complement strand
GAACTTCCCCAGTCTTGGTGTTACCTGAACCATCAGTATACGTAGTGGTGTACTTAGTAAAAGCAAAATCATTTGTGGTAGTATACCAAGATCCACTATCATCAGTAGTAATAAGAACTTCTCCAGTCTTGGTGTTGCCTTTATCATCAGTATACGTGGTGGTGAACTTTGTAAACCCAAAATCATTTGTAGTAGTATACCAAGATCCAGTATCATCAGTACTAACAAGAACTTCTCCGGTCTTGATATTACCTGAACCATCGGTATACGTAGTTGTATACTTAGTAAGTTCAAAATCACTTGTAGTGGTGTACAAAAGTCCTCCATCATCAGTAGTAACAAGAACCTCGGCAGTCTTGGTAATTCCATCATCATTTGTATAAGTGGTTGTGTATTTTGTAGCTCCGGGAACAAGATCATTTGTGGTAGTATACCAAGATCCAGTGTCATCAGTACTAACAAGAACTTCTCCAGTCTTGGTATTACCTGAACCATCAGTATATGTAGTGGTGTACTTAGTAAAAGCAAAATCATTTGTTGTGGTATACCAAGATCCACTATCATCAGTACTAACAAGAACTTCCCCAGTCTTGGTGTTGCCTTCATCATCAGTGTATGTAGTGGTGTACTTGGTAAAACCAAGATCATTTGTAGTAGTATACCAAGATCCACTATCATCAGTACTAACAAGAACTTCTCCGGTCTTGATATTACCTGAACCATCGGTATACGTAGTTGTATACTTAGTAAGTT
This sequence comes from Spathaspora sp. JA1, assembly GCA_003676035.1. NCBI lineage: Eukaryota > Fungi > Ascomycota > Pichiomycetes > Serinales > Debaryomycetaceae > Spathaspora > Spathaspora sp. JA1. The sequence continues at coordinate 255,114 of NSGQ01000015.1, read as the reverse complement.
CAAAATCACTGGTAGTGGTGTACAAAAGTCCTCCATCATCAGTAGTAACAAGAACCTCGGCAGTCTTGGTAATTCCATCATCATTTGTGTAAGTAGTGGTATATTTCGTGGCTCCCGGTACAATATCATTTGTAGTAGTATACCAATAACCACCATCATCAGTACTAACAAGAACTTCTCCAGTCCTGGTGTTGCCCTGGTCATCAGTGTACGTAGTGGTGTATGTAGTAAACCCAAGCTCATTTGTAGTTGTATACCAAACACCAGCATCATCAGTACTAACAAGAACTTCGCCAGTCTTAAGGTTTCCCGCGGGATCTGTGTATGTAGTAGTATAGACTGTCATCTCCAATGTATGAGTCGAACTGAACCACTTATCATCAGTATCGATAGTAACAAGTACTTCGGCTGTCCAAGTAGCACCTGTATCATCAGTGTAAGTTGTCGTATAAAATGTGACCTCTAATTTTTGAGTGTCAGTATACCAAATACCTTCATCATCAGTGGTGACCTCAATTTGAGCAGGGTAGGTAGTGTCATCCTCTGTCACTGTGGTTGTATACACCGTTGCCTCTGGGTCTATGTCGTCGTCACCATCGTTGTATTCACTATCAAAAGGGTACACCCTACATACACTATCGTCATTTGCTTCTGGGGGAGCATCGTCTTCATAAGTAGCATACTCATTACCTTCCACGATCAGGAATCTTTGTGGATTGTATCCCTTACCGATGTAGAAATGCTGGGATACAGTAGGTGATCTTATTGTCAACCGGCCAGACTTTTCGTTGTAAGACACCCCTCTGGTACTCAGTAATGGATACTCTAAAGAAAGTCGTTTGCTTTTTCCAAAATTAGAAATATGATAAGCTTTATTATTTACCCAACCTCTAACCCTAATGTGGGAATTCTCACCCATGATAAAATGTTGCTTTGAAGCTGCATACAACGAATCAAGTACACAGAGAGTTCCATTATCAAGGTACATACATCCATTTCCATAAATTCTTCCCGTTTTCTGGGAATATTTTTGGTTCTGTATTTTCATGATACCTGTATTAACCACTGGATTCAAAATTTCTCCGTCACTGAAATCCCCTTGGTTTGCAGATGGATTATTAACTAAAATTAATCCACGATTCTCCCATTTATCAGCACGAATTGTGTTAATTGGACCATTGGTTTGTCCTGAAGAATTAAACACTATGGTTCCGGTATTTCTAAACGACAAATAATCGATAGAATAGTGCGTGCGTGGGTCATTGCCTTCTTGGTTAATTATAAAGGTTTTCGTGTTGACGAAACCCTTCACAGCAGAAACAAACTCTGCTCTCAAACCTAATGTTGACTCCTTTGTTTCAGCAAGAAAATCACCATGATTTTCGAAAGCACCTCTCAATGTAAGAGATTCTAATTCTAGGAAAACATATCTACCTTCTTCACTGATCACAGTATCCTCCAATAACAGAAACTTGTGATTGGGTGGATTTCTAATCGTTTCGTCAGCAACAAGAATTGCCAGGACTGTCAGCACTAAAGTTAGTAACCAAAGACTCAACATTATAATGAAGAAAGTTTGTTTAGTCAAATTTTAAACATCCTTTGGCGACACTTTGAAGGGATATATATGTTGATCCGAGAAGGGGAATCTAATTTCAATAAAAGCTCTTGACCTCTTTACGATTTCGCCAGAATAGTAGTGGCAAAACTAACCCTAACTTCAAACCAAAGCATTTCTATTCACCATTGGGATTGGCTTTAGTCTTGCAAATTTATGAGGTGCAATCTCGTAGAAAGATTCGGAATTCACCTACCAATGGATAAGACAAAGCTGTTCGATGAGCTCCTGCCTATCAGGTAAACTCAACACGGAGTATTTTAATGGATGTGTTCTGTCATGGGTGATTCGGTTCAAATTTGCAACAGAAAGTCTTCCCTCAGTGAAGAAATATGGTTTGTAGATTTAATTTATTTACTGTTTTTCCCTAAAGTGGGTAATTGTTATTATTATGATTATTACCCGTTTAGGTAATGCTGGCACGTGATGAAACGAAGTAGTCTAATTGTTTTCTCTGTGGTATATTTTATCAATGTCTTAATACACTATCACTTCTTACCCTCTTTATTACTCTTTATTCTTATACTATTACGAAGCTACTTCAAAAAACACCCCCATTCTGCTTCCTTCCAGAGATACATGGATGGTTCCGAAGAGGTTCAAGCTTTTCTTGCTCATAAGAAAGCTATTGTGGTACGATATATGAGATCACTAATCCTTCCTTCAAACCGTAGTTATTCCTAATTAGTTGCAGAGTTTAATTTTGTTATTGTTACTGCCTAATATGTACTAATTGCAACGTGAGAATATGAGAACCAGGGTTCTGCCCTAAAAATCGGTAATTGTTATTATTATGATTATTGCCTGTTTAGGAAATACTTACACGTGATGAGATAAAATTGGCAAACGTAGTCTATATTTTATTTAAAGCTATAAGTTTTAATTCACTATAGCCTCTTTGAATGAAACACTTCTTTCACTTATTTGGTCGAGTAATATCTATAAGTATATGCAGAAGTTAGTTCAACATGAATAACAGAAGTAAAATATATGAAAAAAATCTGTTTACTAGTTTTAAATCTGTACTTGGGTAGAGAAAAAACTTTGAACCTCATAACCACATTTGGCTGTGTTAATGGGAAATCGGATATTATCGTCTGGGGCCCGTCTCACATTTCATGGTCTGGATAAAATCTCACTAATTATAGCTTCTTGTTTGATGATTTAGCTGTTATGCTAGTTGTAATATTACTATCATAGTTCTTATTTATGAACAAAATAGGAAACTTGGCCCTAATCGTAATATTCTGGTTAGTACAATTGTGCAAATGTCGAACTGGTCACCATGTGGGTCGAAAGAAGCTCCAACACTAATGTTCTTTGTTATACAGAAAGCTAACATTGTATTTTTGCCGAAACTATACTTGGTAAATTGGGGTGATATTCTCGGAGAGATTATGTCAAATACTTTGCTCCGAAACAAAAAATAATCGTCCTAATTAGGAAAGTATCCCGATTGAAAAATTGGGGTTTGCTTCCAAAATAGGAATCTCACCCACACATACATCTTGATCCCAACTATTTCTCCAAATATATAACGTCTCCATTTCCTTTACGTTTTATCATTACAAGTTTTTCCAAACATTAACTAAAGATGTTGAGACAATTAGACATAGATTCCTTGCTTGAGGAATTGACCTTATCCGAGAAGATTTCCTTGTTGGCAGGTTATGACTTTTGGCATACAGTCCCAATTGATCGGTTGAATATTCCTTCGGTCAGAGTTTCAGACGGTCCCAATGGTATTAGAGGAACAAAATTCTTCAACAGTGTCCCTTCTAATTGCTTTCCCTGTGGAACAGCCTTGGCTGCAACTTTCAATTCTGATCTTTTGGTATCGGTTGGTGAATTAATGGGTAAAGAAGCTAAGATGAAAGGTGCTCATGTTATTTTAGGTCCAACTTGTAACATTGTTAGAGGTCCAACTGGTGGAAGAGCTTTTGAAAGTTATTCAGAGGATCCCCTTTTATCAGGACATGCTGCTGCAAGTGTTGTCAAAGGTATTCAAAATGAAAATGTTGTAGCTTGTCTTAAACATTTTGTTTGCAATGATCAAGAAAGTGAAAGAAAAGCTGTAGATGTTATTATCACTGAAAGAGCATTAAGAGAAATTTATTTGAAACCATTCCAAATTGCTGTTAGAGATGCTTACCCTAAAGCTATGATGACAGCTTATAATAAGATCAATGGTGTGCATGTTTCTCAAAACAAAAAGATCTTACAAGATCTTTTGAGAAAAGAATGGAATTGGGATGGAACTATCATGTCGGATTGGCACGGGATTTATTCCACTAAGGAATCTTTAGATGCTGGTTTAAATTTGGAAATGCCTGGTCCAACTCGATTCAGACAAGAACTTCAAACTACTCATGCCATACAAACTAACGAAATTCATCGTGATGTCATTGATGATAATGTTCGTCAAATTTTGAAATTGGTCAATGAAAGTTTCAAAGCTGGTATTCCCGACGATGTTGTTGAATCTCCAAATCCTTCTAAAGAAGCTGAAGAATTGCTTAGAAAAGCTGGTGATGAATCTATTGTATTGTTGAAAAATAATGAAAATATCTTGCCTTTACCAAAGAATGCAACCAGTTCCATCAAGAAAATAGCAGTCATTGGACCAAATGCTAAAGCTGCTCAAGATTCAGGTGGGGGTTCTGCCTCTTTGAATGCTCGTTACAAGATAACTCCTTTTGAAGGTATTGAGAGCAAATTGAAAGGCGGTTCTATTGAGTTATCCTATGCCCTTGGAGCTTACTTGGATAGAAACTTGCCAGATGTTGGACAACTCTTAGTTAATGACAAGGGTGAAAGAGGTGTCACTGGTAAATTCTATAAAAACGAACCCGGTGCTAAAGATAGGGAATTGTTTGAAGAATATCTTTTACCAACATCTAGACTTTTCTTGTCTGATTTCAAAAGTGATAAATTAGATAGAAACCAACTTTTATTCTATGCTGACTTCAGTGGTTATTATGTTCCGGATGAATCTGGTGAATATGATTTTGGTTGCTCTTGTTTAGGAACTGCCCAAATATTTGTTAACGACAAATTGATTGTCGACAACAAAACCAAACAAGTTAAGGGTGATGCTTTCTTCCTTGGTTTGGGAACCAGGGAAGAACGTGGTTCTATGAGATTGGAAAAGGGTGTCAAGTATAATGTTAGAGTTGAATTTGGTTCATCTCCTAGTTACACTTTGAACAAGGCAGCTCTTGAAGGTGGTGGTGTTTTCTTTGGTATTCAAAAGAAGGCTACTCCGGAAGAAGCTATAAAGGAAGCGGTACAAGTGGCCAAGGATGCTGATGTGGTGGTTTTGGTTGTTGGAATCTCTAAAGAATGGGAATCAGAAGGATTTGATAGACCAAATATGGATATCCCAGGGTATTCAAATAAGTTAGTTGAAGAAATAACCAAGGTCAACTCAAATGTGGTTGTGGTCAATCAATCTGGATCTCCAGTCTCCTTACCTTGGATTGATAATGTTAAAGGTTTTGTTCAGGCTTGGTATGGTGGTAATGAATTGGGTAACACTATTGCTGATGTGTTGTTCGGTGATTATAATCCATCAGGTAAATTATCCATGACATTCCCTAAAAGGTTAGAAGATACTCCTGCTTATATCAACTTTGGTTCTACTGATGGACAAGTTTTATATGGTGAAGATGTGTTTGTTGGGTACAGGTACTACGAAAAGGTTGAAAAGGATGTTTTATTCCCATTTGGATTTGGGTTATCTTACTCAAATTTCGAATTTTCTAATGCTAGTGTTACCACTCAAGGTGAAAATGTCCTTGCCAGTTTATATGTTAGCAACGTTGGTGACGTTGATGGTGCTGAAGTTGTTCAATTGTATGTTCAACAAAATGATCCAACTGTCAAGCGTCCTGTTAAAGAATTAAAGGCTTTCGGTAAAGTGTTTTTGAAAGCTGGAGAAACTAAAAAGGTTGATTTGTCTGTGTCACTTAAAGAAGCTACTTCTTACTGGAATGGATACAAGAACAAATGGCAATCTACTAAAGGTAAATATACAGTATTCCTTGGTAACAGTTCTGATAATGTACCTCTTTCTGGTGAATTTGAAACTGAAAAGACTTACTTTTGGTTAGGTGTGTAATTTCATAGATTTACTATATATATATAAAAAACAACTAGCTTAATTGAACATAATTTCCTGGGAAAGTTCCAGTATTACCATTGTATTTTCCCGTCCACCAACCATTGGCATCTTGGGTTCTCTCCACAATTTCAATGACTGCTCCTACAGGAAAGGACAAATCTCCTTGAGCCTGGGCAGTATAATCATATAAAGCTGTACATGTTTGAGCTATTGCACTGGTGGGAGTAGGTGGAACGGGTGCTGGTGGTACTCCGTAATTAGCTGGTGGAGCTCCTGCACTAGCTGGGGCTGCTGATCCATATTGTTGGCCGTAAGAACTGGCAGAAGTTGAAACAGGAGATTGTTGACCATAACCTCCATAAGCTGGCGCTTGATACCCGGGTCCTTGTGGTGATTTGTAATCACCATATGTTTGTTCTGGTGGTGGCTGTCCATACTGGCTAGCATTATAAGAAGGTAACTCGCCTTGTCCTACAACGGGTGATCCTCCAGGGGGGCTATTCATCAGAGCATATCTTCTCTTTGTAGCTTCAAGTTTAGCCTTGGCATGTCCGACCTTGAAATGGGTGATTGGAATGGCATCAGTTTGCTCTTCTATATTACCCTTCTTAAAGTTATAGGCTTCGACTATATCAGTTGTCAAATCAAAGTAAGGAATCTTCAACTCTTCCATTCTATTGTATAAAGTGTAGAAAATATTCAACTGCATATAATACAAACTTATAAAAAGTGGTCTCAAGAAGTCAGCTTGCATTTGAAATAAAATAGGTAATTCAGTTTTTAACATATCATTGTAATAATCATATTCTTGTTGAGCAATTTGAACTTCAGCTTCAGCATTATACATCTTTTCTTCATCCTTGGCAGTTCTTTCCTTTTTATCTTCGCACTTTTTATGGGTTCGTTTGTGACGGTCCAAATCCAACTGCTTGTGTTCTCGCTTGGTGGCCATTTTTCTAATCAATTGAATAACCTTCAATAACTCCTGAGCAGGGTGAACAATTCTCTTTTCAATTAATTCTAAATCCGGTTTCAATGTTTCTTTAAGTTCCTTAACAACTTCACGGAATTGTTCTGCTGCTTGAATTCCTTCTGGGTTATCTTCGGGAACTGCATAAGTAGGGTCGGATACTCTACCACTAATGGGCTTATAAATTTCTTCAAATGCTTTAGAGAACTCAATTTGATAATCTAACATTCCATTCACGGCATTGAAGTATCTTTGAGATTCATCGGTTAACTTTTTGGTTTCAATCTCTAATTCCTTGAATCTTCGTTCAGCATCTTGGTATACCGCATCAGAGGTGACCTCCCCCATATTCATTTTTTGACGAAAGGACTGGGGAGCCCTTACGATTGATTTTTTGATACCCTTGAACGACATTGTACGTTTGCGGCTTGTTGTGTTCTCTTGCAATTGGCTGTCTCCCTAGAGGCAACTTCTTGAATACGAAGGAGGAAATGCGGGAATTCTGATGTTTCGCGGGAAAAACTGGAACTGGATCTTGGTCGTGCGAAAGAAACCAATTTCACTAACAAACTTGTGTTAAGCGCTTAACAACTACAGGTAAAGTAAGTATTTGAATTATGATAAACTTCAAAACAAATATTGTTAGATTGATTTCTGTTTTTGTTGTCCCAATTGCCTTTTTGCAAACTGTGGTTAATTGGGTAGATATTGGTGCGATTAGTGACTACATTGATTCATTCTCAAACTATGAAGATTTGCAACCAACTACTGAAAGGGAATTTTCTGTTAGAAGCTATGTATCCAAGCTCTTTCATTCTATGGTTTATGATCTTAAAACTGTTCCTGATCGAGCTTTTTATATTACAGATCGTTATTTGATTCATTCTCCTTGGTGCATTTTTAATAAAATTCGCTTCAAAAAGATCCAATATTATCATCAAGGAATCCCATTGAATAAATTTCAAGGATATGATGATTATTTATTATTATCAAGAAATGCCGGTGTCAGCAAGAGTTCTGTTACTTCTAGACCAGATTCTATTATACCAATTCAGAGATCTGCCGTTTCCCATAATTCAATTAGTAAAACCTTTCCGATTTCAAAACCAAGCATTGTTAAAAGACCACCTCCCGTTCCTCCTAAAACTAAATTAAGCATAAAGATTCCTGCTAATCAAAAAGTAGTGGTGAAACTTAACAATTTTCTTTCAATTTCTCCTTCAATTTCACCTAGTGACTATAAATACATTAATCAAGTATCTCAACAGATTAAGAAAGTATTCCCACAGGAAGGTTACGATGATGGGTCATTGGCACCAATTATTATGAGATTAGCGTGGCACTGTTGTGCAACCTATGATAAAACTAACAAATCTGGAGGATCAAATGGGGCTACAATGAGATTTGTTCCTGAAATAACTGACGAGGGTAATACAGGACTAGATATTGCCCGTGGTGCTTTAGAACCAATAAAACAAATGTTTCCCAAGATATCTTACTCTGATTTATGGACACTAGCTGGAAAATTAGCAATTGAAGAAATGGGTGGTCCCACAATTAGTTGGAAAGGTGGTAGAGTTGATTGCAGAGATGCCAGGTTTGTTCCACAAGCAGGGAAGCTTCCCTTTGCAAACAAGGATGCTCATCATATTCGAGCTACATTTGAAAGAATGGGGTTTGATGATCAAGAAACTGTTGCACTTTTGGGTGCTCATGGTTTAGGTAGGTGTCATAAACGGTTCAGTGGCTGGGAGGGGAAATGGACTTCCAAGCCAATTCAGTTTTCTAATGAATTCTTTCAAGTATTGTTAAATGAGGAGTGGAGTTTAGGAGTAGTTCCAGAAACTGGTAGAGAGCAATATTTCAATCATGACAAATCTTTAATTATGCTAAACACCGATTTAGAGTTGATAAGAGATGTAAAATTTTTGGTTTGGGTGAAGAGTTATGCTAAAGATGAAGAGCTCTTTTTCCAAGATTTTGCTCAAGCATTCAGCAAGTTGTTAGAATTAGGGATTGACAGGGATGAACAGGGTCAGGTGATGCCAAAACGAAATTATTAACTGTTACATTTAAGTGCAACCATGTAAGTAACAACTAAAAGAAAAAATATATAGGTGGAAGCGAGAGTCAACAAAAAAGAAATTTTCAATTCATCTTTGAATTAGTAAGTGGGGGACAAAATTATTTCTAATAAAGTCGAGCCACTTTTCCCGAGTACTTTTTGAAAAATTCATTATACCCTAACAAACACACATATTTTGCTTAACTATAATAGAGCCCAACCCCGTACAAGAGTCGAGATATGACGGCAAATATAGATATACCAAGAATGGAAGACTTTAATGTTTTCCCAAACTCCGGTTTCTTACCTCCGAAACTTCCATTGGAAAGACTACCTCAACAATACTATAAACCCTGGGAAGATATTGCTGCAAATCTCTCCTCGTTGATTTTAACCAAAAGAATAAGATCAGTAATTGATACAAAAGTGCCTTTATTAGATACTTGTCACCTTTCATGTGAAGAAGAGTATCGAAGAGCATATCAAGTGTTGGGGTTTTTAGCACATGCATATGTTTGGGGAACGGATACACCTATTAATAAATTACCTCCACAAATAGCACAACCTTGGATTGAAGTGTCTCGTTATCTTAGATTACCACCTATTGCTACGTATGCTGGTTTATGTCTTTGGAATTTCAAGCAGATCATTCCTACCGAAGAAGGTAAAGATATATGGGATTTGGATAATTTGACGACAATTAATACGTTTACTGGATCTATCGATGAGAGCTGGTTCTATTTGGTTAGTGTTTATTTCGAACATAAAGGTGCTTTATCCATAAATACGGGACTTGAAGCTATTAAATGTGCTCACAACAATGACATCCCTGGTTTAGTGTCACAATTGCAACAATTAGCCGAAGCTATAGATGTCTTAGGTTCAGTATTAATGAAGATGGAAGAAATGTGTGATCCTCATGTATTTTATTTTAGAATTAGACCATATTTAGCTGGTTGGAAAAATATGGCTGATGTTGGATTAGATAAAAATGGAGTGTTGTATGGCGAAGAAGCTCAACCTAGATCATATAGTGGTGGTTCCAATGCACAAAGTTCATTGATTCAATTTTTGGATATATTATTAGGGGTGAAACATTATTCTACGGGTGAACGACCATTGGCATTTAAAGAAGCACCTCAAGCTGGGCCAGAAAATGGGTTTATGAATGAAATGAGAACTTATATGCCTGGACCACATCAAGATTTCTTAAATAAGGTTTATGAAGCCACAAATATTCACGACTTTGTGTTGAAAAATGCCGATACCCATCCTGAATTGGTGTTGAGTTATGATGCATGTTTGGCAATGTTGAAACTGTTTAGAGATAAACATATTCAGATTGTGACAAGGTATGTTGTATTACAAGCTAAAAAGGCAAATACTATGGGTTCTTCAACTACTTTAAGGTCAGGATTAGCTAGAAAAAAGAAGAATGGAGGAGAAGAAAAGGGTACTGGAGGTACATCTCTTTTACCATTTTTGAAACAATGTAGAGATGAAACTGGGGATCCTGCTGCTGGTAATTGGGGTAAACGTATTCTCAGTGATGGGGTTATGAGATTGAAATATTCAAAGCCGAATGGAATAAATGAAGATTAATTATATACTGTTTATATTAGAATAATATATTTATATGGGGTTTACAAAGAACCAAAAGGTGGTGCGAAAAAAAAAAAATTTTTCCGTTCTATTACAAGTCAATGTATCAAGTTGTATGATTCGTAGCTTAGTTTCAGTTCGCAAAATATTCCTTCGAAGCATGTCTACTGTTCCTGTAACTAACAATTCAGCATCTGTGCCTGCTGTAGCAGCAGCTGCTGCTGCTGCTCCCGCTTCAACCAAGGCACAATCGAAGAAATCAAAGAAATCTAAAGCTCAAGAGTTTTTATTAAAGACCCCCAAGGGTACTAAGGACTGGGCTGATAAGGATATGGTTATTCGTGAAGCTATCTTTGGTTCACTTTCAGGGTTATTTAAAAAGCATGGTGGTGTCACCATTGACACTCCAGTTTTTGAATTAAGGGAAATCTTGACTGGGAAATATGGTGAAGATTCCAAATTGATTTATAATTTGGAAGATCAAGGTGGTGAATTGACTTCGTTGAGATACGATTTAACGGTTCCATTTGCTAGATTTGTCGCTTGTAACAATATTAGCAGTATTAAAAGATATCACATTGCTAAAGTTTATAGAAGAGATCAACCGGCAATGACCAAGGGAAGAATGAGAGAGTTTTATCAATGTGATTTCGATATTGCTGGTCAGTATGATATAATGGTCCCTGATTCAGAAATTCTTAATTTGTTATGTGAGGGTTTAGTTGGGTTAGGTATTCAAGACTTTAAAGTTAAATTGAATCATCGTAAAATTCTTGATGGGATTTTTCAAGCTTGTGGTGTCAAGGATGAAGATGTTAGAAAGATTTCCTCGGCTGTTGATAAATTAGATAAATCCCCTTGGGAAGCGGTTAAAAAGGAAATGGTTGTGGAAAAGGGTCAAACTGAAGAAGTTGCTGATAAAATTGGTGAATTTGTCAAGTTAAATGGTTCTATTCGTGAAGTTGTTGAATTATTGAAAAAAAGTGAATTACTTGCTAGCAATGAATCTGCTCAAAAGGGAATTGAAGAAATGTCTATTTTAGCAGATTACGTTGAAGCATTTGAAATTGATCAATTCCTCAGTTTTGATTTATCCTTGGCTAGAGGTTTAGATTATTATACTGGGTTAATTTATGAAGCAGTTACTGCTGCTTCTGCTCCTCCTGAAAATGCTAGTGAATTAAAAGAAAAGGCAAACAAGGATAGTAAACAAGAAATAGAAGATGCTTCTGAGTATGTCGGTGTTGGATCAATTGCTGCTGGTGGTCGTTATGATAACTTGGTTGGGATGTTTTCCAACGGTAAATCTATTCCTTGTGTAGGAATTTCATTTGGGGTTGAACGTCTTTTCTCAATTATTAAAGCTAGAGCTGGTAAGGAATTGGAAAAAATTAGTCCTAATCATACTCAAGTATTTGTTATGGCATTTGGTGGTGGTGAAGGATGGAATGGATTCCTCAAGGAAAGAATGCAAGTTACTAATTTATTATGGAAGGCTGGTATTAACGCTGAATATGTTTATAAAACTAAGCCAAACTCTCGTAAACAATTTGATTCTGCTGAAAAATCCGGAGCTAAAATTGGGGTTATTCTTGGAAAAGAAGAATATCCAGCAGGTCAATTAAGAGTTAAAGTTTTAGGACAAGGTGGTGAAAGTGATGATGGAGAATTGGTTAAAATTGAAGAACTTACCGAATATGTCAAGAGTAAACTTGCAGGTATTCATGAAGATGGAATTGATGATCTTACACGTATAATTAAGTCTCTTTAGATAAATCCAGTTACATACTTATATATATTAATTCTTGTCTAAATTATTAATCTTGTGACCATGTTTCTCTTTTCCCTCACGTTTAACTCTATTCCAAAGAGTGTTGACATCGTTGAATATAAACCACCAGAGTACACCACACCAAGAGGTAATTTGAGGTAATGGATCATAGAACTCGGCTGCAATTCTTCTTAGTTCAGGTAATTTTGACCAAGCAATATATGGGAAATCATGATGTTCATTATGATAACCTACATTCCAGGTTAATAAATTAAGACTTCCATAGTACGAATATGTTTCTGCTGGAGTTTCAAACCCACTAGCAATATTCGATCCCTTGACCAACTCCAGTTTAGGTATATTATTCTTATCTAAAACATAATGTTCAGCAATAAAATGACCAGCACATGGATGTAACGAACCAGCTAAGAATGAACTCATTAAGAAATATAACAAACTTTTCCAACCTAAAAATTTCACCATAACTGTATCAACTGCAAGTTGAGCAATAACATTTAACAAATGGATATAAGTGAATTTAATCTGGGTTATAAACATTGGTCTTAACGCATAAAAGAAAATTTGACAAGTAGCAAAGAATACTTTACCAAAGATATTTGAAAGAACAAGAGCCTCAAATTTTGTAGGCAAGTCGGTATCCAAATATTTATCTCCTAAGAACTTATGGTGTAACTGATGATAAGGTTGGAAAGACGCTGAATAAGGAATTCCAATAGGTATATTAGCGAAAATGGCAAATAATTTATTGTGCATAGGTTTCTTGAATAACAAATTATGTGAAAGTTCATGAATAGCTAAGAACAAGGCTTGATTTGAAGTAGCTCCAAACACATATGCCAACAACATAAACTTCCAACTTAAAAAGGGGGTATCACGAAGATAGAACGCTATACCACATTGTAAAGCCACTATGGCGATGACATACCACTTGGTTTTCGTTTCATAGCCAGTTAATTTGAGCACCTCGGGGTATTTCTCCAAGATCAATTTCCGACGGGCAATATGTGGTTCGGGATCTTTCGTCCAGTAAAATTCGTTCAACACCTCAATAGGGGCATCTGCTGGAGGGGTGCTAATTGTAAATGTTTGAGGAGAATTCCTATGTTTAATCTGAGCATCCATAGCTAGCTATTTGTTGAAATAAAGGAAGGAAAAAGCAAAGAGTTGGTTAAAGAAAAAGTTTTATTGGATGCAAAGTGAGCTCCGTTGCAATATAGTGAAACAATTAAATTTTTTTTTTTTTTTTTTGGCACTGAATCGCACCATTATCGTACACGAGGGGTGAAAAAAAAAATTCCGATCGTTCGCGTATTTTTGTTCGTTTAGATCTTTAGTACGAAAAATTTCTTTTTTGTCTCTGATCCAGAAAAAAAGGGGGCAAAAGTTGCAAAAGGTTTCAGACTACAGAAGGTGGTTATACAGATTCTTGCTTCGCTACACAGTATCAAGGATAAATGACATTGGTTAACTATTGAAATAGGGGGGATATCTACTGATGTCGTTATTTTCATTCCCGTTGTTCTGATTGTTATTAGTGTTGTTCAATTGACCATCTGGAGCCCTAGTAAAGGCACCAAACATTGGTTGAATTGGTTGGTGCGGGAACTCCTGAAGTTGTGCTGTCGGTTGCTGTTGTTGTTGGGGCTGAGAGACAGGGGGAAACACTGGTGGGAACTGAACTGGGAATTGTTGTTGTGGTGACTGATATGGGAACTGTTGAGGTTGACCTGGTGGTGGTGGGTATACCAGCATTTGGGGATAAAAATACTGTGAATAATTTGTTGTAGGATATTGAATGAATGAAGGTTGGATTGGATGAGTAAGATTATCAGCAAATCTTGGTTGATTTTCTTCCTTGACTGTTTCATGCTTCCATATAGAACTATTCAATTTTGTTGATCCTTGCGATATGGTTATACTATCATCATCAACCAACGAATCAACCATGTTATGTAATTTAATTTCAGGCTCTTCTTGTTGAATTTCTTCAGTATCAACCTCTTGAGCGTTTTCGATGCCTGACTTAAGTTCCTTTGTATGTTTGCTTATAAAAGATTCAATCTCTTCTAAAGAAACTGGAACTCGGACTTGAGGACCCAGTATTTCTTCGGAATTGGTCTGGCTTTTATGCTCAACGCTTGGTGTAGGTGTACGGCTAATCTTTTTTCTAGGTGAGATCTTCTTTTGTGGAGGTTCCACCTGTGAATTTTTGGTCTCTTGTCTCCCATTATTCTTCACTTCTTCTTTCTTCTTAATTTCTTTCACCTCATTAATTTTACTTTGGTTTATTTTGGCTTTTTCTTTTGCCGAAAATCGTAAACTACTTTCATCCAAGCTAACTTCAAACAGACTAGATGCAAATAACAACCGTTTGCCTAAAGTAAGCAATGCGTGGATTCTTAAATCATTTTCATAACATTCAATTTCTCGGGCTATTTCTTTAGGATTACAATCAGCTAAAAACTCTTGTTTTTCTGGAGATAAAAATGTTGGAATATTACCAGATAATAATTGGGAATAATCTCCCACAAGAAAATTAATATTATTAATTTGAAATAATGCATCATCTTTAAAATCCTTAAATTGATATTTAATCAATTTAAAATCACGAAAATGAACATCTTCCCAAAAGTAATACTTTCGTGTAGGACGATTACTTTGAGCAAGAATTTTATTCTTGATATTTTCATTGCCCGATGTGATCACCATTTTGTTAAGAATATTACATAAACCTAACATTGATTGTTTTCTAGATTCAAATGTCAAATACATTGATTTATTTTCTTTTAACCAATTCAAAATAAATCTTAAAATAATGTAAATATTTGCAGATTTATTTCCATCAAACTGGTCAAATTCCTTCAAACAATCAAATATTCTTTCAATATATCTAAATGTAAATCGAATAATTTTATTAGGAACTTCTGGATCTTCATTCAGGTTACACAATTCAACAAATGAAAATAAAACAGTCAATTGTGTTGTCAATATACAATTTTCCTTATCTGTTTCAATTAAATTGGAAAAATTGTTTGAAAAACATTTAAAAAATTCACTTTCAATTTTAGAAAAACTTAATTTCTTAACTAAATTAGGTCCATTTTTATATTGTTGAGGATAATAAAAATAACCCATTAAACAAATCAAATAAATATTCAAGGAATCTTCAATTTTGAATTGTCTCTCGGTGTTCTTATTGACTATATCAACTAAAGCTGTAGTAAACCAATGTTTTTTAAGAACATTGTTTAAATTGGATAATCCTAATTTATAATCCGGAATTCTTGTAAATTGCGATCTAAGAAACCAATAAATTGCTTCAAATCTATCTTCAACAAGATTATAAATCATTCCAATATGATTATAAGGTTCATTTAATGCTGGTAATAACATAATACAATATTTATAATATTGAATTGCCTTACTAAATTTAGGTAAAAAAATTTTAGTCTTTTCAAAAGTTGTCAACGATCTAAATTTAAAAAATTCTCGATTTGTTGAAACTGGTTGAACATAACTTAATTCCACAAATGTTTGATGACGACATATATCACCCAATGATAAGACACATCTATGAATTAAATACAATACATTTGCTTGGAAATTATTATCTTTACAACTAGCGGCATTTTCTGAAACAATCAAGTTAAAATGTTTAAGGAAATCACAGGGGATAAATGAATTTGAAAATTTAGTGGTGAAATATTTCAACAATCCTAAATAAAATTGAAATACTTGTTTACTAAACTTAATGAAATTATCATTTACTTTTCTCATTTCTACTGGTTTGGTTTTAAATTGATTGGCCCTACCTTCTAATTGACAATTTTTAAAAGATTCTTGTACATCTTGAAACAATATTTGATGTTGATGTTGGAAAAACTTAATTGTAGGATAATGAAAGTCGTTCCAAATAGTTTCTAAATATTTCATAGTATTAAAGCTAGCATCGTCATTACCATTTTCAATATCTGAAAAATATTCTTTTAAATCGGAAGTAATCCATGTTTGAAATTTAGATTGTAGTAATGTATTGAACCCAATAAGTAGCGACAAATCAGGGAATTTCCGACCGAGAAATTCATTAAGTTGATTCTTGTAGGCTAGAATTTCATCAGCCTTTTGTGCCATACTAGGAAGTTTTTGTTTTTAACTAGTCAAGTTTTGGCTATAGATGACGAGTATACAATTTGTAAATTGAGCAATTTTGCTTTTTGATTCTTGGTTAATTTGGTGGTTTGCTGGTGTGTGTTTTGGTATTAATTATTCAACAAAGATTATAAGATACATTCTCTGCTTGTATGAATGATGTGATTATACCAAAATGCTAAGATTTAACAAGAACAAGATTTAGATTGATTTGAGTTTTAACTGATTCACTTTTGAAAAAAAAATTTTTTACTGCGTGTGTCATATGTGAAGTGCACATGTAAAGTGTTACTATGCGACTTGACATATGCCAAATATCAAACTAATGCAAAGCGTCTATTAAAAGATACACTGACTCTGGTAATACTAAAAAAAATCTAGTGGCAAAACTCTATCGGAGTTAATTATTAAATAAGCCTGTGCAATTACTTTTCAAAGAGGGATTTTTAACGGCATCCAACATTCTTGTTCCGCCACCCGTAATCCGTTCCATATAAATAAACTGCGAAAAAAAGGAAAATTGAATTTCTGATTACACTCGATCCATATTTGCCATCACATATCAACCACATATGTCAGATCTACAAACAACCAATCGAGAAGAAGAACTGGAACAAGAATACCCTGTCCAAGTATATGTATATGATCTTTCCCATGGTCTAGCGTCGGTGTATTCCCCCATGATTCTCGGCAGATCTATCCCAGCAATTTATCATACATCGGTTGTAATTCGCAACACAGAGTATTATTTAGATCAGGGGATAAAACTGCATTCCCCTCCTGGATTTACAAAATATGGAACTCCAATTGAAATCTTAGATGTCGGTACAACATACATTGATGATCAAATTTTACAAGATTTTATATCCGAGTTGAATGATCATGAAGATATGAAATATCATGCAATTAGTTATGACTTGTTTCAAAATAATTGTAACCATTTTACTGATGTTTTAATAGAATTTCTAGTAGGGAAGAATTTAGATGATAGGATATTAAAATTACCTGAATTAGTATTAAGTACTGGGAATGGACGATTGTTACAACAGTTGATTAGTGGTGCAGGGGTGAATTCCAATCCTTGGCAATATAATAATTCATATCAATAGAAAAATATTTATATCTACACCCACATAATAAATAATATAATATAATATATTTGTCAGAAATTGGTTGTATAGTACAAAATTACTCTAGTGTGTGGTAAAAATTGAAATTGGGACAGCCAAAAAAATGCAAGGTTTGTTTTTATTGTTTTTAATTCCACACAAATTCTCTGTCTCGCCTTCTTTCTTCTTTCCCCCCTCATTTTCTTTCCTTCTTTCCTTTTCTTTCTTTATTGGCTTTGAATTAATCCCCATTCACTTTCTTGTTGATGTCACAGACATGGATAATTCTTTTGTAAATGTATGTTCTAGTTATACCATTTTTGCAACAAATATATTTTACTAACAAATTTTTCTTCTGTTGCAAAAGTCTTTGAACCAGATCAATTTATCAATGGATACTTCCATGCTGAGTAATTCTAAAGATTCCCTGACATTGACAGCAAACACTTCCTTTTTAAGTGATAACAGTTTTCTTGGTTCAAATGTTGGTGGTGGTGGCACAGATTATAGTGGTAATCCCCTGACTAAATTTTGGTCATCTACCCCTACCACAGCTAATTTTAACAACTTGTCATTTACCAATTATTCAGTACAACCACAGTCACAAAATATCCAATCACCTCAGCCAGTTCAATCAGTCCAACAACTTCAACAAGTTCAACAATCTCAAGTGCAAAGTTATCCCAAATTACAATACACGTCATCGTTTAGAACTGATGATCAACAACCAACACATACTAGTACCAGTAATAGTAGCTTACTAACAAACGCTTCTTCAATGTCAACTAGTACATCTAATAAATATAATAAACCTATGTTGAATATAAATGCCCCTAGTTATGTTCCCGAATATGCAAACTATAATACTAACACTAGTACTAACACTGGAGAAAAATATAAATATTATTATAATAATAATAATAATAATACTAATAATAATACTAATAATAATTTGAGTAAAGAATTTGAATCTTCAACAAATCTGATTGATCTTACTGAAGATTATAATAAATTAAAGCTTGAATTATTTTTAAAAAATCAAATAATTAAAAACTTAACTGAACAATTAAATAATATGAATAAATTAAAAAATTCAATTGATCAAAATTCTACTACATCCTCCAATACAATTTCCAATTTTAAAATGCCCAAGAATCATTATCAATTATTTCAAGATTTGTCGAAAACTCTTCAAGAGAAATCAGAAGAATTAGAAGAAACTAAATCTAGATTAGAAGCTGTGTTGGTTTCCTTGGCTCAAACCAATTCTCCAAGTAATATCCCCTCGGATTATGATGTTCAAGAATTAACCCATAAATTAATTAATAAATTATCTCATTTACTGAATGAAAATGAAAATTTATTAAAAATGATTAGTTTTGGTAATAAAACTAGTTTATTAATTGAAATTGGATTGCTACGTCATGAGATTGAACAGTTGAAAAACAAGGATAAAGAGGATACCATTAAGGAGAATAATTGATAATTTAAGGGATAAAGAAAAAAAAAAGTAGGGTGACTTTTGCAGCAATTTAGGTGGGGCTTAGATTTTTTTTAACGTTTAATTTGCCATACTAACAATATTAATAAGTAATAATGAGAGAAAGATAATTAGAACAAGATAATAAATGACCAGAAATAGTAATATTAATAATAGTAATAGTAACTTTGTTTTATTTAAGGAACTTAAGATGGTCATTTATAACTGTGGGATATGTTTGGCATATTCAAAAATTTTATTTGCATTTTAACCAGGGTAATTTTAGTATTTTTGCTTTGACGTGAATTTACCCTGTTAAACTTCGTCTATAGATTATATAGTTGTGTGTTGTTTTTTTTAATAATAATTGATATTTTTGTTTGAGGTTACATATGGTTTTAACGCATGGCAAAAACATTCTAGAACCACTTGACGCGGTTTCTTACATGTCAAGTGAAAAATGAATTATGCAGGCGCGAGTTAAGTTATAGCGATAAATGCGCCATTATCGTCATAGATCTAATTATAGAAACATTCATAATGTTTATGTATTTTTCTTTTTTGGCACTCTTGCTGAACGGAACCGTTTAAAGGGGGGAGGTGATTCGAGAAACTTTTGGTCAAGAAAACTTGGTCGCAAACTCAACTAACCCCCGACCGGCCGAATTATTTTTAGTTCTAGATTTAAGTTCGTTTCTTTTTTTCAGTCAAGGTTATCTATCATACAAGGATATATTGCCGTTTATATAAATCTAAAAAAGTTTTTCCGGTTATTTGATATCGTTGATAATCTCAACTGTTTGTGTTTTTGACGTCTGGTGGCAACGTTTCAACTCTTTCCATATTATTGATTCTCCCGAGTATTTATTTGCGACTGTTGTTTTTGTTTTGTTTTCCCCCGGCTTGTGTTTTGTATCAGCTTGCCAGATATGTCATCAGGATTTAAGTTCCATAAAGAATCAATACTTCCAAATCACAATCCAACATCTCCCTTCTATCATAATCTTCCACAATATGATTCAATCCCCATAGATCAACTTGTTGATTTTTTCAAATATTGGAAATATTTCATAAAGGCAATCTTGTACTATTTCAAAGAAATAGCCTTGGTTAAACAATTAGAATCTAATTTACAATATCAATTAATTTCATCAGTTCAATTTCCTGGTTGTAAGGATTTGCCAACAAAGATTATTCATGATATAAATATTGTCAATGCTGTAACTTCCCCTCCTCGAGAATTAAAGAAGAATTTATCAAGCTCAAGTTTGAGTAGTTTGAATGGATCATCAACTCTTACCACAATAACAACACCAGCAAACAATTCTGTTCCTGTTCGACCACAATTGGCAAAATCTAAATCTTCCACAAATTCTTCATTCTTATTCAAAAATGTTACAACTAATAATTTCCATAAGAAGAATGCCTCAGTGAATTCGATAAGACTGTTTACTGAGTCAACTAGTTCTTTACCAATACGTCCAGACAGTCCACCCGCCACAACAGCGGGAAACACCGATTTGAATACTAATGATGTGAAAATACCTCCACATTTCTTTCCTCAAGATTCCTTATATACAAATTTACCAGCAATATTATTAAGTCACCATCATACTGAATATAATAGACATAATAAGTTGTTTAAAGATCTTAATAATAAGCTAATTCCAAGATTAGAAACTTTATTAAAGAAACTTTCGACTAAAATCAAAGAAATTAAAACTACCTTAAAGAATGAATCATTTGCAAACACCGACTTGTCTAAAGAAATTAGTGTGACTGGTAAATATGTGGCTAGATATATGTCTGCTATTGAAACCTATAGTGATATTTCCCCAGTTATTAGAGGAAAGAAGGAGAGTTTGGATGGAGATCATGAAGACGAACAACAACCAGTACTTGACGATCCTTTACTAGTTAAATTGAAATTAGATTATCAATTGAAATCGCAATTATTGGTTGAAAATTATATGTTTGCATCATATGTTAATTTACAAAATATTTCTCGTGATTTGTACTTATTCGTAACCAAGGAATTGAATTGGATAGTTGATAAATTTGGTAAATTACAACTTAACAATGATTATTACCAATTCTTAAAACTGCAAATTAGTTCATCTCCTCAAACAGATTGGGAATATTTCATTACTAATAATCCAAATTTTGTCAACATCTACAAATCTACTCAACTTAATTCAAAGAAGGAAGTTCGAAAATTTGATGATATTGAATTACCATATAGTAATTCAATTCATAATAAATGTTTAAGATCTGGGTTAATGTATAAGAAATCCAAATTATTGAAAAGTTATAATTTATATTATTATGTCTTGTCATGTAATTACCTTCATGAATTTAAATATGATGCTGAAGATTTGACAAAGAAACCTAAACAAGGTAAGAAACTTGGAGGGTTTATAACTCATGATATGGAACCAATAAACTCATACAACTTGAATGATTATTCTATTGTTGTTGGTGAAGATGATTCAAGTTTAAAGTTTCAATTAGTCAAGAATAATAATAAATATAAAAGAATTATTATTAAATGTATTGATAATCAAGATTATACTAATTGGATTCAAGATTTACAAGAATTATTAAGGTATGGAAGCAATCATTATGCTAGGTTTTCAATGTTACAAGCACGCTTAGCTGTGAACGTGTCTGTTGATGTACAGCCACTGGTTAACGCTGCACCTGAACAGCCACCACAACAAAATCAACGAAACAAGCACGGATTAAGTTTGGATTTAAATGACAATAATCATATGACATTAGGCGGAGTTTTCACACCACAGATCAAGACGCCGTTATTTGAAGCACAAGAAACCAATCCATTTACATTCACTACTACTGGTTCAACTAGTGATTCAAACACTTCATCGCCTTCCTCAACTCCTCTGGGGAAATCTCCCAATATTTCTTCTCTCAGTTTATCAACTCAACATCAAGAATTTTTAGAATTTCAACAGAAATTAATCAATAGAAAACAACAACAAAGTATAGATGAATTACAAGGTAAATTGTTATCATATCAACAAAATCAACTTGAAAATAATCCATTTACTAGTGATTCACGTTTGGAACATCCAGTCACTATGAAACAAAATGGTAATGCTAATTTTAGTATGAATGAGGATGATTATGAAGATCTGATTACTGGTGATCGACATGGATCTGGTAAAATACCAGTCGTCTATATTAGTAGTAATCATTAGAATGTCTTAGATGCAAATAGTTTTTTTAGGGTATATATGGTTTTATAGAGTAAAAATAGATTAATTCACAGAAGTTTTATGCCAAGATTGACAATTATGAATTGTATATAAAAGTGGGCTCCTGTTATATAGAAAAAGGCTTGTACAAATAGTAATTCACTTGATACAAACAAATTTGCAACCACCAACAGAAGATTTCTTGTATTTTTGCTGCGAAATTTACATAATTAACACAATATTGTGAATACTTGTTCCAACCAAACTCTTCCATTTTAATCAGGTATGCAATTTGACAGAGTAATTACCGATCCATTCCAAAACAAACTCCTTAGTAAAGAGGTTGCAGTAACATCGACAATCTTAGTGTTCATAGTAATATTTTGCATCACGTGCAATGTTCTAGGGCAAGGAAATATCACCATTTGAAGAAAAAAAATTTTCTTCATTCTACATCTTTAGCTCCCTTAACTACAGTTGAAAGCTATAGAAGTATATAACATACAAAGATGGACTCTAAATCTGAAGTTACATTAGCCAAGGTTATCAAAGTATTGGGTAGAACCGGTTCAAGAGGTGGTGTCACCCAAGTCAGAGTTGAATTTTTAGAAGATTCTTCAAGAACCATTGTTAGAAATGTTAAAGGTCCAGTTAGAGAAAATGATGTTTTATGTTTAATGGAATCTGAAAGAGAAGCTAGAAGATTACGTTAGGTGTTATATCATGATAGGGGAGGTGTTTGTAATATAATTTTTTGCATATATATGTGTATCAATAAATATAAAATAGTATACAACAGAATATTGAACTTATATATTTAAAATCTATAATATGCCTAAAAAGGACTAAACACTTATGGTGCCTATTTTCAGTCCACTTATATCTCTAATGACTTGGTTTGATTTGCTGACAGTAGTAGGTGTAGTATGTTTTAAATCAATAAAAGAACCAACTTTCCACATATTAAATTGAACCATACTTTGGAAACCTACAGGATCATAACGATATAAATTAGCAGCATCTATATTTAAAGGTGAGTCGGGTTCAGGTGAATCTAATAACATTAATATCGCCACTAATAAATGCTCTAAATTCCATGCTGGTGACCATGCATCTTTCTTTAAAATATCCAAACATATTTCTCCGGTATTAAGATTGATATTTGGATGTATTATAGGTGTTATGAATTTTATAACTGGTGGTTCAATAGGATATTGTTTACTTACTGTAATATGTAATTTCCATTGTCCACCATAATAAAATGGATTATCGGATTTAGTTGGTTTTGAAATTATTGCTTCCCATTGAAAGATATCTTCTTCGGATATTGGTGCTAAGGATATAATTTGAGGGTTTGATTTGCTTGGGGGAGATTTCTTGTATCTGTTGAATTCTTGAAATAATCTACGTTCAGACATATTGGATAAGTTGTGATGTGGTTGGTTTATCAGAAAAACTTAAAAAACAATGTAGTATCTATACTGTTTCATATATCTATTTATATAGTTTCAAATGTAATGTACAATCACTAAATAATGCAACTATACATATATTTTGCATATGATTTTTTAGAATGTTAGCATTTATAATTCCCCCGCAATGTCAGAAAAATGATCATGGACAATTCAATCACAGTTGAACCGAGCGTTACAATCTCGTCTTTTTTTGCCCCTCTCTAAATAATCATCTAAATTTCAAATTTACGTGATCAGGTGATTGCTTCGTCATGTGATTATAGGTCAGCTGATACAAAGTCACGTTCGCATTTTTCCTGAGTAATTATAACATTTTAATTGGGTTAGAAAAACTGCTGCCGTAAATCCGGGACTAATTAATTGCGCCGCTGCCGGTAAAGGCATCTAGATTTTTTTTCCTTTGGTCGATACATTTGAGTCATTTTGAAATTTTTCACTTTTAAACCGTTTTACTCTTTCTTACTGACAAAACAAATATGAGCTTCATTACTAAGGCTTCTTGTTTGAAGAAGTATCAACTAGCTTCAATTCAAAGGACATTCTCCACCAGTTCAATTCAATATGAAAAAAAACTTAACAAATATTCTTCTATAGTAACTAATGATCCATCTCAAGGTGCATCACAAGCTATGCTTTATGCCACTGGATTTACAGATGAAGATTTTGATCGTGCTCAAATTGGGGTTGGTTCAGTTTGGTGGAGTGGTAATCCATGTAATATGCATCTTATGGATTTAAATAATAAATGTACTGCTTCAGTAAATAAAGCTGGATTAAAAGCAATGCAATTTAATTCAATTGGTGTTTCTGACGGTATTACCAATGGTACCGAGGGGATGAGATATTCCTTACAATCTCGTGAAATTATTGCTGATTCTTTTGAAACTATGATTATGGCTCAATTATATGATGGTAATGTTGCTATCCCATCTTGTGATAAAAATATGCCTGGTACTTTAATGGCTATGGGTAGACATAATAGACCTTCAATTATGGTTTATGGTGGTACTATTTTACCTGGTTCTCCAACTTGTGGTAGTTCAAATCCTGCAGTTGCCGATAAAATTGATATTATTAGTGCATTCCAATCTTATGGTCAATATTTATCTAAAACTATAACCAATGAAGAAAGAATAGATATTGTGAAACATGCATGTCCAGGTCCTGGTGCTTGTGGTGGTATGTATACTGCCAACACTATGGCTTCAGCTGCTGAAGTAATGGGTATGACATTACCTTATTCATCTTCTGCACCAGCTGTATCTAAGGAAAAAGAACATGAATGTGCTATTGTAGGTGATGCTATAAAGAATTTATTACAATTGGATTTAAAACCAAGAGATATTTTAACCAAGAAATCATTTGAAAATGCAATTGCATATATTATTGCAACTGGTGGTTCAACCAATGCTGTGTTGCATATTATTGCCATTGCATCAAGTGTTGATATTGAAATTACTGTTGATGATTTCCAAAGAATTTCCGACAATACTCCATTATTGGCTGATTTTAAACCAAGTGGGAAATATGTTATGGCTGATTTACAAAAATTCGGAGGTACACCAGCCGTAATGAAATTCTTAATGAAGGAAGGTTTTATTGATGGTGAACAATTAACTGTTACTGGTAAATCTATCAAGGAAAACTTGGCCAAAGTAGCAGATTTACCAGTTGAACAAGATATTATTAGACCAATTTCTAATCCATTAAAACCAAGTGGACATTTACAAATCTTGAAAGGATCTTTAGCTCCTGGATCAGCTGTGGGTAAAATCACTGGTAAAGAAGGTACTTATTTCAAAGGTAAAGCTAGAGTATTTGATGATGAACATGCATTCATTACTGCTTTAGAAAATGGAGAAATTAAAAAGGGAGAAAAAACCGTATGTGTAATTAGATATGAAGGTCCAAAGGGTGGTCCAGGTATGCCAGAAATGTTAAAACCTTCTTCTGCCTTAATGGGTTATGGGTTAGGTAAAGATGTTGCATTATTAACTGATGGTAGATTCTCTGGTGGATCTCATGGATTCTTAATTGGTCATATTGTCCCAGAAGCTGCTGAAGGTGGTCCAATTGCTTTAGTTTATGATGGTGATGAAATTGTTGTGGATGCTGAAAACAACAAGATTGATTTATTAGTTGATGAAGCAACCTTGGCTGAAAGAAGAAGTAAATGGGTTGCTCCTGAACCAAGATATAAAAGAGGTACTTTGGCTAAATATGCTAAATTAGTTAGTGATGCTTCTAAAGGATGTGTTACCGATTTAGTATAACCAAAAAAAGGGGCCCGACATTTTATTCAATTCTACTATTTAACATTTTAACATTGTATATATCCTTTCGAATGGATTTCATGTGAAACGAACAAATATTGATTGTAGGTATGTTTTCTCTCAGCTCTATTAAAGAGTTTTTCTCGTGTTGCCACATTCAACAAGAAACTATTAGCACATTGTTGTCAAAAGACCATATGTCATAAAAAAATGACGCTTGTCGTTGCTATAGCAATATGTCCTAACCAGATATAATGCACGCCGACCAAATGCTAGTATAAAAACTGTCTATTACTATACAGAAACTATATGGATGTGGATAAGATCCTACTTCATTCTTACAGTATAATCTTCTCCCGACTGAGTGATATACCTTACCCAAGGATAAGATTGGTATTGTAATTTTGGTTCATTAATTCTTAAATATCTAACTTGAATTCCACTGGTTGTAAAATAAGGGATTGAAAAATTAACTTTTATAGGTTTATTATTCAGAATTACTTTTTCACTATCTACAACTGCTGGTAATCCTAATTCTGCCGACATGGTAAATTGTTTACCACCAGGGAAAGTTTTCAATTTCCATACAAGACAAGATTTTTCTGGGATCCATTTTACAGTTCCATATTCTGGATTAAATTTTGGAGTATCGGCATCTTCAGGAATAGGTATAATTACTTCCACATTATTTGCGGTTGATTTTTTCTTTATTTGGGCCTTTATGGTACAAACTATTTCAATTCTTGAATGTTTATGTACTTTCATTCGACAATTAACTAATAATAAAGGTTTCATAAGAAATTGTGAACTTGATAATCTATAACTCATCAATGTAAATTCTCCATCTGGGGGTATAAACGTAATAATTTTTTCAGTTTCAAATTTAGATAATCTAACACATTGATGGAATTTAATATCTTCCATTTCCATTCCTTTACCACTGGTATCACCTCCTTCTGAAGTAAATATCCCCTTGTCATTTAAACCTAATCTTAAATCAGGCATACCACTTAAATGTGACTTAATTTTAACTTCTCCCAAAATTTCACTATTCAATACTTGTCCATTAGCATTTATTAACATGTTTATAGATTCAATAACATCTAAAAATGCTTCATTTTTCTTATAAAAAATTCCATCTTTTCTCCAACTTACGGCATTTGTAACTGCATTTGGTGGAGCTAATAAATGTTGAGGAGAAGATTTAATCAAGGAGTAATAATCTTGAGTAATATATTCTTTTAAAATCTTAGTATCTGTTATTTGAGGTATTCCAAAGTCCATCATTTCGTCTAATAATTCATATATAATAACAAAATTATCTCTAATACTTTCTTCTTCCAAGGATTTGAAATATTGAGTCAATACTTCAACAAGTTTAGATAAAAACATAGTGATGGCCATAATATTTTCATTCTTACGGGTTAATGCACAAATATATAAATTATTATGATTTATGAAAATATAATTGATTCCTTGATTGTTTATAAATGGTTTATATTCCCCTTCTTCTATTGAATTTTCCAATTCCAAGAGTAAAAGTGGGAATTTCTCAATCGTATTGGCAGGAATATCTCCCTTGTAGTCACGAGAAAGAAGGGATTTACCCTTGATATCAAGAAAATGGATTTGTGATGCCATAACTGGGCGATATTAGTGAGATCTAGGATCGAGATTATTACGTTTCAATTTTAACGTTGATACTGCCAACGAAAAAAAAAAATCCTGACGGGCTGTGGTTTATAAACATCCAAACATCAACTTTATCTAGATCTTGATGTTGCTTAACAATTAAATATCAGATGATTTGACTCCAAGCCTTGTGTAGTTCATCCTAGTCAACTACATTTCAATTGAAGGGATTATTTTTACAAGTTGTGGAAATAAATAATGTTTCAAAGTGTTTGGGAGAACAAGAAGAGCAACAATCCAGCGCTAAAGTAAATTGCAACCACAATTTCACTGGATGCTACCAATTTCGGTCATACCAATAGACTGTTGAAAGCATTGAGGGTTAACTAGCTCTGTCCTGTCCTTTCAGCAATACCGGAGTTATTTTATACATTTCTGTCTACGGATTTTCCGAGTATCGTGTGACACCCAATAACAGGAGTAGCAATTTTTTAAAAACAGGATAAATTTCGAAAATAAACTTCCGGAGAATAACAACAGAATAGAAACAGCATTTAAAATACGTCTTAAAATAATAGTTTGCAGACCGTTGGAATTGCCTGGTTCCTCCCAGATTTCCAAGTTGTTACATTTAAATGGATTTGCTCTGGGAAATCTCTT
Source organism: Spathaspora sp. JA1 (assembly GCA_003676035.1). Taxonomy (NCBI): domain Eukaryota; kingdom Fungi; phylum Ascomycota; class Pichiomycetes; order Serinales; family Debaryomycetaceae; genus Spathaspora; species Spathaspora sp. JA1. The sequence continues at coordinate 226,948 of NSGQ01000015.1, read as the reverse complement.
TTGTGAAAACTACGAGCAGTAGGATTTTCTAATATCAAGCTTTGAGTCACTTGAGTTTTTCTATAAAGGGCTTATACAAGGCTTAATCAAGTTTGTTGGAAAATTGAACTTTCGTACTAATTACTTCTGCCAAAACTTCCTAGGCGAAAGACATATAAGCAAGAATAGGCGAATGTATAAATGTTGATGTGGTTTTGTTTTTGTATTCTATTTAAGCATTCAAATAATTGAGCAAAGTATAAACAAATTTAAACTTCACTGAAACACATCAAACAAATTTAAGTTTATACTCGCGCGTAACCTTTGTTAATTTTCTTCTGTTTGTTTTTGTTTCACAATGAGACACGAAAATTTGGTATTTTTTTTTACCTCGTATCTTTTTTTCTTCTTTTTGGAGAAACTTTTGTGGTATGGCAAAACCGTGATGATGTGAATGACGTGGTGGTGAATGCATGCTAATAAATATTGACGTGATATAGCAGGCAGCTCACTATATCTAGGTGATAATGCATGTTATAAATAGCATACATCAAAAGAAAAAGCTTGTCAAGCCCAGAAAGAACCTAGTAAATTTTCCTTCGCTTGGATAAATTCAGTTATTTCTTGTCCAAATCAGGCAATCCATTTTGTTCCCTCGAAAGCCTCCTCCTATTCGTGGGGGGGGAAAGGGCACAACACTTTTTTTTAAACTTTTGCATAACTTCTTTCTTTCTCTCTTGCATATTCTTACCCGTAACCTTTCTCTTTTATACGTGATTCAGTTATATAATGAAATTGTCACTCGCTTTATTGACCCTTGCTGCTTCGGTAGTCTCAGCTATTGATCCTATTGAAGTTCGAGGAAATGCATTCTGGGTCAAAGATTCCGATCAACGGTTTTATATCCGAGGTGTAGATTATCAACCCGGAGGATCATCCGAATTAGAAGACCCCATCGCAGACACAGATGTTTGTGAACGTGATATCCCCAACTTCAAGGACTTGGGAATCAATACTATCAGAGTATACTCGGTTGATAATACCAGAAATCACGACGAATGTATGCAAAAATTGGCTGATGCAGGAATATACGTTATTTTGGATGTAAATACCCCATTCTCGTCAATCACAAGAAAAGATGCTAGTTGTTCTTACAACACTGATTATTTACAAGAAGTTTTCGCTACAATCTCGGAATTCTCCAAATACAACAATACCTTGGGGTTCTTTGCTGGTAATGAAGTTATCAATGATGAAGATAGTTTACAAGCAGCTCCTTATGTTAAGGCTGTAGTTCGTGACGCCAAGAACTTTCTTAAAAATAGAAACTTGAGGAAAATCCCTGTTGGTTATTCCGCAGCTAGTGTTGTTGAATATAGATTGGATTCTGCCTTGTATTTCAATTGTGGTGATGATGATATGGCCAGAATTGACATGTATGGTATAAATGATTATTCCTGGTGTGGAGATGCCAGTATGACAACTTCACAATATTCAGCTCAAATGACTGAATTCAAGAATTATACTGTGCCAGTTTTCTTTAGTGAATTTGGTTGTAATACCGTCAGTCCAAGACCATTCACAGAAATTGAAGCTATCTATTCTGATCAAATGTCCTCGGTCTTTTCTGGTGGGTTGGTTTATGAATATTCTGAACAAGAAAATAACTATGGATTAGTAGAAGTAAATGGTAATAACACAACCCCTAACCAAGATTTTACCAATTTAAAGAAACAATATGCCGACACTCAAAATCCAAGTGGTGATGGTGGATATCTTGACTCTAGTCTGGCAAATGATTGTCCTGCAAATTCAAGTGATTGGAAAGTTAGTACTGTCATCCCAGATACCCCCTTGGGAGCCTTGAAATATTTGAAAGGTTTAGTTGAACCACAAGGTCATGGGTTCAATGCTTATGTTCAACAAAATTGTAATGCTAGTGATAATAACGTTGACGATTCAGGTAAATATTCTTCTACACTTGCACCAAAGAGTATCGGCGATAATACCGCCACTGATACTAGCTCCACTTCAAAAAAGAATGACGGTGGTGTTGTTGTTGTTTCAGGTTTCCTTGGATTCTTAGCTTTAATTGCTGGTTTTATTACTGTTTAGAATGGTTGTTTTTTTTTTATTGTATTTTTCTATATATTTATATATATCTGACTAATATGAGTTAAGTTGTTGCCCTTTGTTTAATACCATACATCATTTCTTCTTTGTTAATCAAATGACCAATACTATCAACTTCTTCTAACAATTTGTCAATATCAAAACACCAATCATTTAATAAAGAATTTATATTAGAATCTTTTTCAGTAGCAACTTTTGCCTTTTCAAACTTGATTATACCTTGAGGACGATTAATCTTGGCTGAAATCATACCATTATTGACTAATTCACTGACATATTGTTCTGATTCAGGAATACTCAATTGTAACAAATAAGCCAATCTATCCAATTTAATAAATTGATAAAACTTATTAATTATACGAAGATTATGCTCAATTATTCTCTTTTGTAAATTCTTGTAATTTGTTTCATTGGTCTTTGATTCAGTTGTTTGAATTGGTGATTGAGTGAAAAAAGTTTTATATATTGATTCAATATTTGACCAATGAATTAATTCATTAGTAGTGAAAATTTCCAATAATTTAAACACTTTAGTGTCAACATTCTTACTAAATACTTGATTTGATTTAATTTGGTTTATTAAATCATTTTGATGTGGATCATATGGTGATAAAATAATATAGTAAATAATACCAGCCAAATATGTCTTGTAATCTGGATCTTGTTCCTTAACGGTGGAAATATCAATTAGCAACAATAAATTCTTGACAATTTCAATATAATCAAAATCAAAAATATTAATTTCAATTAAATATTTTAAAAATTGAGCTTTAAATTCTGGATGTGGTTTTAAACTCTTGAGTAAAATCTTTCTACTTAAAATCTTGGCTTGATTATAATCACCTTTTTGTAAAGTCAATTTAATCTGTAATAAAATATAATCAATCTTATCGGAAAAACTCATCAAGGAATAAGTTTCAACTTGTAAATCACATAAAATATCAACAGCTTTATTTAAATCATTCAATTTATTCAAATAAATTTCCGCCAATTTTCTAGAAACAATTGCTCGTTCAACTTCAACAAAAATCTTCTTGTCGGTGACTGTTCTGATAGTTTCGATAACTTTAATTTTCAAGTCAAGTTGTTGTTTATCATCTTCATTCAATTTATCCAAATTTTCAATAATCTTAGCAATAAATGTTTGAATAGAAGTTTTCAATTGTCCATGTTTCTTGGACAAAACAACAATTAATTCATTCAAATATTCCCAATCGGAATTATCAACCAAAACATCAACAATTCTATTTAAAACTCGTTTGGATGAAGGTAAATCTGAAGATTGACGGGTTTGTTTTTCCAACACTAAATACTTGTCAATTGCTTGTTTGTAGGGAAGTTTCTCAATCAAGGGAAACTGTTCATCTAAGGTAGCTGAATAATCCTTTTCGGCTTTAATAGGATCTTCTCGTGACATGTTGTGGTGTGGGATAGATAGTGGGTGGGTTGGTTTGGTGGCGATTCTCTTTTTTTTCGAACATTTGCAAATGAACAAATATTGGAAATGGGTCGTGTTCGAGGTTCAAAAATTTGCTTGCAAAAAAGTTTTTGCAACTAAAGTGGCAGTTCTTCTTCACTAACTTGATTATAACGGTATAACAATAGATGACTTCGATGTTTTCATATTCGAAATCAAGAGATGAAAGTAGGTTATAATCAAATTTATCTGTCGTCTTTGATAACTTCAACTTCAAGTAATACTGACCGGAGGTGTATATTTAGAACATGCCAGCAGATCTAACATCAAATTTTGTGTGAATATCTTCAGACTCTTTAAGAAAGCTTAGATCATATCTCTATTTCTATTTAAAGAATTGTATAAAGATATTCTCCTCTGGATTATCAGTAAAGTATCCGACTTAACTAAGTTACTTCTTCATTTTCATGGAATTTTTCAGCAAAAACAAGACAAAAAATTTCTGAACAATATTTTAGTCCAAAAAACAACAAAAATTACAATTTTGGTTAAGTAAAAGTTTCATCATACTATAAATGTTGCAGTCATCAATTATCTTATGTCTTACCATAGTTGTACTAGAAATAAGTCCAAAATATAATCCGGTCACGTGACGAAAAATCTAGTTCGGAAGAAAAACGGCAAAATTCCAAAATTTCAGAATTGGGTTGTATAGTGTAGTGGTTATCACCTTCGGTTTTGATCCGGATAACCCCGGTTCGAATCCGGGTACGACCTTTGTTTTTTTAAATGTCTTTTTTATATTGAAAGTGATTCAATTTAATCTTATGGTGTTAAGGTACTGTTATTCATGAGTAATTAGAGACTTCCTATAATGTTTGCGTTTGTTTCGTTGTAAAAGCTGTTGGTTTGGCACTTTGTTTTTTTGCAATCTCAGTTTGAGAAGAGAAGAGAAAACAAAAAAAAAATAAATCGAATATCTATAGTTAAAAACTAGATACTCTTACAATAATGTCATGTCGAGTGATATAGAATTATTCGATTCAATTTCTAAATTAGTTCAAACTCATTTAAAAGTCCAAGATGATAATCTAACAATAACGAAATTCTTACATAATCTTTATAAACAAACAAAAGCCAATTCCAAACCAGGTAAATTAATTGAATTTAAACGAATAGTTAAGGAGAATGGAGGAAATGAATTCCCTATAGATTTTATAAACCAAACCTTTGACTGTATTTACGATAATGAAAATAACACCAAGGAACAAGGGCAGGCTGACTTCCCTGTGCTTCACTTACAAGATCGTAGTAACACACCTAAGAACGATGAAAGAAATATACGACGAGAAAACAACAACAAAACAACACCCAGAAATAAAGAAGTAAGACAAAATGGTAGGGACTATTCCGACGATTCACCGCTTGAAGTTGGCCAGATATACCGTGGATATGTCAATGAAATCACTCCGTATGGTGCATTTATTAGATTAAGACTGCCTACAAGTTATCAATCTGGATTATGTCACATTTCCCAAATTTCAAACACAAGAATTCAACTGGTATCTGATGTGTTGGAAGTTAATCAACTGGTATTTGTGAAAGTTATTGAAGTAAAGGAACAACATAGAAGACAGAGGATATCTTTATCCATGAAAGAGGTCGACCAAGTGACTGGGTTGGAAAATCGCAAGGAAGAAGAACAGCCACGAGGAAGAACAACTTCTCAAATGAGTAAACCAGTTAAACGAAAGTTAACCTCTCCCGAGCGTTGGGAATTAAGACAGTTAATCTCTTCAGGAATTGTATCAAGAGAGGATTATCCTGAATTAACCGAAGAAGAAAACAACCAAGAATTTAAACATGAACCAGAATTGGAAATTAATATCGAATTAAATCCAACTCAGCCTAAATTCTTAAAAGGTCAAAAACTTAAATTTGAATTGCCTACCTTGGAAAATATTTGCAAACCCGAGGGGTCATTAAAGCAAATTGCCGAACAAGGGTCAGAATTAGTTCGAGAATTCCGACAAGACAAATTGAAAGCTCAAAAGGAAACCACCAAGGATTCGTTTGATCCGTTGTTTCAACGAGAACAGTCTGAACCAGTCGACGAAACTGCTTCAAAGAAGGACACATTTATATCCCAATGGAAAAAGTCTCAGAAAAATGTCACATATGGTAAAATTACAAATCTACCTATTCAGAAACAACGTCAACAATTACCTATATATTCAATGAGATCAGAACTAGTCGAACAAATTAGAAATAACCAATTTCTCGTGATTGTAGGAGAAACTGGTTCTGGTAAAACTACTCAAATTGTCCAATATATCAAAGAAGAAGCGATAAATAAAGACTCCCAAGGTAAAACCAAGATTATTGGATGTACGCAACCAAGAAGAGTTGCAGCTCAATCTGTGGCGAAAAGAGTTTCTGAAGAAATTGGTTGTAAATTAGGTGAAGAAGTTGGGTATACTGTTAGATTTGATGATAATACTAGTTCAAAAACTGTCATTAAATATATGACTGATGGGATGTTACAACGTGAAGCAATAAATGATCCTTATATGAGTAAATATTCAGTTATTATGTTGGATGAAGCCCATGAAAGAACTATAGCAACTGATGTATTATTTGCATTATTAAAAAAGGCAGTTGCAAAAAATCCCGAGTTGAAAGTTATCGTTACTTCAGCTACATTAGATTCAACAAAATTTTCAAATTTTTTTAATAATTGTCCAATTGTTAAAATACCAGGTAGAACATATCCTGTAGAAATATTATATACTAAAGAACCAGAACTTGATTATTTGGCAGCGGCTTTAGATTCAGTTATGCAAATTCATTTATCTGAACCTGCCGGTGATATCTTAGTATTCTTAACCGGTCAAGAAGAAATCGATTCAAGTTGTGAAGTACTTTTCCAAAGAATGAAAATATTAGGTGATTCAGTGCCGGAATTAATAATATTGCCAGTATATTCTGCATTACCTTCAGAAATTCAATCAAGAATCTTTGAACCAACACCCGCTGGGTCAAGAAAAGTTGTACTTGCTACCAATATCGCCGAAACTTCCATTACTATCGATGGGATTTACTATGTTATTGATCCTGGGTTTGTTAAAATCAACGCCTATGATCCAAAATTAGGTATGGATTCCTTAACAATCCATCCAATATCTCAAGCACAAGCGAACCAAAGAAGTGGTAGAGCAGGTAGAACCGGACCAGGGAAATGTTATCGATTATATACTGAACAAGCATATAATAAAGAAATGATTGCCAATACTGTGCCAGAAATTCAAAGAACTAATCTTTCCCATACGATTTTAATGTTGAAAGCTATGGGGATTAATGATTTGTTAACGTTTGAATTCATGGATCCTCCTTCAAATAATACCATGTTGGTTGCATTACAGGATTTGTATACCCTTGATGCCTTAGATGATGAAGGTTATTTAACTAGTTTGGGTCAGAAAATGGCTAATTTCCCCATGGAACCTACATTGAGTAAAACCTTGATTAAATCGGTTGAATTTGAATGTACGGAAGAGATTCTAACTATTGTAGCGATGTTATCAGTTCAAACCATATTTTATCGACCAAAGGAGCAACAAAAACTTGCTGATCAAAGAAAACTTAGATTCCATCATCCATTAGGTGATCATTTAACTTTACTTAATGTTTTCCAATCTTGGCAATTAAATGGATATAATAAGACCTGGTGCTCAGATAATTTCATCCAAGAACGAAGTATGAGACGAGCCATGGATGTTAGAAAACAATTGAAAACAATCATGGTCAAATATGGATATATTCTTGGATCATCATGTGGTTCAAATATAGATGTTATTAGAAAAACATTATGTGCAGGATACTTTAAAAATATTAGTAAGCGAGAGACAAATGAAGGTTACAAGACCTTGTCGGAAGAAACCCCAGTACACTTACATCCTTCATCTTGTTTGTTTGGGAAAAATCCAGAATATGTATTGTTTCATTCATTGCTTTTAACTACTAGGGAATACATGCATTGTGTAACTGTAATTGAACCAAAATGGCTTATTGAATTAGCACCAAAATTTTTCAAACCTGGTTCTGCTGAACAAAAGAAACAAGAAAGGATTGTGCCTTTATTTAAAGGGATGAAAGATGAATGGAGGTTAAGTAGTCAAAAGAAACGACATATAGGTAGATAAGTTTATATAGAGCAACTCATACTTTAATTTGCTTTGCCTTGCATCTAAGACAATAGCTTGCAATAGCAGTAATATTGCGAAAAATTAAGTTAATCCGCGGCCTTCGCACCAGTTTCCCCAGGAAAAATCGTGCAACTCCCTGTGACAAGACCGAGAAAAAGAAAAGCGGGGGGTCGAAAACCTCATCATTTCAGATCAAACTTTATACTTTTTTTTCTTTTCTTATTTGGGAAATTCCAACTTGTAGATCTTTACCACTAATCTAGATATATATATATACCGTCATGAGCTTTGTTAAGAATGCTCGAGATACAATACTGGAGCTTATAAGTATATACCTGAGCTCTTCGTCGGTGTTTGTTAATAAAGTGCAACCACTTCGCAAAAAATATCCTGATGCTGCAATTCCAACCACTTCACCTTCAAATAGCAATACTTGTATTCTTGAATGTACCAAATTAACTAGTGACCTGGAGGGGAACATAATCGATGAAGAAACCCATAGGAAAATCACATTAAAGGGAATAAACGTTGATTCAGCTATGAAGTTGCCTACATCACCTGATTTACCATCGCATAAAGGCTGTGCAAATGAATATGATAACATATTCTTTGATGGTGATAATGTTTCATTTGTAGGCAGACCATTTCCTATAAGTGAAGCCCGAGAACATTTCTCGAGGATAAAGTCTTGGGGATATAATACTATACGATATTTGGTTACTTGGGAGGCTATTGAACATGAAGGTCCAAACAAATACGACGAGGAGTTTATACAATATACTATAGACATATTAGAGATATTAGGTGAAGTTGGTGGGTTATATGTATTTCTAGAGATTCATCAAGACGTATGGTCGAGATTCTCTGGAGGTAGTGGTGCACCAATGTGGACTCTTTATGCTGCAGGTTTACAACCGAAAAGATTCACCTTGACTGAAGCAGCTATATTACATAATGAACCTAGATTCCATGACTCAAGTGATACATATCACAAGATGTTATGGACTACAAATTATAATCGATTAGCTTCATTGGTTATGTTTAGTTTGTTCTTTGCTGGACGGGATTATTTTCCTAATTTGGTAATTAACGACGTTAATATTCAAGATTATTTACAACAACATTATCTTAATGCTGTAAAACATATATGGAAGGCAGTTTGTAACAAGTTATCTTATTTAATTGATAATGGAACAATTCTAGGCTTTGAGTCTATGAATGAACCAAATAGTGGATTAATAGGACATCCTCATCTTGATGAAATTCCCAAATATCAACAATTAAGAGTAGGAACTACCCCTACAGCATTTCAGACTATGAAGCTAGGCATGGGGTTTACTTGTGAATTGGATACATATAGAATAGCAGTCACAGGACCTCAGAAATATGGAACGAAGATTATTGATCCTAGAGGACAACGAGCATGGATGACCCCAGAAGAAGCTCGGGAAATAGATTTGCATTATGGATTTAATCGGGCAAAGTCTTGGAAAATAGGTGAATGTATATTTATTCAACAGGAGATCTGGAAATGTCCTGAACTAGTCAATACTGACATGACCCAAGAACAATGGTTAGATGTGAGTAGTTCCAAATGTGAATTATTACAACCATATTTCTTTCAAACTATACCCAATCAACCACAACAACCTATAGACATTAACTATTTTATAAATAATAACTTTATGGAACATTATCGAAATTTCAAACAAACAATTCGAGAGATATCCCCCACGGTATTTTTATTTATTCAACCCCCCACGCTTCAAATACCACCTGATGTGAAAGATGACCCAGTAATAGATTCTAAAACAATATACTGTCCTCATTATTACGATGGTCTTTCATTAATGTGTAAGAGTTGGAATGTGAAGTATAATGTAGATACTTTGGGAATCATGCGAGGTCGATATTTCAACCCGATATTAGGAGTTGTAATTGGTGAACGGGCAATCCGGAATTGTATCCGGAAACAATTTATTGAAATCAAACAAGAATGTCATAGATATCTTGGGAAAATTCCCGTATTGATGTCAGAAACAGGTATGCCATTCGACATGGATAATAAACGAGCATACAAGAGTGGGAAATACAAGTCACAAACCAGTGCCTTGGATGCTATTTGTAACGCGTTGGAAGGGGCAGATATGTCCCATACGTTTTGGTGTTATAGTAGTTTAAATTGTCATAAACATGGAGATTGTTGGAACAATGAAGATTTTTCATTTTGGTCCTCCGACGATAAAAGTGACGAATCTGGTATATCTTCAGCTAACGGTGAGATACCTAGTGATTTTACTCGAAGTAAATCAAACAGAAATATAGTCAATAAACTAGCGGCTACTAGAATGTCAAGAACACCACCAAAAGTATCGGTTGAAGAAACAGGTTACGATTCAGACGATGAAATGGAAGAACAGACTCCGCCTTCTCAAGCGTCGTCGATGATTTCTTCAATTGTTGACTCTGGGTCTAAATACTTTCCTTCATTTGACGGAGTTAGAGCACCCAGTGCAGTAATTAGACCATATGTAATTGCCACATCAGGGGTGATCAAGAATTGTGAATTTGATTTAAAACAATCGAAATTTGTACTACAATTAACCGTGGATAAAACAACCAGTGATTTACAACCAACAGTTATATTTGTTCCTAAATGGCATTTTATTTATTTAAATTATAGAGATATTTGTTTGACTTCAGGTAAGGTATTGTATAATGAAGCCTTGGAATATTTGGAATGGTATCATGAAGAAGATTCAACAATATCAGATGAGATGTTAATTATAAAGAGAAGTACATAGACAAATATATATTAGAACTCCATATTATCTTCTCGGTCTCGTTTACTTACTCCTTTCAACTCTTGTTTAACTAATTCATTTACAAATTTTGTAAAATAATCAATATAAGGTTTCAAACTAGTATTTTCATATGGATGTTTACCAGTTTCTGAATCTTGATTTAATTCTAATTCATTCTGTAATTGTCTTAAATTAGGTGAATTTGTCGGGTTAAACCCATATTGATCATCTTCAGGGTTTCCGGAAATATTCTTGGTAATATCAAAAGGTACACATACATTACCAGTACTTGGATGTATACAAAATGGAGATTTCAATAAATGAATAACTTGTCTTGAGACTTCAACATCTAATCTTGGATACATATAATAGATTATAATATCCTTTTTAGCTTCATTCAATTGATTTACTTGAATGTTTGATTTAAGCGTCTGTTTAGCTAATTTATTTATATCGTCCCATTTAGAACGAGAACTGGAATTCTGGCTCTTCCATTTATTTCTTAATTCAATTTGTAATTGTTTATGAGGAATAAATGATAATAATTCTTCAATTTGAACCCAAGCTTTAGTGTTATCCTCTTCATCCATTGAAGTTAACCAAGGGTTTTGTTCTTCTAATATAACTTCACTGAAACGATTTTTCAAAATATTAAAAGATCTTTCAATATGAGGATGGAAAGGTTTTTTAATATTTATTCTATTACTATTCTTACCCTTTGAACCCAATACATCCAAATAATCAATTATAGATTTCCGAATATTTTCATCCAAGTTTCTTGCCCTAGAGTCACTTATCCAACAATGGGCCCCTCTTCTACCTGAAAATACCCAAATTAAATTCTTGAAACCAAAATCTTCTCTTAATGCAGATTCAATAATTTCTGAACCAACTTGAATAAATTTCCAACATTTAGTACAAATATCAGTACCAGAACAACAAGTTCTAATATCATCATAATCAGTCAAATCAATATCAAAAACCAATTCCTTCCCTCGAGGTTTCATAGCCAGTTTAGGAACGTTTTTCCGTTCCTTTGGGTCAATATTATATATGGCACCAATTTCAAATCTGGTAGGATTAGCTTTAATTACCGAATTTTTAAATTCTTCTAAAGTACTGAAGGAATTATAACGTTGATAAGCACCATTACGATATTCATATGCAAATTCACGTCTGGTGAAGTCAGTGGTTGGTTTAGGGGAGTGATTAAGCCATTGAAAGATTTGTCGAAATGGAAGTAACCGTTGATAATAGAATATCATATCTGATTCTGAAGGTTTGGTTGATTTAGGGGTATCATTATCATTGAATGTCTTCAACAAAGCAGGATTGTCAACAACTGGCGACATGTTTAGGGGTATATCTAGCAGCAAGTAGATCTTTAGCTTGGTGGTTGCAAGAAATATTGATCCTTTGCGCACGCGTTTGTTTTTAGAGACGCGCACTGGATTTTTTTACAGTGTATTTACTTTAAGTGTATATATAGTCGTGCGAAAAGTTCAAATTTTATATCTAATTAAACTTATACAACAGCAGCTGCTAGTAGCAGAGGATGTCTCTGTATAACAATCCCTAAAACTCTCTATATAAACTCCGCTATGGCTCAGTTGGTTTGGAAAACCAATGATACCCCTTCATCACCAGCAGTAACCAATTTGTTTCCATGGTCCAACACTGCAAAGTCCAATACTCCCATATTATGTCCAACACCAACAAACAACTCTTCACCAGTTCTAGCATCCCATTTGTAAATCTTCCCATTCATACTTGACCCAATTAATATTGGAGTTTCTTCAACAAATTCTAATTTAGTTATGGCATCATCTACTTTTATAGTTCTTCTTACTCTCCATTGTTGAGAGTCAAACAATAACACATCACCAGAGACTAACCCCACTGCTAATAAATGAATTGACTTACACCAACTCAAGGCTTCAATTGATAATTCTGAAATATCTTCAACATTATCTAAAGTCTTGAGAGAATGAACAATTTTCCCAGTTTCATTATTTATTATCGCCAATTGTCCATCTCTAGCCCCAATAGCAATAACATTACCCAAAGCTTTAATAGTAACCCAGGGACTTTCAACTCCCTTGAAATCGTCATGAGGTTGTAATTTATAACTTATATTCCCGGTAAAGCAATTCCAATTGACAACGGTACCATCTTCAGAAATTGAAACTAAAGTTAAATCATTTTCATCTTGACTTGGTATAAAGATCGCATTATTACATTCTAAAGAATGGGAGAAACCTGACATAATTTGTACTAACCCACCAGTAGATGACTCAGTATCAATTTGATATACCCAAATTGATCCATCAGGGGCACCGAATGCAAAATAAGGCAAAGTTGGATGAACTACAATAAATAATATTTCTTCAACTTCATCCAATTCAGCAAATTTAACCCATTTCTCTCCACCTCTATTAGCCTTGTGTACTTGAATAAACCCATTCATATCTCCAGTAACTACATATTTACCATCAGATGTAAAACCCCCGGAAATAACTGATTCCTTATGTCCCTTTAATTCACCTACGAATTTTGGAGGTTGAGAATGAGTAGTCCATAAATATGCAGTGTTATCTCCCCCTCCAGTTACAACCATAGGTAATTTAGGATGACTAAAGATAGTAAAGATTGAATCTGTATGTTGATCAAAATAAGTCCATGAGTTATTTGACATGTCGATTTCTAAAGTTTCGCCATCTTCCATATCGTGGTCAAGTTCTTCGTCATATTCTTCATCATCTTCAGGTGCAGGAGCACCAGTATCATCAGCTACTACTTCTTCTACTTCATTAATGTCTATGAATTCTTCTTCTTCAGGTTGTTCTTCCACAAGGCGTGAATGTTCTGGATCTGACATTGTGCAGTAAAGTGTATTGAATTCTATAAAGGCAAAAAACTGGTAGTTTTTTAATATTAGTAATATAAATTGGTATTGAGATGAGAAGGTAAATACAATTTTTTTTCACACGCTATAGAGCCAAGGTCGTGTGAAATTACCAACTGCAAAAGTCTTACAAATCTTTAATGTACAAATTCTAATTACAGTACGAGTGGGCGTTGGATAAGCCTAAAGGGTAAACTTACGCTTAGTAATTCAAGTATAATACGATGGATCACATGCATAACGTATCATTCAAGTTTTCCCTTTAAAACTACTTATGTTCTTTGTTTTAAATTGCAATTTAAATTAACTCGAAATAGTTTCTGCCTCGTACAGTACGCGCTACACATGCACCCAGTATATAGCAGACAGTTTTAACTTTTTTATAGTGTAACGTAATACCCCAGGGCTAACAATCTACGAAAAAATTGCTTAAAAAAACGTACTGCGTGTTTATTTCGATTTATAGGCAAAACAAAACACAGGCATATACTAATATAACAAGTTGCTTGTGTAGTTGATTTTGTCTTGGACTTAATCTCCATCCCTTAGAGGTGTTTACAAATATGGTATGCTACAATTACCCACACTCAATCAATTAGGAAATGTAACCGGTCACAAAGTTTTGGTAACGTTTTCTCAATTTTTTTTTTCTCAGCAATTAACAAAGACAAGTCACTTAAAATTATCAGGTGTGTAACATAGCAATAACTAGGTGATATTTTTTAACTAGTTAGAGAATTTATAGAGGTTAAAAACACCAGGGATAGTAATATACATATATTACTTTTCCATTCATAGATTAAAACCCCCACAATATAAAAAGAGACATTATTTTACATATATTCACACCCAAAAACTTACCACTTCTTGACCTTGACCTTCACACATTTCCCTAAATTGACTGTATTATGTCTGATTGGATTTCTACATTTCCAGGGTATAAACAAGTACTAACCACTGCAAAAAAGACGTTTGGTAGAATAATTCGAACTGGTCCAGTTCCAAAACATGTTGGAATAATTATGGATGGGAATAGAAGATATGCCAAAACTCATAAAATTGAAATTAAAGAAGGACATTCCTTAGGATTTGATTCTATGGCTTCAATTTTAGAATTATTATATGAATCAGGAGTGGAATGCGCAACGGTATATGCATTTTCTATTGAGAATTTCAAACGACTGAATATAGAAGTTAAATGGCTTATGGATTTAGCTAAATCAAAATTCAAACAAATTAATAATCATGGTGAATTATGTCAAGAATATGGTGTAAAGGTTAGAATATTGGGGAATAAATCATTGTTACCTAAAGATGTATTGGAAATATTAAATGAAACTGAAGAAATTAGTAAGAATAATACTAGAGCAGTATTAAATGTATGTTTCCCATATACTTCACGAGACGAAATAACCCATCTGATTCAAGAAACTGTACAACAATCAACAGAATTCCCAGAAATGACAATAAATCAAGAAACATTAGATAATAATCTTTATACTAAAGATTCACCAAAACTTGATTTATTAGTAAGAACTTCAGGTACGTCTAGACTCTCTGATTTCTTATTATGGCAATGTGTTTCACCTGATTGTGCTATAGTATTTGTTGATAAATTATGGCCAGCATTTCGTCCTTGGGATATGGCAAAAATATTAATTAATTGGGGGTTTAATAAATATTGGTATGGTGGACATGCTAATGGATACCCGCTTGCATATGATAGACTAGATGAGGTAGACTCACTACAGGAAGAGGAAAAAACTGAACGGAATGGTAGTAGCAGCAGTGGTGATAGTAATAGTAGTAGCACTGGATTTAAAAGACACGAAGAGAGTTTATAGAAGAGAACGTAAAAATAATACACCACAATGGGATAATAAAATAATTATATAGCTTAATACCCATGAAATTTATCTAATTAAACTGCCACACTTTACACGTACATTACACAGTCTTTCCTACCAGTGTCACATTATTTTTGTTACCAGTGACATTCTTTTAAACCACAAGAAATGGTTCAAACCGAACTACAAGGATTTTCATACCATTGTTGTCGCAAGAGTAAACTTTGATTCCATCAAGGACCTTATCTCGTTTATCTTGTTAGTTATGTGATATACTGGGCATTATTCCAATGGATCAAAAAATTTTTGCAATCGAGTGTTGCGAAAAACTCTCATTCCCATAGTACTCCCCTTTTCAAAATTAAACCTTAATCTCAGTTTAATAAACTCTTCATCCACTCTGTTTAACCCAAAGCTAACATGTTTAACAATAGTAAACCAAAACACTGAATACATTAAACCAACAAGCAAATCAAGTCTCCAATGATGATCTAAATAAATTGTGGCCCACCATTGAAATACAACAAAGAAAAAAGTTGCAACTTTTACAATAGTCCATCTGGCATAATATGAAATGAAAAAGAATGTCATAACCGCCATAGCTGAATGTAATGAAGGTAATGCTCCAAAGACAATTGGTGATGCATGAAATCCTTGGGAATTCAAATGTGTCCCCAAAGCGATATCAACTCGAATCAATCCGGCGGCATATCCTGGCATTTCATAATTTGCTTGTTTATCCTCTCCATACATATGAATAAACCATGGAGGTGCATTAGGGAACACTAAATGCGTCAATACCCCACATATATTTTGAAATCCCAATGTTATTCCATATAATTTGAGAGCACCAGGAGGGTGAAATACATATAGCCATACCGCGGTGACTATAGGAACTGAAATATGGCAAATTACATATAGTACCCATGCAAGTAGATCTTTGTGTTTATTAATAGGATCCTTTAACAAATAGTCTATATTCAATAATCCCCAACTAAGTGAGAACAATAATGGTGGGGCAAAATACCAACAATTGAGCGGACGATAAGAATGATGCAATTTCAAACGGTTAATAACCTTAGTATTGATTTCATTCTCATGATTTGCTACTTCCTCTCGTGTTAAGGTATGAAAGAATTCAAGTGGTGGTAGAGTTTCGTCAAATTGAGAACAAGGTAAGGGTTCTTCGGTTGCGGTAGATGAAGTAAATGAATCCAACTCAATCTGTACTTCTAAATCAATGTCACTGTTGGAATTCTGCAAAATCCCACATTCTTGAATGATTTCCATCGAGTCTGGCTTACTCAAAATTGGAAAATACTCGTCCAAGAAATGTGATTGTTCAGGTTGGTAATACTTGACATATAACAAATAATTGAAAGTTAATACACATATAATGGTTAGCAAACTTCCAACCATATTGGAAAACAAGTAATGGTCCATAACACTAGGCAATTTGACATGAATAGGAGGTCGTATAGAATGGGGAATTATGCCAGCATTTTTAAAAATCAATAACCATGTAAACACAGGTCCAAATCCTATGGAAAAATCCAACATAAAGTTCCATATTGACCTCTTGTTTAACCCAGACCATATTATTCTTGAACCCAAATGATACAAGAATAAAAATGGTCTAAACACAACATGATATGACATCAAAGGGATAAATGAAAACGTATTTAAGGAAAGAAGGGAATAAGTTTTGAAACAATATCATCAAGTAAAGCCTGCTTAGTATTTATACAAGAAACATTAGTTTGTCGGAAAAGTTAGCCTTAAACCCAGAAAATTAAATTCTCTGGAAGCATACCTAAGGAGTCGAACTGTACCAAGCAGAACAACTACAAAGATCCAATCTGGGCCGCCATTTGGTGTTTGGCGCTTGGCGTGTTAGAAGATACCCATTTTTGTTGAAATAGATCCGATTGACTCAATCAATATATCAAGGCGGTCGAAAATCTAAAGCACGAGACCAAGGTGAGGGGACACTCTTAGATCTCCAACACGACTAAATAGATGGGTGAAGCACTTCAAATCAATATGCAAGGTATAATGAGTGCCTTCAAGAGAAATAAGAATTTATAAGAGCCAAGAAAAGTGATATTAGAGTGTCTAACAAGCATGGCATCAGTAACAAGGCACGAGTGCACCCAAGAGAAATAAAAATATGTAAAAACCAAGAAAAGCGATATTGGGCCTAGTAGTGAACAGCTATAAAGAAAGATTCGAGACATTACTTAAATGACTCTAGATATATTAATACGGTTTAGTGAGAACCGTTTTTGTAGACTACAGAAAATCCGTCGAGTTTCTCATAATCAAGAACCATTTTTGAGTTTTCTAAAGTTGCTTATGGCGAGAATTTCTCAGAAGTGCAAAGTTAGGCGTTATGCATATCAACATGCCTGAATTTTTATCTATAATAATAAATGGAATATGTATGGAAGTTTATTATTACAATCCCAGATCAAACAGATCTCAAAACAAGTTTTCCTAATGTTGTGTCTACCAGATGAAGTTATTAGTTACATATTTAGTTTTCTAAACCAAATTCAAATCACTAGATTAAGGTTGGTCAACAAAATACTTTATAACTTAGCTACAATAAAACTATATCGATCTGTACATTTTGACAACGGCGCACAGAATATACTGATTACCGAAAGTCTCCACTTGCCTCTTTACTTACGAAGTACAATCATCAATTCCTTGAAGAATTTCGAAAAATTATGTGCTTCATCTCATTTTGAGTTTAGTCAAATAGATCAAAATCTACGATAATTATGCAGCGTTGCTCCTTTACTAAGACTAGAATTATTACACCCGCAAACCAAGGTAACTCAAATGACCAACCTTGACCCTCTTGCTGCATGCTTCAAGAAGGAGGTTGTCAATGACAAGCGTGATCCTATGCAACTCGAGAAACTAAATGTTCAAATTATTTGTACATCATTTGAGATCGAACGCGATAATTACCGTGAAAAAATTACTCTTTACTCCAGAAGTTATGCCAGAACAGAGCATATTCCGTATCGATCGTTTGAAAGCTTTAGAAAGTTTTCGGATTGATGACTGGAATTTTTCTCGAATGTTTTCCCAACTTGAGCAACAGGGATTGAAAAAGTTGAAAATAAAAAATTTGGTAATTTATATTCTTAATAATTATGTAAACGAAACTACTGACTTGGTAAAATTGGACGATTATTTTGAATTAGAAGAGGTAACTTCACTTGAGATATTTATGAAGTTTAAGAAAATTTCAGCTTCCGAAGAACATGATTTCCGATGGTTGTTTTCAAAGGTTTCAAATGTCAAGAATCTATATTTATCGATTGATATTATCACCATTGAAAATATTATGGAGGTATTTCGAGAAAATACAATTGAGAATTTGGCACTGAATATGTTATTCAAAAGTTCTCAGTTTGAAAGCATATTAAGTAATCAAAAGAAATCGATCCGTACTTTTAGAGTCGGATTACGTACTTTAAAAAGCTTAGAGGAGGAATTAGAACAAATTTTGGAACCTTTAAATGTTCGAGATGAGACAATTGTGAATTTCATTGTAATGATGAAAACTATTGTCGATAGGTTTTCAAATTTGAGACAGATTGATATTAATCAGTGGCACTATATTGTTTATAGAAGGGCCGTTGGTGCAGAAATTATAAATTTGAACTAAAAACAAACAGAGCTGGTGGCATGTCAACTACCATTCTGTATTTTTTTCCGCTATGATATATTTTTGCCGTTAAAAAGTTTTTGTTCTTGCAGCAATATCATGTCAGGTGTAGAGAAATGCACGCGACAACATTTCATGGGGTTCGCGAAGGCAATAGACTACTACCCTGGGTACATTTCTTATTAATCTAACAACAAACTGCATGTCTTTTTCCTTAGTTCAATCTGGTTTAGTTTGGTCTCCCTTCTTTATTTGCAATCTATATTGTATATACTTGGTATTGTAGCTTGTATAAACTACGCTTCAATAGAGCGTAAATGAAACACAAAGGATTCCCCGATTAAAAGTTTTAACTTTTCTAAATCAGATCCACATAAAAGCAGATTGGAATAATTGTTTGGAAAATAACAATTCTACAATATCTCTGTTTCTATATATATATATTCATCTTATATAAAAAGATTAGCTAGGTATTCTTCTTCTCTATTTACTCTTAGGCTTGATTTCTATGGTATCAGTGGAATCAACCCTGGTTTTTCCTTTCTGTTTAGGCCCTTTACCCTTTTTGGTTTTTTGTGAACCACCTGCAACTCAATCCAAATCCATACGATCCTAAACCTGACCTATCAAACATAGTAACCCACAAGAATATTCACCTGGAAAGAACAAAATTCATTCGTTACAACCATTGAATTTTATTCTTTTCAGGTGAATACCTTTGTGGGGTTTCTTGGTTTCTATGTTTTATAGGTCAGTTTGAGGATCGTATGGATTTGGATTGAGTTGAGACATTGCCGTGTTTGGACGGGTGCTTTTGTTGTAGCAGCAGCAAATCATGGATGGACAAAAGTTAGGACTAAAGTTACAGTTAATAGGGAAACACTTATCCATAGTTACCAAATTGATTTTTATAAAGAAGAGTTAATTTTTATAAAGAAGAGTAAAAAGATGTTTTTTGTTTGACTTCGACGTGGATATTTATACCGCTGAGAATTAATGGCTGCCAAAATGTGTTATTTTTTTTTTACTTGTGGTATTGAGAATAATTTGGCCGAAAAACAAAAACAAAAACAAAAATTAAAAGCTGTCTAATTTATTGGGTTCTACTAGCAGGTTAATTTCTTTTTTTGTTAAGGTTATTACTCTTTGAGTCTAGTACACGATCCACTGGAACTGTGTGAACATCGAAGGAGGTAGGATTTAAAGGGGATTTTCCTCAGTAATCCCACTGAAGAGTTTTAAATATTTAAATAATTAAGTGTATAAAAATATACAGAATTGTGTCGGAAAAAAAATTGTGTTGATAAATCAGATTTCCCCCCTTTCGTACTTACTTCACCGAATCACAAAGTTATGTTTACCCGCATAATCACAATGGCTAAACCTAAGAGAAGGTAGAGGAGATCTAAATGTGTTAATTAAAGATCTAATACGGAAATAATTCCTAGATCTAAGACATTACGCAATCTAATTTAATTAATTAAATCAAATCTTCACACCGAGAGGCTGTTAAGCTAGACAAAATATGGAATCATCTAGATCGAGTTGGGTAGGTATATAGATTATTTTTTTATCATTATAAGGTAGCTACCCATTTATTAAAAGCATGAGTATTAACAATGAGAACAGAATTTGCTCTAGTTATTTCTCTTTGCAACAATTTTCAGCGAAAATTGTGTTTCCTTAAAAGTATTTTTTTATACACTTAAATTAACTATCTAAACTGAATTTTTTTTGCAGGTTAATTCTAAGGAAAATTATATCACCTTACCTTATGTTTACTTATTAGTAGCTGTAATTGTAGTGTGTTTTAAAGTTATCAAAGTCTCTGTTCATCAAGTGGTTAAAGGCCAATGAATAAAGTCAGCATTCTCTTTACTTCTGGGCACGAATTGGAAATATCAGATCTAGACCATTCAACATGGAAGCTGTTTTATGCAATGGAGTTTAAATGAAACATTTCCAATTCGTAATCAGTTGAATGATACAAAATAATTGGGGAAACAAGGAGAAACCTGGATTTACTGCGATACGGAATTTATCGCGAACTGCAGGGAGCCTGAGTAGACACGAGTTAGGAATCTGATCGACCCAGACATATTCAATAAGCTTTATCTCATGGAGTGAGAAATCAACAGTTCAAAGTGACAATTTTTTGAGTGCATCTCAAATGAGTCATGAGAATGTTCAAGGTCAGTTATGTGGGGTGTTGATTAAAATTGCCCTATTGTAGATTAGGTTTTGAAGAATGACTAGTTCTTGTTAATAATTTAATGTACAGCCCTTGTGAATTTAGATCTAATCACAAGTTGTTTCTTGGTTGCTTGCCCTATTAGTTACTGCCAACTCTAGAAGTACTATGTGCCATTTGCTAGAGCGAACATGGATCTTAAAATGAGCTCCATTCTAAAAGGGGATATATCAAGGGATTTGTTTACGTGGCTTTTTGTTAGGGGTTGCAAAAACAAATGGTCAATTCTTATAATATTCGTAAAAAATTATATCACGTGACAAGATAACTTTTTTTTAATCTTCCACGTTGGTTGTAAATTTTGACTCATTTTCAATTTACTCGGAGATTTTCTGGAAGGGTTTGCACCATTTTTTTAGAAGAAAAATTTAATTGACTTCTATCAAGATTTTTCAAGTATTGAACTATAATTATACCACAATGGATTTAGTTAATCACTTACCTGATCGTTTATTATTTGCAGTCCCTAAAAAAGGGAGATTATATGAAAAATGTTGCAATTTATTAGAAGGAGCTGATGTTAAATTCAGAAGATCTAATCGATTAGATATTGCTCTTTCTACAAATTTACCAGTGGCATTAATCTTTTTACCTGCTGCTGATATTCCTGTTTTTGTAGGTGAAGGTAATTGTGATTTAGGTATTACTGGATTAGACCAAATTAAAGAAGCAGAAATGTTTGATCAAATTGAAGATTTATTAGATTTGAAATTTGGAGCATGTAAATTACAAATTCAAGTTCCTGCTGATGGTGATTTAAATACTCCTGAACAATTAATTGGTAAAAAAATTGTATCTTCATTCACAAGATTATCTACTAATTATTTCAGAAGTTTAGAAAACAAATCCGAAGAACAAGATCTTTCTACTAATATTAGATATGTTGGTGGATCAGTTGAAGCTTCTTGTGCTCTTGGTGTAGCTGATGCTATTGTTGATTTAGTCGAATCTGGAGAAACTATGAAAGCAGCAGGATTAAAACCAATTGAAACTATATTGGAAACTTCAGCTCATTTAATTTCTTCAAAGAAACCAAGATTCCCAGAAATAGTTGAAAAAATTCATCAAAGATTCGAGGGGGTTATGACTGCTCAAAAATATATCTTGTGTAATTACAATGCTCCAAAAACAATCTTATCCAAATGTTTACAAATTACTCCAGGTAGAAGAGCTGCTACTGTTTCTACTTTAGATAGACACACTGAAGATGAAGAAGATTGGGTGGCTATATCTTCTATGGTTGAAAGAAAAGTTATTGGAGATATTATGGATGAATTGAAAAAAGCTGGTGCTTCAGATATACTTGTTCTTGAAATTGCAAATTGTAGAGTATAACATGTAAATACATATATAAATATATATATAGGCAAAGAGAGTTTACTTAATTTAATTCTACATTTCTTATACCATCTTTATCAACAACCTTAACATAAACCCCTTTGAAATCAATTGGCATTCTAGTTTCCAATTCTTTTAAACATAATTTTAATAATTTTAATCCATCTTCAACAACCATATCTTTTCGATAATGTTTATCCAATAAGGAAGTAGTATAAAATCCAGCATATCCATGAGCACCATATGGTAATTCAACTTGAGTTCCTAAATAATCAATCCAATTTAAGCTAGGCTTTTCAGTTTTAATATCATACCCACCAATTAAACAATTGACTTGATATGGTTTTCTTGATCTAATTGAAGTAGCCAATTGATTTCTAACAAATGATGCGGTTGCCAAGGGGGACAATTCAATGTCATTTTCTCTCATGGAATATAATTGAATGTTGGCTTGAACATATTCAGCAAATTGTACTGTGTCTCCTGCTTCTCCAGTATATGCTATAAGATTGTGGGCATTTAATTCTCGGGTTTTATCATCAGTATCTTTTAAAATTGAAATACCTCTGGTTGCTGCTTTAGAAGTGGCGATTATTGTAGCGTCTTGTACTCTAATACCTAAAATGATATCCATTGTAATATATAAATCTATATGCTAATCTTGTTTGAGTCGGTTAAGAAGTTTGTTCACAAATTCTTTGCCATCCAATTTTTTTTCAAGAGTGCGACATTTTTTTGGTGGAGCCAAAATTTAAAGTACATTTACTACTTACTTTTTATTAACTAAGAATTCCTGAACTTTCTTCTCTACTAATTTTTCAATTAATTTATTCAACACACTGTCGCTATTGTTGATTTGGTTATTTAAATTAACTTCAATTTGTTTCTCAATTAATTTCCCGGTTAAATCAACTTCAATATTAACGGAATCTCCAATTGATTTTCTAGACAAAATAACTTTTTCTTGACTATAGCTAATTAACATAATTGAAAATTCCAACTTTTCATAATCAACATTAGTAACAGTTAATGAAGTCCCATCAATTGCAATAAACCCCTTATGGACAATATAACTAATAAATTCCCCATCTCTTAATTTAAACGTAAATGTAATTGCATTGCCATCAGGAACTTTCCCAACAATAGTAGCTATAGTATCTACATGACCTTGAACAATATGACCTCCAAGACGTACATCACTAGTAACTGCTCGTTCTAAATTAACACCATCTCCTGGTTTTAAATCACCTAAATTGGTACGACGAAGAGTTTCAGGTGCGATCCCCACTTTGAATAATGTTTTGGCGTCATCGAATTCAGTTACTGTGAGACATACCCCATTGGTTGATATTGAGTCACCAAGGTGAACATCATTAAGGATTTCTGAACAATTACCAATTGTGAGGGAAACACCATTTCCTCCGGAAGTTGTGGTGTCAAGGGGAGCATATTCTAATACTGTCCCAATTGTTTCTATTAAACCAGTGAACATTTGTGAAGTGTGGAGGCGACGATAATGATTAGTAAGTGGTTGGATTTTTTTCAAAAAGTTCGCAACTTGATTTCAGTTGCTTTTCAGTCTAGTTTGCAAATTGTGGCAATTGGTAATTGGTGAAGTGGTTAGAAGGTAGCTATAATGTTGAAACTTAATTAATGATACGGCCGAGATATAGACAGATATTTCAAGTTTGAAAGTGTAGTGAGGTTCTACATAGTGTGGTTGCATTTCATATTTTTGTAAGTCTCTTGTAATTCAATAGAAATGATTCGCAAACAATTTGCTACTGGTGTAGTTATTAACAAACAGACCTAAAGAAAGGCTCTATATCAATTTCACCTTTCTAATTGTACTGTAGCTTTCATAATTACTTGTTGTAATCGGTCTCTTAAATTTACGCACATTGGTGTAAATATCAGAACGAAAGAAACAGAATCATACCCAAGTTTTTCTCAATTAAATTTTTCATCAACTGTAATAAACCACACCTGTAGGAGCTAATCACATAAAAATATATACAACCATGGTTTTCAGATTCCCATTAAAGTTTGCTATACCCAAGCATGCCCATGTCAACGCCCGTGTTCTTAGAGATCAACATAAACGAGTCCAATTTGCTCAACATGAAGTAACCAGAAATGCATTAAGATATATTGCCAGAAACACTGAATTACCAGCAAGAGCTAGATTAGAAGCCCAATTACAATTAAGTACCATGCCAGCATATACTTCTCCTACCACCATTAAAAATAGATGTGTTGCTACAGGTAAGGCAAGATCTGTTATTCCTGATTTCCATTTAAATCGTACTGATTTTAGAAATAAGGCTAGAAACGGTTTAATTCCTGGAGTAAAGGTTGCTTCTTGGTAGATGTATAGATGTCTTGTATATATATGTATAGGTGAAAGAAATGAAGATTTCACAGTATGTTTTAATTTGTAGGGAGGTGGAACAATTACAAAAGTTACTTTTCACTTTTCGATATTTAAAAGGTATTGAAGAGGAAGCCTTTAGACTTGATTGAGTTAGTTATTCTACAGTTTCTTTTCTCGTGCTCTGCTCTTACGTTCAACTTTAGCTTGATTAGCTGAACAAAAAATGCTCAATGACCTCAAAAAAAAAACTACCTTCGATCTACAAAAACCTGTCTCTACAACTTAGACATATACCATGTTAGCAAGACAAACTATACTAAACTGCAAGCCAACTTCAGGTCTTATATTCACACGAGGACTTCGATTAATCCCCGACTTCTCCAAAATCAAATCAAAATTCGAACTCATCCCTCAACCACCAGGTTATATTGTTGGAACCGTGAATGATGCCTATATTCCACCACCCACAGCCCATATTGAAGGAAGTTATCATTGGACTTATGAAAGAGCTATAACCGTAGGTATGGTTCCATTAATGATGACTCCGTTTGTTGTCGGGATAGACTTTCCTATGGTTGATGCTACATTATCTACATTACTTTTATGGCATTGTCATGCTGGGTTTAAATCTTGTATTATTGATTATATCCCCAAGAGAGTTTATGGAATTTGGTATAAAATCTCATGTTGGTTGTTGACTACTGGTACTTTTGTTGGTATGTATGGGATTTACGTGATGGAAACTTCCAGTAATGGATTGTTTGACTTGGTTTCGAAAATTTGGTCAGCATAGAGAAAGGTTTTACATAGAATAATTTGTATATATATATAGTTTGTAAATATTAAAATCATTCATATAGCAGCTAGCTTTGTAGTGCTGTATTCAATGTACGAAGATTGCGTGGTTGGTTGCGCAATGTTCACTTTTTTTTTTTCAGGCTGGTTGTTAAAATTTCAAAGTTCAACAAGAAACTTTCGTGGAGAAATTTACCTTCAATCAAATCTCAACAATGAGTGATACAGAAGATCCAGGATACGACAAGGACAACCAGATTGATCGAGATTCAGATCGGGAACCCGAACGTGGCCGTGAACCTGAACGTGAACGGGATTCCAACCAGGATAGAGATCGCGATGTGAGTATGGAACCACAACCATACCCTCAATATCAACGTCCATCAGGTCATTTACAAGACAGGAGAATCGACCATATAGGTCTTCAGCCCCATGTTGAAGGTGAAGAAGATGTGTTATATGAAGTTAAAGATGATTCTAATTTCCATGTTACTCGAGCTTTATTCATTGCTAATTTAAGACGTCCAATTAATTCGGCCCATTTTCAAGAATATTTAAAAGGTTTAGCTCAAAATGGCGGTGGTGGATTTTTAATTGAACGTGCATGGTTAAACCGTGGTAGAACCCATGGAATTGTTTTGGTTAATACTGAAGAAGGAGCAAGATTTATTAGATCTAAATTAGTTGGATCAGTTTATCCTCCTGAAGAAGAAGATGTAAAATTAAGACAAGAATTTGAAAGTGTACAAGTTGAAAGATATGAGAGTGAAATGAGACAATATGAAGAGGCAGTAGCTAGAGGTGAATCAATTGAACCTCCTTCAGATCCAAAGAATTTCTCTAGTGAAAGACATCCATTATATGTTGATTATATTCCAGTTAAGGCAATTAATCAATGGGTATTTGAAGAAGATCGAGGTCCAAGGGATGGGAAATGGAAAATTGATTATGAATATAAAGGTGATGAAGCGGTAGCAACTCATACTCTTTTAAATGGTGATTTTATTCCAAGATATCAACCTGAACGTCGTCAATTTAGACGTGGTGGCGGAGGAGGTAGAGGTGGTCGTCCGCCACGTGATTTCGATTATCGTGGTGATGGTGGACCACCAATGTATCGAGATTATGCTCCTAGACCTTATGGTAGACCACCACCCAGATATAGAGGAGGAGGAGGATATCGTGGAGGTGCTCGATTTGGGGAAAGAGATTCATATGTACCTGGTGGAAATAATGATAGATCGGACGATAGAAGAAGTCGAAGAACTGATAGTTATGAACCTTCAAGAAATAGAGAAAGATCGAGATCTCCTTTGTAATATATTTAGGACTTAAAAATGTTTTTACAGTATGTAATTTGACACATTTAGCTTTTGAGAATTGTGTAGATGTATATTTAGTTTTATTATTCTTTTGATTTCTTTTTATCTTTTTCTGTTATCTCTTGTTCTTCTTCTGGTATTTTGGCTTTAGACTTTTTACTCTCTTGTTCAGCTTCTTTATCTTCGACATTCCTTCTCTTTTTAGACAGTTGTTCATCATTGTCGATCTCATCTGTTGTTTCCGACCTCAGTTCAGCACCACCAATATCTTCCTTAACTTCTTCTTCCAGTTTCTGTTTCAGATCACCTTCACCATCCTCCTCATTCAGACTCAACCAAGGAATTTCAATCAAGGGAATAGTCGAAGCAGATTGACCCACTACTTTAATAACCGGTTCAGATTTTTCATCAGTTTCATCAGGATCCAGAAAATCAACTTGAGGGAAATCATCAATAGTAGAAGAAACAAGAACCAATTTCTTTAATGAATTAAAATATTTAACTAATTTAATATTATCATCTATAGCATATCCTTCTTTAATTGGATCATTTATTACTTCGGCAATTCGGGTGATTGTAAATGGAGGAGATTTAGTGAAATTACCAACCAAATGATTTTTAATCCTTTCTGAATTTGATTCAATTGATTTAACAAAGTCAAGGTCTGTTGCCTCTGGCTGTTGCTTCTCTTGTTGGCTTTGGGATAAGGTAACTAGTTGATCTAGTCGAGCGAGTAGTTTGGGAAGAATATCTTTTTCCCAAGATGCTTCAGATTTAACTTGGTTAAAAGTTTTGTTTTTTATTATATGCGAAAACTGAACTTGAAGTTCTGAATCTAGTTGAGGTATTATTCTCGTTATCATTCGTGTGTGTATGTGTGTGGGGTGAGCTTTAGTAACAGTAGTGTTCGGTACGCGCAAAAAATATGTGTGGTTTTAAGTGTTGCAAAAAATTGTTAGGTATGTTGGTAAGGTTGGTCCTAAGAAGTTAGCACCTAATCAAATGTATAACGATCAATGAATATATGACTCTATCAGATCGGTCTAGAGTATTCTATTAAGAAACTACACTCATTTAGAGGCAAGGGTTAGCCTTTTACTAGTATGTTCTTTTGTCTTAAAGTATTACATCAGAAGTTTCAGAAGACATCAACAGGAAAATACTATCAGACGAGTCGGCTTTAAAATCAAACGACATAGAGTAACATATTAAGACTAACAATTGTAAGTAGGCAGATTCTAAGAAGGATTTATTAGCAGGTCTGGGTTACCATGGACATACTCACACTTACTCACTTGCGTGTAATTTTCAGACACCAGTTTACACCAAAAAATTTTCTCTAGTTTTTTTTAAGATAGTTGAATTTTTCAATATTAATCGAGTCATATACTGTATAGTTTATAGAATGTCATTACTTAGAAATAGTTTATCGGTGGCTTCCCGATCATTGTCCAGAGCAGCTATCACTATTCGTCCAAGTGTATTATTAAGATTTAATTCAACCACTACTACCGACAATTCTCCCGATATCAAACCTGAAACCAAATCCAAAATCAGTTTAACTGCCCAAATATATCCATTAAACCAAGAAAATATAAGCGAAAATGACGTAGATCAATGGTTAAGTGCACTTCGGGAACTAAAAAAGGGTAAGACCCAACATGATACCCCTGAAGAAGTTTATCTTTCTGAATTAGCTAACCCAGAACAATTTTTACAAGGCAAATTTGAACCTAGTGAAAGTCAACTTGAAGAAGTTGAAAAATATGCTGGGAAGGAAATCCCATTAAGAACCGATCCAACTATTGATTATTTAGTTAATCTTCTTATGAGACATGGGAAAAAAGCTCTTGCTAGAAAAACCTTATCTCGAGCTCTTTATATTGTTCAATTAAAACTTAGGCAAGATCCAGTTGAAATTTTAAAGAAAACATTGGAGCAATTGGCCCCAATAGTGAAGGTTTCAACTATGAAAACGGGATTTTCTAAAAATGTAATTGTTCCCTTTCCATTAACTGAAAAACAAAGACTTAGATATGCTTGGTTATGGATTTTAGAAGGAGCAGATAAAAAGAAATCTTCTGATAGAGCCGTAAGATTGGCTGAAGAAATTCTTGCAGCATATGAAGGAAAATCTTCAGGTTATGATAAGAGAGCCTTGATGCATAAACAAGCTACACAACAAAGATCTTATGTTAAGGCAGCCACTGGAAGACGTTAAATTAAGTGTATATAGTTAATAAAATTTAACATTTCTTCAAGTAGTTCTATTTTTTAAGTATGTAAGCATATCGCCTTTCGGCTAGAGGATTTTTTTTTTTCTTTGTATTTTATGTGGTTTCTATTTGTGGTTGCACCTCTTTTTTTTTTGCAATCTTTTTGCAATTTGTTAAGTCTATTAAGCTATATTTTATTCACTAAACAATGAAAAGATAAACCATGGATACATTTCTAAGAACATATCATGATGTTAGATTTCATGTTGATCATTTTATTGTGGGTTATCGTCAACGGTATTATAGTTTAGACAAGAATCCTCGAGTTATTCATACGAAATTACACAATCAACAATTAATTTCATTAAGAACATTTCCTCATGATAAATACATTGTTGAACCTACTAGGTTCTTGAATCTTACTGGGCCTCCAATTAATATACCTTCTACAAGTGTTAATAATGATGAAGAAGAAGCGTATCGTGAATTTACGGTTTATAATATTGATGAATTGATTTCACTTGACGATAGTTATACTTTTAATCAGAAAATGTCATATATGAATACCCTTAGAAGAGTGAAATCAGAAGAACCTACTGTGAAGGATAACGATTTGTTGAATTTTGATGATTTCAATGATAAGACATCGATTGATTTACCAGTGAACTTTGAAGAGGAAGAAACAGTTGATGAAAATAAAGAAGTTAAAGTGGAAGAGGTAACATCTTCAATTACTCAACCAAGTTGTGGTTGTTTATGTCATCAGATTAAAAACCTGCAGTCACCTCAACCACTTCGTGATTCTAAAAGATCAAAAGTTGGTCAAAAATTGTATCATTTTGTTAAATCAAATATTAATAAGGTCACTAGTAAAGGGAGTGAATTGGAATATGATCCAGCTATAGATATGAGTTATGAAAAGTCAATGGATGAAAAAATCTATGAAGTAGTTTCACCAATTAATGAGAATAATTTACCAAAAAGAGAAATACAAACACTGGAACAACAAAAACCAATTGAAAATAAGAAAATTTGGAAATTAGTTCTTAATGATGTTTCATTATCTGCTGCAAGACTTTCTACTGGTAGTACTACCCCAATAGTTAATTCTCAAAATATTCGAGGTGATTTTATTGATGCAAAATCTACATTTGTTTCTCAATTTCAACAACCTACACCACCAAAATCACAGCAACAACCAGTACAACAACAATTGAATAAAAACAATGAAAATGAAGATATCTTTGCCATTAACTTAGAACATGCTAAATTAAAGTACCTTAAATAGAAAGCTACCATATGATTTATTGAGTGGTGCACTACCTCTGCCCTGCATATAAATTTATCTCTCAGGTTATTTTTATATTCCTTCATTTTTAATTGGTTAAATATTTCGAGGTTAAAAATTTCCAAGCCATACAAAAGAATTTTCAAATCGTAAAGTGATTATATACTTTTTAATTATATATAATACTAAATACTATATATACAACAACTAGTAATGATTCGTGGATCTGCTGTTCGTTCATCATTAAAAGTGATGACTGCCCGTCGTTTACTTTCCAGTGTCAGTTCTAGATTCACCACTTTATCCAATGGAGTTACAGTTGCAACTGAAGTTAATCCAAATGCTTCCAATTCTACCGTTGGGGTTTATTTTGGTGCTGGGTCAAGATCTGAACATCCATACAACAATGGTGTTTCCGCATTAGCCACCAATGCCTTATCTAGTCAATTATCCAATGGTATCTTGTTGACTTCAGAAAACACCAAGGAAGTTAACGGTATTGTTGCTCAAACTACAAATGATAATGTTGTAGCTGCAGGTAAATTAGTTTCTAGTATTATTTCCAATGCTTCTGAATTAATTTCCAAGAGTGATTTCCAAGCTGTTAGAGCCAATTTGATTGCTCAAGCTTCTGCTGTTGAAGCTAACCCAACCACCAAGATTTTATCTCATTTAGAAGCTTCAGCTTTCCAAGGTTATTCCTTGGGATTACCAACTTTAGGTACTACTGAATCTGTTTCTGGATTAGACGTTGATGATGTTACTCGTCATTTACAAAGACAAATCATTGGTTCTAATGTTGTTGTTGCTGCATCTGGTAAAGTTGACCACGATGCTTTAGTTGATGCTGTTGATGCTTCATTAAAGGTTGAATCTGGATTAAGACCTCAAGTTAAACCAGCTTCCTTCTTGGGTTCCGAAGTTAGAATGAGAGATGATACTTTACCAAAGGCCTATGTTTCAATTGCTGTTAACGGTGAAGGATTAAATTCCCCAGGTTATTACCTTGCCAAAGTCGCAGCTGCTGTATTTGGATCATTTGATTCAACTTCTTCCCTTCGTAACTACACTTCTCCAAAATTGGCCACTATTGTTCAAGAATATAACATTGTTGATAAATATCAACATTTTTCAACTTCATATTCTGATTCTGGTCTTTGGGGTTTCACTTCCGAAATCTCCAACATTACCTTGGTTGATGAATTCACTCATTTTGCATTAAAAGAATGGAATAGATTATCTATTTCTATTTCCGATGCTGAAGTTGCCCGTGCTAAGGCTCAAGTTAAAGTTGCCTTGGCTCAAGAATTAAACAATACTACTGGTGTTGTCAATGATATTGCCTCCAAGTTATTATTAACTGGTCATAGAACTTCCCTTGCTGAAGCATTCCAAAAAATTGATGCCATCACCACTAAGGATATTAAAGCTTGGGGTCAAGCTAAGGTTTGGGATAATGATATTGTTATTTCAGGTACTGGACAAATCGAAGCCTTGATGGACTATGGTAGAAACAGAAATGAAATGGCTATGATGAGATGGTAAGTCTGAATAATTTTGCATAGAAAAATCATCTATTCTTACATGTACAGCTAAGTATTTTATATACAATTATATTTGAAAAATATATAAATAATTACGTAAAATAACCTTGTTATCATTTAAACTATAAGAGAAGAGCCCGTTTAAGTTATAACAGTTAGGTGGTATAAATTTGTTCGACAGTATCAACAACTGATTCTTCAAGAGTTTTAAAATCAAATCCAAGAATCCTTTTAGTCTTTGAATTATCATAATTTTGAATCCTCTTTTTAATTTCATCAATTCTAGATTCATCACCTCTGGGAACTGTAGTTTGAGGGAAATTCCTTCTAATAATATTAGCAATTAAATCTAGAGTATAAACACCGGAAATAAGCAATAATCTTTGTCCTATAGCTTCATCATTTTCAAATGCGACCAAATGAGCCCGTGCTACATCTCTAACATCAACGAAAAGTTGTCCCTCCATAGGAATTTCATCCTTGAAACCTAATTTAACTATTTGATTAATGATTTCATTTGAAAAATTCAAACTAGTCTTATCCTTAACTTTATAAGCTTGAGGTCCAAACACGAAATTTGGATTAACAAATGAAATATCAAAATTAACATTTTCTCTAGCTATGAAATCACGAGCTGCTAATTCCGCAAACTTCTTGGATGCAAAATATCCAAAAATTGGATTTGTCAATGCTTGTTCATGAGTCACTGGATTCCAATCATCTTCATTATATATTTTATTACCATCAAATTGGGGACCGAATCCAAACACGGCAACGGCCGAGGAAGTAATCACTACTCGTTTAATCTGTGGTGCGAATTGTTTAATCCCATCAAGGGCACTAATCGTACCATCAATTGCCGGTTTCAATAAATCATTTTCAATATCTTTAATAGAGAATGAAAATGGAGATGCAGTATGTAAGAAAACCGTGACTTCAGGATGTCGTCTAAGTGCTTCGTTAAATGCACATTTGTTAGTAAGAGATGGAACTACTTCATATGAAAATTTATCATTATCGACTAATGATTCTAATTCTCGACCCTTGGCTGAAGATCTAACTGAACCAACTACGGAATATCCCTTGTCGAGTAGTACCTTAACAATATGTTGAGCAATGAATCCATTGGCTCCAGAAACGAAAACTGAAGTCATGTGTGATTACATATGTTCACTCATAGAATTAAAGTAATCAGAGAATTAACACATATTTATATTTTTTAAAGCTCATAAATGTAGCCGTCTGGGGGATATATTTAGTTGCAAAAAAAATCTCTTATTTCCCTCATAATATTCGATGGTCCCAATTAGGCAAAAGTGACAACGGGGTTTGTCGTAAACCCGATAATATTTGTTCGGAGTATCCCCTGGAGTTAAGAGAAAATTACACAAACTTGGAAACCTAACTCCAATTTTACTGAATTATCTCGGTTATTACACTAAACTCTTGTTATTGTACATACTTGCAGATATACTGCCTTGGCCGTAATTTCCGAAGGGAGAGCGGGGCGTGGATTAGATTCCTCGATATAAGCAACAATTTCCCTTGGTTTGTAAAAACTAGTTTCTATTTTTATTAAATCTTGTATTTGTTTCTAATTTGTACCTAGATTGAGGACGAAAAAGATTATACTATCATCTGTAATCTTGCCGCCTACGTTACATGTTGGTAGCCACGATTGTAGTTGCTACCAAAATGTAACGCGGGTGACCGGCATCATAAATGATAATACCATCGATGTCACTGAGTTATGTGCCCTGCATCACGGCCATAAAGACGTCGCATCAGGATTGACTATTCATCAGTCACTATTGGAATCTCAACAAATGGACAAATAGATAGTGAAGTTTAACCAGAATATTCATACAATCAATAAAGAATGAATCAACACATCGGGATTTCCACCAATTTTGAAATTTTCCTCACCCCCTGAAATTCTGTTTAAATAGTGTAGTTTTTATGTGTCAGAAAAAATGTGTAAGGGCTTGTGGCAAATGTGGAAATCCCATGTGGATAGATTTACATTAAAGATTACAATAGATCTATACTAAGGGTATTAAAACTGATATTTTTTTTTTGTTTGACGTATAAATATCTCTTTCAAAATATACAATTAAATAAGTTGCAAAAAAAACAGGGTTGCAAAAGAAACTTTACAATTTGCGTTATTTAACTTGATACTACAACTCTAAGTTATTTGAGAACAACTTCGCTATCGCTCAGTTGTTATCGCTCAGTTGTTACATTAACCCACTCTGTTTCAAATTCAGTTGAACAATCATATCAGTAACAGCACTCAAGACAAACTTCATAGATTCAGTATCAGTAGCACAAGTACGATGAATATAAATTGGTTTCTTGGTTCTATTCATCATTAAAAAGTTAGTTTCAAAGAATTTCATAACCTCATCGAAATCATACTGATTCCCAGTAAAATCCGGGAAATATTTCTTTATTGGAGTCTTCTTGAATTTCTTTTCAAATATATCAATTTTATTCAAGAATAATATGAATGGTGTATTATGGAACCATTTTGAATTACATATTGAATCAAACAATACAATTGATTCATGCATTCGATTAACTCGTTCATCTTCAAATAACATTTGATCATATTCAGAAATGGCCAATACGAATAACACGGCGGTGATGTCTTCAAAACAATGAATCCATTTCTTTCGTTCTGATCGTTGTCCTCCAGCATCATATAATTTGAATTGATAATTGTTGATGGTGAAATTATTCTCGGTTATACCCGTGGTTTTAATTCTTCCTTGTAAGATATCAGTATCATTACATAAATAGTTAATGTCGGCGAAATTATAAATATTATCGAAAAAGTATCCTGCACTTGATTCTAATTGAAATTCATTACTTCGCTCAAAACATCTTCTTATTCCACTATCATTTTTCCAAAGATTAGATATTGCTTCGGCAATTTCTCGTCTTGTATAACTTTGTTCTGATTGTTGATATAAATTATAATATTCCGTAAGTTCATTAACATCTTCTTGTTCATCGTCCTCTTCTTCCTCCCCCTCATTTAAAAACAGAGCTCCTTTAGTTATACCAGTACTCCTTAATCTCCGTTTATTCTTATTCTGTTCACTATACTTTAATAAATACTCACTAATGAAACTTTCACCCCCAGCTACACTAGTATCTATTTGTTCTAAACCTTCACTTCTGAGTATAATTTGTTTATAAGGAATTAGGGAATTCCCCTGAGTATCGCAATCCAAGGGGATTTTCAATTTTCTAGCTTGGATAATTAATATTTTCATTGATTGTATAGCATCACTCCATATAACATTAGCATATTGTCTACGTTCTTGTTGTGTAAATCCACCTTTATGTAATAATCTCATTTGTTTAACTACGGTGGATTTCCCCGATTCTCCTGCACCTAAAAGTAATAATTTAATTGTTGATTTCCCTGATTGTTGTTTTGACCCAAGGTGAAGTTGTTGATTTATTCTATCATTGATTAATTTATCTTGGAAATATGGATCATCACTATCTAGTTCAACTACACTCATTCCACAACCCATGATGGATACCTTACAGTGTAATGAGATAAGAAGAAAAAGAAGGACATAAAAGAAAAAAATCAGGAAGGGGTAACTACTATTACCTTTTTATCTGAAACATTTGCAAAGTTTAAAGTTATAGGGGCACATAATCAAGTTAAAAATTAACTCTATTTTTCTTTTTTTTCACACCCAACTTATTTTTTTAGCAGTTGTGCTTGCTGCAATCTTGTTTATTTTTCCCGATACATAATCAGTGATTAAAAATAGAAGTTTTATAGCGTATTTTAAGGAAAACTGGTTGTGAAGTCCTAACTAGTGTTTACTTTATTGTGTGACTTTACATTGTAACTAGCATTCCTCTAGGTGATCTTGTAAGTACTACCTGACTCGTGGAGGGGGTGCCTACTTGACAATGGCGCAACTACTGCATATTGCCAAGCAGGGCGGTGATTTAACTGTATATGTATTGTCTATTAAATCCAATAAATGAAATAATATATACCAATTACGGAAATCCCCAACATGATTGAATTCTTCAAGAATGAAAACAAATTCCAACGTTTC
Organism: Spathaspora sp. JA1; assembly: GCA_003676035.1. NCBI lineage: Eukaryota > Fungi > Ascomycota > Pichiomycetes > Serinales > Debaryomycetaceae > Spathaspora > Spathaspora sp. JA1. Next base: position 190,748 of record NSGQ01000015.1, on the reverse strand, counting down.
ATAAATGTGAATGCCCGTCTTCTATTCAATATATAAGTTTGACCTAATTTTGAATTCTTGATATATTTAACCCAGGAAGAATTATTCTTTTGTGTAAATGTATAATTTGGAATTGTGAATACGTGTTGTTGTCCAAGTGTATATGTTGACGACGTAGGTTTCACCGGTTGTTGTTCCGTTGTATCGCTGTCTTGCTTTTCTTGTTCTTTTAAAAACTTCTTGAGTTTTTTAGAATGGGATTCTATTGGGATGTTAACTATGGAGGAATAATTCATAGGGAGAATAGATGATGAATAAGTATATCTTGATGATTTTTGTTTCAAGTTCCACCAAAGGATCAAAAATGTTGAAATTATCGCCATTAATACATAATGATATATGTTAATGTATGGAACTGGCATATAACAAATCTCAGTATTATAATTAAACGCACCACCACTTGTACCTTGCGCAAAAGATAATAGTTGTACTGCGGGGTATTTCTTACCCATGGCTAAACTTATTGATTTCACGGTGATTTCTCTAGTACCATCTACATGATTAACATCACAATAATCATGATCATCACCCGATATCACTAAATCTGGTTTAATTTGAGTTAAAATTTGATTGGTGATTGGTTCAGAAACTGTATTTTGGTATTGATATCCTAAACCAAACACATCAAATGGACCAGCTTCTCGATGTATCCCACATGATAAACTTGGATCTCTAAATAAGGGAATATGGGAAAATAATACTCGAGGTAAGTTTTTACCAGGTATCTCTTGTATGAATTGTGTAGCTGGGGTGGATATACTTGTATCAGCAGATATACTTGGTGTATCAAGAATAACAAATTCAACCCCATGCATAGTGATAACAGTATTACTCTGACCAAATTGTTTAACAAATCTGTCTCTAGCATATTCATTTACTCCATTTCCAAATCCAATATCATGATTCCCCGGTAAATTGGCATACCAGTTAATATCTTGTATATATCTACTCTTGTATGGATTATAAAAGATCTTCTTAAATCGATCAACTTGATTATAGAAATACTTGTCAGTAGAATCACGGCCATTATCTAATAAATCGCCAAGAAATACAATAAAATCCGGTGATAATTCGCCAACTAAAGCGCGATAGTTTTTCTTTATATATGCGTCAACTGTATGTTGGGAAAGTTTAAGAAGCAAGTTATTGCGACCAGGATATGTGTGATTATCTATTAATTGAGGGTCAGCCACAAGTAACATTCGACTTTCTAGTATCCGTTGTTGTGGTTCTTGTTGTTGTACGGTTGGCCATTGACATTTTCGGATGGTGTGAGTTGGGTTATATCGTTCATGATAGTAGAATGTGGCGGTCCATACTACGAGGAGGATAAACAGAAGTTGATGTATGCTTTTGAATTTGGGCATGAAAAGCATTATATGGAATCAACCATTTATTTAGTAGTAGGTGGTGGGATGGTGATGCTGTTTCTTTTTGAGTGTGGGATTTCTTTTTTTTTTTTTTGGTCTCGTCTTTTTCTCGGTGACTAACTAAACTAACTGAGCGATAGCGAAGTTAGTTATGAGAGACAAATACATACACTTTGTATCTTCAAATACTTTATCTATACCTAGACTTTCTATATAAGCAGTTTAAGCAAGTAGATTGAGAAAAATTGTTATTATATCATATAACTCTTGCATTCAATTACTTAAAAGTAGGTGCAATTAAAACATAGTTATGAGGTTTGTCCCCAAAACCGCCTCAGGATATTTAATTAAATTTCCCCTAGTAGTTCAACGTGTGAGTTGAGTTGTCGGTTGTTTATAACAAATTTCAAGAAACAAAAGTGACAGCCCGAGGCAAGGCCCAACATAGTTCAAGATACATACGTTATCACTAGAGAACTTTGCAAAGTGTAGATCCAAGGACAAATGTAACAACTGAGCGATATCTAAGTTGTTAGAAGAGATGACTTTTACTACATTATATATCAGAACAGAATATCTACTATTTATTCAATTGCGACTTTGTACTACCAAGTAGGAGAGTTGTTTGAATGATAGAAGACAAATGTAATAACTAGAATCTCTACCATCCTCACAGAACAACATAACCTCTTCTTATTTCTTTTCCTTCCAGAGTGTGCCCAAGTAGTACCAACTTCGAAGTCGTTTACCATTTTTTGCAACTATATTTTGTTTCCTCGTATAGCAAAAAAAATCAAATTTTCCACACTTTGTATCAACAGTAGATCATCAATGGACGTACAAACAATTCTCTTGGTATACATCCTAATACCCCTCCTCATAATCCACTTAATTCTAACACTGGATTGGTTTAAAGATGTTCCAGATTTATATCTTTCCGAACAATCAGAAATTGATGCCACCAGACTTGTCAATCAATCACCAATATATCGATCAAATAAATTAGACCTTGCTGGACATGTTCGCGCCGGGTTAGGGATTAGATATGATCTGTATAAACTCCGGGCTGGGAATTTATCGGATATTTGGTCTATTAAAAGTAAGAGGTTTGAAGATGTGGTTGTTATTAATGATGTTGCTGTGAAATGGGCCGAGATTAATTATATCATACATAAGATGTCACTTAGTACCAAGGTTATTAGGGTTCCGCTAACACATAAAATTGATATTAAATGGGTTGTGGTGTTGCTTGCGGGGTTTATTAACCAAGTTACAATTGAATTTTATGATGAAGAAGGTGGGGATATTGACGATATTGATATTAACTACCAAGGGGAGTTACACCTGTACGAAAATGAATATCTGGGAGATAAAGATAAGGGGATTGCTTTGAGATTAGTGCGTAATCAACCAGCAATTGGTAAGACCACAATTGAATTCACTCAATTGAATATCGTTAGTGCTGTAGCATCAATGATTAAACATTTACCTGGTACACATGAGATTACCGATAGAGATACCATGGTTATTGTCCCCAGTGAAGTTATATCCAATGAAGAGTTATTTAATATAATTTGTAAACTCTTGACATGTTTAATCACTCATTGTAAATTAGTCATTACATCGACTAACAATATTTTCAAATATAATCCAACAATTTTATCAATCCATGAAGATCATTTACCACCAGCACCACCGCAGACATATCTTAGTTATTTAAACAAGATATGTATACCACGAGGGAAACTAATCCCGGGAACGCTTCGACTTATATATATCAACAATAAAATAACCAGTCAATATAATCGTGAACTAACAAAGTTACGCGAAGCGTATAATTCAAGAATAATTCGAGAATTGGGGTATTATAATGTGTTTGGTCCAGTTATCTTGAATGATTTGTATGATTATCGAACATTTAATTTAAATTCAGGTTGTATTTCTCAATCATTAGAATTGAAAATTGTAAATATCAACCAAACTGAGAAAACTGGGTTGTTGAATGTGAGAGGGTATGTTATTGGAAAGACTAATATGAAGGATAATGTGGCTAGTTCAGGGGATGGGTTTATGCCGGTTAATGTTCGGTGTAAATGGGGGAATGATGGGTGTTTGTACATAACTTAACCTAACAACTAAGCGATAGCGAAGTTGTTAGATTGTATATAAATTCTTAACTGGGTAAGGTTAAGCCTACAATGTCTAGTTTATAATATATGTATAAGTCTATTTAAATATCTTGTTACACCTAAACCAACTTCGCTCTCGCTCAGTTAATTTACTTTTTGCCTTTTTAATCCAACATCTTCTTCAATTCTTGTCCGTTTCAACAATTTTGGTTCTTCATCCTTGACAATAAAAATCTTATTATTAATTTGATTCAAGAAATACTTGTCAAATTTAATCTCGACAATATTTAAATTATCAAAATTAAATTCAACAAAGAATTGACTCCATTTATTCAACTTTCCTTCAATTACTTCACTGTTGGTCTCCCACATAATCTTTGTAAAATCATTTAAATCAATTAAATGACATTTAATAAAATCATATCCAAATATCAAGAGTAAATTACACCAATTTTCATACTTGGTACCATTTAAATTCAATTCAAATTTTAACATCTTTAAGCATGTGAATTCCAATTCTTTAATCACTTGAGTAGAAGTATCAGTCAATCCACAAATCTTGAGCCAAGATTTAAAGGAATAATTATAATCTTGGTTAAATTTAGATGAAATGATAATCAATCCGAGGAAAAGTTTCTTTGGCGAGATAGTAACATCTTGTCTTTGTTTAATCAACTTGGTTAAATAGAAACATGTAAGTTGTAATGTTTGAATTGAAGTTTTTGACCGTTTAAGAATTTCAATAATGAATAATGAAAGATTGTTTTCTTCAATTGGTTGTTGGTATAGTATCTTCATTAAATTGATTGAACAATTAACTAAAATAGAATTGAATTGAGGTTTAGTTAAATGTGGAGTATAATATGAAGAATTATTAGGTGATAATGGGGTAACAGTTGGAGTTGCTACCTGTGTTGTCTTTGTAGTAGGAGTTGAACTCGGAGGAGTTAACAAAGAAGCAATACTGGTGTTCCTAGTAATTGTTGGTTCAGACTTGATATAAGTCTTTGGAGAATTTGGAGTCTGCATTTTTGGGTGCGAATATAGTGCGAAATAATAATAGTGTGTAGTGGTGTAAAACTTGACTATTCAAGTTTAGTAAGTTTGTTCCATCGTGAAACCTGAAAAACCGTGGGGAAATATATAATCAAAAAATGTAAATAATCTTAAAAGTATAACTTAATCAAAGTTATAATGTATGTCCGTTTGAAGTAAAAAAAACCTAACCGTTGTAAAAATCTGTATAAATAAAAAATCAAATAAAAAAATGAATCCGTAAACCTGAAAGTATCGTTAAGTCGTAGTAGTAGTAGCTGAATGTATATTGTTTGTTTGTTTTTATTGTCCTTCAAAGAAAATGTCAGACAACACTAAAGAAATAAAAACAAGAACTTATCAAAATCCCAGGATTTAATGTGGCATTTATAATCTCTATCAACCGATGTTTCTTATCAATTTCTTTTCTCCAATTAGTCATTCCTGCATATAATCCCATCAAAATTGCATCATCAGTAAAAATTTCTTTTTTAAAGTTCGGAAGTTTTTTACTATGAGTCAATTTTCTGTGGTGGTGGTGTTGATTCGCCACCTCCACATTTTTTTAAGGCATTTTTAAGCAATGCCTTCACGTGAGTTCCTGAAATTTCTTTTCCCTAGGGCGTGACCCTTACTTTTTTTTTTGTTAAATTACTCATAGTGTGAGAAATTACTCATTGCCGCTACGCCGCTGGACCTTGCCCTCTGGGCCGCGCTTGGGACTTATCATCCGCTACCGGCATTAATCGGGCTTCCTTACTTCACGTGTTTTTAAATGATTTATTTACCTTTAGGCTATGACAATCGGACTTTATATCTTGTTTTTATTTCCTATTTCGTATTTAGAAGCAAAAACAAACAGTAGGAAATGACTGTTCATTTCACATTGAATAGTGTTAAGTGCGTATGGACCCATATGACGTAACCGGCCCTGAAATCTTTGAAGGATGGGGTACTTTTTAACAGAAGCTTCTGAAACAATAAAATCTATGTCGCAGATAATTGGTTGCATAGTCCCGCGCGTATATAATGATCCCCGTATTTTTAGCATTCAATTTAGGTTTAGCATAATAGGGGTCCTGAAAGAACACACCGTGTCCTAAATTGAATTCATGTAGTGTTATGATGGTTCGGTGCCCTGGTCAGCTGAATTTAGCTTTACAGTAAACTTTACTAACTTTCCTGGGGTTAAACCTGCCTACTCTTATCAATTAATTCTCCCTGTTGTATAAATACTAAGTAGACTTCAAGGGACAGAACCTTATTCTTTATATTACTATGTTTCTACCTTAAATTATTTATTCCTCTAATGTCATATCTTGTTGTATTTACACCATTTTTTTTCTTGTATCATTTGGCTGCAAGAATAGTACAATCTGGATTAAACAAAAGATCAATATGGCACTTTGTATTTGACTTTAGCATAGGATTTGCACCTGTCTTTATATGGTTGTTGATTTTTAAAAATGCTGGAATAATTCCTCATTCTATAAGACCGCCAATTCATGTTAAATTGCCTGGTATTATGGACCATTACTTGTTTTCCACCGTTGTTGGTAGCGTGATTACCATTATGTGTTTAGCAGCTTTTAGTTATTTGTTATATGTGAAGTATTATCGGCCCAAACTATCACATGCTTTAGACGAGCAATTGCCTATTTTAAATGCACTAGAATTGATCGAAATCAATCAAGAATGCAGTTCGGAGCGTACTGACATAGATTTAGAAGAACAAATTGAATTGGATTCATTGGTATCTACTTCAACGGTTGAACCCATTCCCGAAGAAAGTATACCACTTGAGTTCTTTCATACCTTGACTCAAGAGGAAGTATCAAATCATGAAACTGAAATCAATACTAAGATTATTAACCATTTGAAATTGTATCATTCTTACCATTCACTCAATTGTTGGTATTTTGCCCCACCTTTGTTATTCTCACTTAGTTGGGGATTATTAAATATAGATTATTGGTTCAAGGATCCAATTACCACACAAAAAGATTTACTTGCATGGGGGCTATATGTCATTTGTCACATTACTGTTCCTATAGTCACCGCGGTATGGCTATATGTATTTCATCCACCTGGTGCCCTTAAATTATATGGAATAACGTTGGGAATGCAAAATATATGTGGAGTATTGACTCATCTAGTATTCCCTAATGCCCCACCATGGTTTATACACATGTATGGAGAGGATACACCAGCAAATTATGAAATGCCAGGATATGCCGCCGGATTGATTCGAGTTGATATAGCTTTAGGGACCCATTTAAATTCCCAAGGATTTCATGCATCTCCAATTGTCTTTGGTGCATTACCTTCATTACATTCAGCTATGGCAGTTATGTCATTTTTTTTCATTTCATATTATGCTAGATGGACGATTGTAAAGGTTGCAACTATTTTCTTTGTTGTATTTCAATGGTGGGCTACGATTTATTTAGATCATCATTGGCGAATTGATTTACTTGTTGGTTTAATGTATAGTGTGTTTTGGTTTACTGTTGTTAAAAATGTTAGTTTTGGTTTGAATAGAGTGGATGAAGAGTTTATTAAACTGAGGTTGAGGTTTAATTTTGAAAAGGGGAGTACTATGGGAATGAGAGTTTTTCGCAACACTCGATTGCAGAATTTCTTTGATCCACTAGATTAGTTCTGACAGATCTGTTAAACACTTTGAATATTCTTGTAATACCTCTGACTCGTAATTTTGCTTAGAGGTTATCAATGTGGAATTTTTCATTAATCGAGGCTTTATCTCTTCTTGGACAGGAACTGGACTACACTTTAATTTCTATTATTTATTTATTTACATATTTACTCTCTTATAATTCTAAATTGTGAATCAATAATATCTCTAATTTCTTTAAAACTAGCAATAATACATTCATTATCATCATTACTAACCAATAAAACTTTTTCATCAATTCCACAATCTAATTTATTTAAATTTATAATGACTTTACTTAAATCAATTATTCTTTTCCCCATTTCATCAAAACAATTAAATATAAAATTATGAAATAATTTAATGGTTTTAACTTGTTCATTTGGCAAATTATTTGATAATATATAGTTTATCTTGGTCATTAATCTAAACAATCTTGCATTTTCTAATTCACTGGTTAATTGAGCCTCCAAGAAATCATTTGAATTTTGTAATTTATCAAAATTTGAAAATAATTGTTTGGAAATTTTTCCTTGGAAACCGGCCAAATCAAATTGATCACCAGTATTGGTCAACTCCTGTATCGTCATACTCAACTCTTCACTTATTCTATTTCTCATACCTTGCGACAACTCCAGTAATACCCTTCCCACACTAACGATATCCTCTGCTCGGCTCCCCGGTTCATCTCCTAATAAATCCAGAATCAGACCATTTGAAAGTCGGATCCGATCACTATTTGTAATAATTATCTTGTTTAAATTAATAGTCCCATTCCCAGTCAACCCCTTCTCATGTAAACTAGCAACGGCGTTAACTAATTGCAACATATAATTCCAAAGCATCTCCTCCGTCACAATCCCACCTACTTTCTTATATTGTTCATACAACGTCATTGAATTGGGGAAATAATCAAACACGACAATTAAACAACTGCCCCCAAAACTTAAACTTGAAAATGAATCAACTACATTAACGACATTAGCGCAATTTAAACTCTTCCATTTTTTAAACTTTGTGAAATTAATCAGATCCAGTTCAATACCGTCGATTTTCCTCATGGCATATACGTTCCCATCAAATGATGAAAAAACCTTGTATAATATACTATTCCCATCTTGATAATTTCGATCAATGGGGACGAGTGAATGGTATTGGTTGACAGACACAGGTAACGATGAATGAATCATGGTTTGTAAACTAGCTTCGTTTTTCCGATGTAAAGTTTCTCGAAGATCATTTGGAAGAAACAATAAATGAGGATTCAGTTCATGGGGTGTTAACGGGAGGGTTAATCTAGGAGGTGGTTGAGGAGCATATAAATGGTATTGTAAAGGGTATTTCGTGGCTGCTGCCGCGGCAGCCGGATGTTGATAGTATGGATCGTTCAAGTACGGATTAGGGGTTGAGCTTTGTGGTGGTGGAACAACTGGTTGTGTCAGGGGCATACCTGTAGGTATAGGTGCCGTGGCAGCAGGAGAGGCACCCGAGGCTTGCAGGGCCGGTGCTGGAGTAAACGATGGAGTTGAAGCATTGAATTTATATCCACTTGAAGACCCACCACCATCGGGGACAAACACGGGGATTTGTTCAACTTTAGGAGATGCAAATTTCGTAGAACTATTACTATTATTTAGATTGCTTGGTTGGAATGAAGGAGTATTAAAGTCGTATTTCCGTTTAGAATCGGATGAATGACTTGAATGAGTCGATCCTGCCGATGAAGGTATTTCAAATGATGATGTTATATTCAATTGTTGAACCAAGGGTGTGATTTGTGGTTGGGATTGTGATGGTGGTAGGGTCGGCCTTCTATGACTGAATGCACATCCTTTATTTTCAAATTTACAATAGCCGTATATTGTGATGTTCTTACAAAGGGTATCCTTTGCATTATCTAAATTGATGTTCATGATGATAGTACCCTTGTTTGTTGTGATTGCTTTTGATGACTGTTTTTTTTCGGTGGTCCTTTTTTTTTCCAAGACAAGCCCTGAGATATGCGATAGGCGATATGCAATTACAAGATATACAAGTAATTGAAACATAAGATGCAACAAGTGTGAACATTCGTTAAACATGTTTTATACCAGGGTAGTTAACTTATGATGAAGTTATTAGTTGCAGTGCCTGTTGATCGGTTTCTTGTTTTTAAAAATATTTGTAAATTTTCTATGAAAAGTTCAATCAACGACAATGCAAGACATCACTAACAACGGCATCAACTCCCTTTTGATCTTTATCATTTGTAAAACAAAACTTAACTTCACACCAGGTAGTATAAAATACTATTCTACACTTTAAACAATATATTACAATGTGATCAAGGTTACCCACACTACTTACAGAATTATTCATGATAGAGTCCCACCATTCCACTTAACCAAGTCATCCCATGTATCACAAAGACACCCTCCCTTTCTCAAACTAATCTACAATCTCTTCTGCATAACACATGTCAATTTCTTGATATGTTGACATCTACATATAATTCCCATTTTTTGGCTGCGAAAAAACTTACTTTTTGTTATGAAAACCCCCCATCTATATAAAACCCAACATATCATTTTCAAAATCCCACGCCTACTTTTTTCCAGCATATACCAAAAATGACAATCTATTTGCTAGTACTACTATTCCTCACCCTCTGCACCGCAGAACAATACCTAATCTCACTTAAAACCACCTCGAACCTAACCAGTTTCACAACGTATGATTTAACCCAACACACACCACAATTGCAAATCACCCCCTACATCAGTCAATCCATCGCCGTGGGGAACTTCACTGTACTCTCCGGTAACTTCACAACCTCCATGATTGACCGCTTAAAGAAATGTCCCATGATTAGTGACATTTCAACTGACGATGTTGTTCAAATGTATGATATTGATCATCAACCCGAGGCTCCGAGACATTTAGCCCGGGTTAGTCGTAAACGTAGAATGAGACCTGGGAGACGGTATCCCTATGTATTTGATGATAAATACTTGGGTCGTGGAGTTAATGCATATGTTATTGATCTGGGTGTGCAGATTAACCATCCTGAATTTCAAAATCGTGCTAGTTCAGGAATTGATTTAACTGGGGAGGGGTCAGGCGATGTCAATGGACATGGGACACATGTTGCGGGATTAATTGGGAGTGTTACTTTTGGAGTTGCTAAGAATGTCAATTTAGTTGAAATTAAAGCATTGAATGTGAGAGGCGCCGGTAGTTTAAGTAATATCCTACAAGCGATTGAATTCGCCGTGAATCATTGTAAGAGCTCGGGGAAACGCGGTGTAGCGAATCTTTCTCTTGGTGCATACAAGAATACGATTTTGAATAACATGATTGAAGAAGCGGTGAAAACTGGTCTAGTTGTTGTTGTAGCTGCTGGGAATTCAAACACAAATGCATGTTTGACAAGTCCTGCAAGTTCGAAATATGCAATTACAGTAGGGGCAATTGACGATTATAATGATTCCATAACCCATTTCTCAAACTGGGGGGAATGCGTAGATGTTTTCGCTAGTGGATATATGGTTTCAAGTTTAAATGCTCATGATTTTGAAAAATCCCTGGTGTTATCAGGAACATCAATGGCAGCGCCGATTATATCAGGATTAGTGGCTAATTTATTGAGTGAAGGGATTGAACCTCAAGATGTAAAGAAACGGATAATTCGAATGTCTACCAAGAATAGAATTCCTAAATCAAGTTTGTTTTTAAGAAAGAAAACAGCAAATAGAATTGCATATAATGGAATTAGAGATCGTGTATTGGAAAATGTTCAAGAAGAAAGTGATGAAGAGTAGCGCGCGCTACCAATGTAGCTTTGCACCAACCCCTTGTATGAACCAAAAAAAATGTACCACTCCTCTGATTACTATAGACGTATACTTTATTTATATATTTACATACACTACACACACACAATGGGACAAGGACCATCATCAGGAATCCTTTCGGGATTAATGGCCGACACAAATTTCAACCCGGAAGAAATTGATCGATTACGTAAACGATTTATGAAATTAGATTCAGATCGACTGGGTGAAATTGATAAACAAGAATTTTTAAGCATACCTGGAGTATCCAGTAATCCCCTTGCCGGTAGATTAATGGATGTTTTTGATATTGATGGGAATGGGAAAATTGATTTTCAAGAATTCATTACTGGATTGTCTGCATTTAGTGGGAAATCTAGCACGGAAGAGAAATTAAAATTTGCATTCAAGATTTATGATATTGATCGAGATGGATATATTGGTAATGGTGAGTTGTTTATTGTGATGAAAATGATGGTGGGGAATAATTTGAAGGATGAGGAATTACAACAAATTGTGGATAAGACAATGATGGAATCGGATATTGATGGCGATGGGAAATTAAATTTTGAAGAGTTTAAACATTCAGTTGATTCAAATTCAATTGCTAATAAATTGACCTTGAATATGTTTTAGCGAAGCTTTATATAGAAAAATACAAACAAGTGTACAAGAGAGTGTAGAGTGTAGGAAAAAAGATTTAGATCAACTTGTTTTCTCATCGCAAGAGCGCTAGAACAAATGCTCCAGTTAGATAGTAAACTAATAACACTATTAGAATGGATCAACAATACTCAAGATGAGAAACTTGTCCCATCATCACATTCATACATTTCATCCAAGATTGAAGTTCGTGATGTCGCGGGATCAGGTAGAGGTATATACACCAAACAAACAATCAACAAATCAGAATTAATATTACGAATTCCAAATTCATTCTTGTTAAACAGTACTACTGTATTATCCCACATTTCCAAATATAACCCTGATGTGTTATCTAATCCAAGTATATACGTACCTTCCCCAATACACGATGAATACACCAAGATATATCAGGAAATCGACAGTAAGAAACTCGTTGAATTAACTTCATTTCAATTGTTGGGAATGTATATTTCAATTGAACGGAAACGTGGTGACTCTTCATTTTGGAAACCGTTTATAGATATGTTACCAAGTATATCCGACTTTCAATTAATGCCCTTGGTGTGGCAGGTCACTTCCCAACAAGAATTACTTGACCTACTTCCTAAACTGACTAAACAAATCGCTGATAAAGTATATACAAGATTCATCACCGATTACAACATAGTTAACTCACTTGTCAGTATAACACTCGATGAATTTCTCATTTCTTGGATTTGTATAAACTCACGGTGTCTCTACATGAATTTACCTAATTCCAAATCAAATCAAGATAATTTCACCATGGCTCCCTATGTCGATTTCTTGAATCATTCACCTTTGGATCATTGTACTTTGAAAATCGACGGTAAGGGATTTCAAGTCTTAACTACCTCTAGTTACAAGCCAGATCAAGAAATCTACCTAAGTTATGGTCCTCATAGTAATGACTTTTTATTGTGTGAATATGGATTCACCATATCTGAAAACAAATGGAATGATTTAGATATAACTTCATACTTAACCCCTTTATTCACCAAGCAACAACTTGAATTCTTGGTTAAACATGACTATTCCGGGAATTATACGGTGAATTCAACAGGGATTTCATTTAGGACAGAAGTAGCAATGGCAGTGTTACAAGAGAGTCATCCCATGGAATCAAGGAAGTTGTTGGGGTTAATTAATGGAGTTATTGATGGGAGTGTGTTTAAGTCAGTAACTGACAAGTATGTTAAGGATTGTATGAAGAGAATTATTGATGAAGCTGATAAGTTTAAATATCTTGAGTTTAGTGATGAGAAGAGAAAGGTTATTGGTGGGTTGTATAGTGATAGAGTGGGGATCGCACGGGGGGTACTTGCGAGTTTAACTGAAGCTTAACTGAGCGATAGCGAAGTTAAGCGAAGATAAGCAATAGAGTTTACATATACTGTGATATATAATTTACATAGACCGTGATACAATGTATAGATATCTATTAATTCTTTACTTATACTCTACTCACCTTAACTTAATTCTATTTACAATTGTTTAACTTCGCTATCGCTCAGTTAAACAGATATACTAATATGATCAACTTCGCTATCGCTCAGCTGATCAGTTAATCAGCGACACATCCAATATCGAATCCAAAACCCCCTGATTAACCCCCTTATTAATATTCAACTTAACCTTAACCAACTCAGCAATCATCCGATTCAATCCAGTATTCACATCATGTTTCCTGCCTAAATACCCCACATATCCATTCAAATTATCCACTTCTGTATTTCTAAGCATACGTACATCCTGTCTCATTGAACTGCTATTCTTTCTTGTTGCTTTCACAATCGTCAACACATGATTTAATAATCTTGCTTGATTAAGAAAGACGCTTGCCTCGGGGATAGAACTTAAAGGGTATTCTTTATGTAATACACTGAGTGCTTCTTGGATTATCCGGGTGAATATGAGGGTTAGTTCTTGTCCTCCATGGAGTAAATCCCCGTTAAAACAATCAAATAATGCCGTCAAGGGGTTTATACAACAATTTACAATTAATTTCTCACATTGGACAATGAGGAATTGATTATAGTCGACAAGATCCGCGTTCAATGACGGCGTATCCAATATCATATTCACAATATCTGGCGTGGCTGTGCTTTGCGCACTGGGATGTCTTGCAATTGTGAGTTTTCCAGGTGATGCATGTCTCACTATCCCTTCATCAATATATGCACCATGCGTAGCGACAACTTCATATATGTTAGGACACGAATCAGCCCAGAACTTCTCTCTTAGGAAATTAACTCTCCCCATTCCATTTTGAACAATTAGTAAATTGCTGGATTTGGAAAGGTAGGGAATGAATGGCGTAATAGCCAGTGTCGTCTGATGGGCCTTGGTGGAAATGATTAGATTATCTATATGTCCGTGTTTGTCATATTTGGTTATGCTTGCTAAGAAATCAACGGGTTTGATGGTGTTTACAGTGACGTTGGTCGTGGTCCAATTAGGTCCAATTTGTCGGGATAGTTTGATGGTTTTGGTGTCCATGTTTGCCGTGCCTGGTTTTAAAAAAATCGTGGGTTGGAAAGTTTGCGGGAATTGGGTGGATAAGTCATGGGTTAGGAGTGATCCCATGGCTCCTGCTCCCAAGATATGAACTTGTATTGGTTTACTCATGTGTTGAAGCATACCCTATATCTAGCTAGTAAAAACTTTTCATATTAAATCAGAAAAAATGCGCAGATCGCTAAAAGGTGGAGTATACACTAATAGGGTAGAATGCTCATTGTTGGATTAACTGGAGGTATAGGATGTGGTAAATCCACGGTATCACATCAACTTCAAACCAAACACAACATCACTGTCATAGATGCGGATTTAATTGCTCGTCAAGTAGTTTATCCTGATAAACCAGCATATAATAAAATCATAACTTCATTCAAAGACGTGCCTGACTTAGTCAACGCTGATCGTAGTTTAAACCGTGCCGCCTTGGGACAAGTTGTGTTTGGGAATCGAGAAAGATTAAACTTGTTGAATTCAATTGTTCATCCTGCTGTTAAATATGAAATTGTCTGGCAAATCTTAAAAGCATACGTCAAGTGTAAATCAATGGTTGTGTTGGATGTACCTTTATTATATGAGAGTAAATTACATTTACTCTGTGGGTTAGTCGTGACTATAAGTTGTGATGAAGAGATTCAAATTGAGAGATTAACCAGTAGGAACCCCGAGTTGTCAACCGAGGATATACTCAAGAGAATCAACAGTCAAATGTCAAATATTGAAAGGAATTATCGAAGTGATGTCATTTTAGAAAATAACAAGAGTTTAGCTATGTTGAATTCGGGCATTGATTCGTTAGTGCAAGAGATTAAACCGAACTGTTTGTGGACTTTAGTTGATTTGTTTCCTCCGATTGGGTTTGTTTCGGCATTGTTTACATTTACTGTGAGGAGGATTACTGAGGGGTATAAGGGAACCAAACCCAAGAGTAACTAAGTTTAACTGAGCGAGAGCGAAGTTAAACTATTATTTACACATTGCTTTATATCTTGCTAGTATAAAAGTCTATAGGGTAGTATTAATCTATTGGCTATATATTTATTATACATGTATGTATTAAAGCTCAACTTCGCTTTCGCTCAGTTAAGTTGCTCAGTTAAGCTATGAAGCTATATAGTTCAACTTCGCTTTCGCTCAGTTAAACTACTGCTTTCTCACCCCACTGACAATATCATCAACTCTTAACAACAAACAAGCACTTTCAATAGCCGTCTTTATACTCTGCTGTTTAATAACCTCAGGTTCCCAAATCCCATACTCATTCATATCCACAACTTTCCCCTTATCACCATCAATACCAAACGTATAACCACCACTCGCATGTTTAGCTCTTAATTGTGACAACACCTTAATAGGATTGCCCCCACAATTTTGAATCAATGTCCTGGGGATAACTTCAAATGCATCAGCCACTGCTTGATATGGTAATTGACCCACTCCTTCTATTGCCTTAGCGCGTTCTGCGAGTTTAACACTCACGGCCATTTCAATTGCACCTCCACCGGGAGACAATGATGGTTCAAACATGACGTTACGTGTGACTGCCATGGCATCGTGTAAATTCCGTTCAATTTCATTGAGGATGTCCTTGGATGGACCGCGTAACATTATAGTACATGCTTTTGGATCCTTGCATTTGACTAAATATGTGAAATATTCATCACCAATTAATTCAATTTTAAATTCACCACATTTAGTACCGATGTCTGATTGCTTGAGATCTTCAATTCGATTAACTATGGTGGCTCCGGTAGCACGGGCAATTCTATTATTATCTGATTTTTTAACCCGACGTAATGTGCTAACACCACCTTTTAATAAATAATGTTGAGCCAAGTCAGAAACCCCCTTTTCCGTGATTACTAAATCTGGTTTGAATTCTAAAATTTGTTCACACATTAATTTAACTTGTTCTTCTTCAATTTCAAGTATTCTATTCCAATCTTCTTCTTTAGTGATTTCTATATTTGTTTGTGATTCCCCTTTTTTGTATTCCAACGGACAATCTAATAAAATCACTCTTGGATTTTCAATATACCGTTTCATCTTAGGGTGAACCACATCTTTATTCAACAAAATCCCATCCAACACTTCCGAATCCACAACTTCACCACCGGGGATCTTCTCAATACGAACATATCTCTTGACATCAATCTCCTTATATCCTTCATTTTCAATCAACACCGTTCTAACCGCCTGCAATGACAATTGACACATTTTGTCCGACCATTGAGAAACATACTTGGTACCAATACTTGCACTAATCAACTTAATCATCGCTGCGTCATTCTCGACATCAACCGGTCTACTCACTTCATGAATCACCTCCAATGCGTCTTTCAACGCCTGTTTCAAAGCCTGGATGATAATCACTGGGTGGATATTCTTTTCAATATATGGGAAAGTCTGAGCCAAGATTTCACCAGCTAGGATAATAACCGTTGTGGTACCATCACCAACTTCCTCATCTTGAGTTCTACTTAATTCAATCATGGATTTCGCGGCGGGGTGCGAAACGTCAATTTCACGTAAGATGGCATGACCATCATTAGTCAAGACAATTCCACCCATGGGATCAAGTAACATCTTGAGCATGGCTTTTGGGCCGAGACAGGTACGGATAATGTCAGCAACGGCTTTGGCGGCGGTTATGTTGGCGATTTGCGCCTGACGGCCTGTTTGACGTTGTGTCGATGTGTTCATATACACCACGGGAGCTTGCATCTTGAGCTTGTATCAATTGGCAGTAGTAGAAGTTGGTTAGTTTCTGTCCATTTTTTCTTTGCCTTTGCAAAAAGTTTTTTTCCAGGACGCGAAAACCTGTAAAGTTACAAAGTGTAAAAAGAGAAGTTACATGTTAGAAATCTGTAAAATATTAATTTTCAAGTTCTTGACAACGAAGCAATAGCAGTAAGGGTACAAGGGTAAGGAAGCATGGAAGTTGAAGATGATTTTATAGATTTGAATTTCACGAAAGTTGAAGATTTGAATAAGCTTGAAGAGAAGATCCATGAGCTACAATTGAAAAGTGATGAAATTGTCCAACTTGCCCAGGTGAAATCAACGGTGAAGCATACAGGTACGTTTGACCAAGAAGGGTTTGACTCAGCAGTGGATAAGATTGTAAGTGTGGTTGGGTCGATACAGTCAGAGTCAGGTGTTGATAAAGTAGATGAACTAATTGCTGAATTTGGTAATGTTTCAGTATTTGAGCAATTAAAGGTGAAGTTACAGAGTAGACAAAGTATACTTGAAGATATGGCCCAATTGAACCAGGCACAGCAAGTGCAGGATCGTATCACTCCCGACTTGTCTGATGATGAACTTGGTGAAATTGCTAAACAAATTGATCAATTCAACCTGGATATAACTGCATTGCTTTACCACAAGCTAAACGAGGAAATCTCCGTCAGACGGGAAACCACCTCGTCCAAACTAACAAAACTACTCCAACAAACCAACTGGTTATCCAAAGAAAGTGACACCATATCCGATGAAACACTCTCCCAAATCATCCCGTTATTCACTCAATTAATCAACCTTCAAAATATAACACACGCCCCCACATACCCAAACACATGGTATGCCTTATCCCTCTTGCTTGATCCAATTATTGTTCGATTTGAATATCATTTCAATACCAACAAGGAAACAAACAAATTATCAAAACCAGAATGGGCATTAAATTATATGGAAACATTCTTAACTAATCATCTAACTTTACTCTGTCTAATTGTTGATGATGCATTTAAAAGAGTAGGTAGAATAGGAACATATGAAATTATCACGTGTTTATTAGTTCCCATTCGAAATAAGGTGGTGTCAATGTTACATATAATTAATTCAAATATTGTCAAGTATACCCAGAATAAGGTGTTACTTGAAAAGAATGGAGTGTTATTATCTCATCTTATATTTGAATTGTCAAGTTTTGATCAGAGATTAGTTAATACCTACAAGTATAACCCATACCCTGAGTTCAAGGTTAAATGGACAGGTGTAACAAGTGATGTATTACTTGATTCAAATGAAGTAGCTATTGAAAATTGGTTAAATTTTGAACAAGAGTTAGCAAGCAACAGGTTTAATCAGATTGTAAATACTGAGGATGCCTTTGCTATAGACTCCGATTATCAAGAACATGAACATGAAGTACACATTTTAAAACCAACATATTCTGCATATTCCCTAGTTAAATTAATTACTAATTTAACTACTCATTTCAAAAGTTTGAATATTGTAAAGTATCAATTAAAGTATATATCCAAGATTCAAATGGATTTTCTTGAACGATATCACCAGATCCTACAGAAACAATATCATACAACCCTTGATAAATATAATTTAAAAACAAGGTTACAGTTGATACCCGGTGCAATCAAGGATCCACTTGGAGAAACCACCCGAGTTGACAATATAGTCATAGGATTAACACAATTGAATCAGGTGTATTGCAGTTGTAAATTCATGGTTAATTCCCTTGAAATTTGGGAAGATGAATTGATATTTATACAATTATGGAAAACATACAAGAATATATCAAGTGATTTGACAACAGACAGTGTATTCACTGGATTAATTACCCAATATGATTCCCTTGTAAATCTGATCTTAAACGACTATTACGAGTTTTTCAATCAGGAAATCAAAGAATTACTCAAGACATATGTGAATAAAACTCAATGGATGATAAACTCCACCGGCCCACCCAATGACTTACTCACACCCTTAACAACCAACCTCCCTCGATATCTTACCATTTTCCGTGCTTGTGTTTCATCAATTGATTATTTCAACATCACGGAAAACATAGTAACAATCCTAACTAAAATCATATATGAATACATCTTAACAAATAATCAATTCACAACGGCAGGGATCAAACAATTAATTGTTGATTTTTCATATATTGTAAATGAAACACATGTTGAATTGTTGTTGAATTCCGATGATGAGTTTTCAAACGATGGGAATGAAAATTATGTTAAATTAGTTCAGGCTATTGATTTATTAGATTCAATGTGTGGAAGGGAGGTACCTCCTGTGGAGCAGTTAAGAGATGGGTATGAACATAAACTTGAAAAATTGACTGATGATGAAGTGACGGATTTACTTGAGAGGGTTGTATAAGCCAGAGCTTACGATGTAACTTTGTATAGAGTTTAGGTCTTGCCCTGGGCAGAGGCCGTGTGAATACGCGCACCTGTTCCCCTAGTAAATTGACTCAGTGAGGTATATAATTTAATAAGGTATATATAAAAGTCTTATAAATGTAAGGTGTATTAACTCAGTTCTATTTAAACAGAACATCTCTTAAGCAACTTGTTTGTCTGGGTATATTCTAGGATATATGGGTATTTCTCTCACTCGGTCTCGCTCCCCAGTGCAACGCGCACCAGATCTCAATCTCGGACTTAACAAAAAAAAAACACAACCATCCAACATCAAAACAAACACAGGGTCCCCAAACAATGTCCTTAATACGAAAAAGAGTAAGTATCTCTCCCTATCCCTCCTCCCAGCTCCCATACTAACACACCTTAGTCCCACATAACCACAATCTCACCAAACAAACGAACAACCCTAGATCACCCCCTTGCTAAACTATTCGACACATCCAACAACCACCACATAACCATCCCTAACAAACAAGTGATCCTCCTTGGTCGAAGTTCCACCTGTGATGTGAAACTATCTGGAAATGACGTCTCTTCAAAACATTGTCAAATGACGCTTGTGCGTGATTACATAAATGTGCTTGATCTAAGTAGTAATGGCCTCTATGTCAATGATGAAATATTAGGGAAACAAAAACAAGTGATTTTGAAAAATGGTGATAAATTGGCATTTGCGAAAACAGGCGGTGAATACATTTTTAAATATACTGCTAAACGTCAACTGATTTTTGATGATTATATAATTGGTAAACAATTAGGATCAGGTCATTATGCCGTGGTTAAAGAAGCCACAAACAAATTAACTGGGGAAATTGTAGCTGTCAAGATCTTCCATGCAAACAAGATCGGGAACTCTAAACAAGCGGAGGAACAAGAGAAGTTACAACAGGAAATGAATTTGTTACTTTCGATAAATCATCCAAATATTGTGAAATTCGTGTCGCATTATATCGAACCCTTGAATCAATATTCTCAAAACACGTACTTAGTGTTAGAGAAAATGAACTCAGGTGAACTATTCCAGAGAATTGTAACCAAGGGGAAATTATCACCCAATGAAACCCGAGCAATGTTTAGACAAATCTTATCTGGATTAGATTACCTCCATGATAAAAACATAATCCATCGAGATTTAAAACCGGAGAACATTCTCCTCGACATAACACCAAAAACCCACCCCGGGCAAATCTCAACTGGACCATGGGACACCGCTGAATACGACATCAAAGTGAAGATCGCTGATTTCGGACTTGCGAAATTCATAGGGGAATTGAAATTCACAAACACGTTATGTGG
Source organism: Spathaspora sp. JA1 (assembly GCA_003676035.1). Taxonomy (NCBI): domain Eukaryota; kingdom Fungi; phylum Ascomycota; class Pichiomycetes; order Serinales; family Debaryomycetaceae; genus Spathaspora; species Spathaspora sp. JA1. Next base: position 170,036 of record NSGQ01000015.1, on the reverse strand, counting down.
AACACCCGCTTATGTTGCCCCGGAAATCTTAAATAATAATCGACACTATACTACAAAAGTAGATTTATGGTCAATGGGGGTATTACTCTATGTATGTCTATGTGGATTCCCACCATTCAGTGATGAATTAGGTCCTCCAAATATGAAACAACAGATCTTGACTGGGAAATATGCATTTTATTCGCCGTATTGGGATGATATTGATGATATTGTCCTAGATTTAATTTCAAATTTACTAGTGGTGGATGCGGGTAGTCGGTTTAACGTTAAGGAGACATTGAATCATTTTTGGTTTACCGAAGATGTTTCCGAATCAACTGAAACTAATACAAGTGCCATGAGTGGGGAAACAATCAGTCAAGAGACAAGCATTAAGAGAATGTCGGTACGTGCAAACACGCAACCATTAACCTTGAAAGATAAGTTTACTTCAGATATGAGCATGTCGGTATTATAATCTATGTAGAACTATATAATATTCCCCTTATTCAACTCGCCAATCTCTTTACTTCTAGTATTGAAAAACGTAGCTAACAACAGTTGATTCATCAACATTGACAGTTTCAACTCTTCAGGAACATTCTTCATCAGTTTAATCTTCTTCTGCAATTCCCCCAACTTTGTCAATATATCAAATGCCTTGACTCGATTATCCAACTTCCAATAACAATCAAATTGTCCAATGAGACAAGCAACATCATTTGCAACTTCCACACCTAATCTAAACCATTCAAGACTCTTGTCATAATTTTCAAACATATTCAATTCTAAAAAACCCAAACTTTGAAACGCATCTTTTAATCCACGACTTGCCGCGATCTCCCAATGATATTTACTCACCCTGGGGTCAATGTCAACGTAGAGTTGACCAAGGTAGTAATGAGCCTTGATGGTGAAATTATCCACATCACCAAACTTGACACTTTTTTCAAAATAATACTTGGCTTGCGTTAAATCAGGTTTGTTGAAATAGTATAGGCCTAGGTTACAATATACGTGACTTGCCATAATGGTATCACTCTCCAATTCAATGAATCGTAACCAATATTCACAGGCTTTATCAGGGATGTTTTGCTTAAATGCTAAATCACCACCCATTTTAAACACAAGGGGATGATTTAAATCCGTCAATTGTTTAACTAACGAATTGGCACTGGTGAAGTCTTCCTTTGACACATCACCACCATTCAACTTCTTTTCAATAGTTTCAAAGGCTAATATGGTGATGGCATCATTATCACCTAATTCCCCGGCCTGTTCAACTAATTCAGCCTCAAGCATAATTAATCGAGGATGGATTGTTCCCGTAGTTGATCTGATTGTAGTCAAGACATTCTTGAAAGTCATTAAATCGAATGATTTGACGTATGATGGTAAGAGGATCGACGTGGGGGTGTCGAGATTGTCATAGATTGATGTTAGGACAGGGATCATTTTCTTGTATGATAATCGAGAATCATTATCGAATAATAATTTGTTTAATGTACGTTTGGAAGGAAGGATGGAAAGGAGTGGGGGTGCAGTGGTGGTAGTCGTGGAGTATGTTCGTAGGGTGGGTATTATACGAAGCATGTTTAGTGTGTACTTGGTGTTGCTAAAAATTTCCAACGGCTAATTTTTTTTTTGGTTGTAAAACTTAACCAACCCTGTTTCCAAAATCAAGTACTAAGTATAGGGTAACTATTACTACAAAGTCACGAAAAAAGGTCTAATAAATAAATAATTTTTTTCTGTATACACATTCTCTATTTAAAAAGTATTTTTCAATGCCCCACGACATAAAGTCTGTGGGAGCTAAGAATTAAAGGTCTAAGGATAGTTTGTTCCAAAATCTATAAAATTATCCACACCATGTTCAGTACTTCCCAGATGATTATTCCCCTCATCAAATTCACCTAAATCTAATTTAAGTGAATCAGTTATAAATTCAGAAGGATTTGTATTTGGGTTATGTAATGTATTTGGATGAAAGTTTTGATGAGTATATGCGTGGGTGGGTGGAACTGCTGTTGTCAGGTTGGTATTGTTTGGACTATTAATTGAATCATTATCATTATTAAATGTTAATACATGAGGTGGTTGATTAAAACTACCTTCATTTATCGAAGTGAATATATCTGGAGTAGGTGCGGTAGATGTTGCAATCATTGGTTCGGTAGTGTTGGTGTAGGTGGGACCACGCACTGAAGTTGGTGTATCATCGGAATAATATTGTCCTGAATTTACCGAAAATGGAGATTCATTATTTGCACTAGTGACATTTGAATTGGAAGTACTGTTATTATTAGTAGTGTGAATATGACTTGCTGGATAATATTTCTTATCTTCCCAAAGTGAAGGAATTTCTTCAAGTTCATTAGGTATAGACACCTGTTCACCCACAGCTGTTGGATAATTATTCTCTAATATAAACAGATTAAGATATTGTAATGAACTTTTACCACCGACCAATACATGAGGTATAGTAGTTTGATTATTTTGTACATATGCTTGACTAACTTGTTGTCCCTCACTAAAATCATCACATATTGACCATTGATTACTATTTGAATTAACACCATTGAAAAAATAAACCGAAAACTTAGGTTGATGAGCTAAACATACTCGTAATTCATTATTTTCCTTATTTATATTATTATCCAATAATGAACAAGTTACAATTGAACTAATTGGATAGAAAACCCGAAACAATATCTTGGAATTATTGGAAATTGCCAGAAAGAAATAATTAATTTCAAAATTCTTCTTCAGTAAAATAACCAACAAATCAACATTATTCATAATTGTATTCAATGTAAATGGTGATAAATTATTAAGATTATTAGTTAATAAATTCTCATCATGATATCCGGTCTTTATTCTCTGCCAAGACCCAACCGAAAGTGAAGAACAATCAATAAAACAATACTTTTCATTAATTTCAATAGGGATATTACTCATTCGCATGCCAACATCGCCCATACTATATCTATAACTGGATGATCTCAGGGACATCAGGGGTGGTGGAGGGATATTGGCATGCCCCAGCTGTTTTTGCATCCGTTCAAATTTTCGAAGTTTGGCTCGTCTATTTTGAAACCATATCCTTACGGCTTTTTCATTCATACCGGCTTTTTCACTAATGAACCTTCGTTGTTCTGGAGTTGGATTAGCATTTCTTTCAAATTCAGATAATAGGAAATCGAGAACTTCACCTGAGGCCCTAGTTCTTTTAGAACTACCTTCATCGGAAGATAAACTCATACTGTCTATGTCTATGGGAAATATCTAGTGAAAAAGTTTTTTTTTGAAAAATCCTTAGCTGGTTTAATAACACGATTGGATTATTTGCAAAGGTTTTTATAATTTTAAAGTTATGATCCTGCCCCCCGAAAGGTTAAATGTTTGTTCCAGATGATCTCTTATTTGAAAAAGTTTAAACTGGAATTTCTTTTTATTTCAGTTTATTTTTTTTTTTTTGGACTTGGTGCGTCTGGCAGGCGGACGAAATGGTCAAATGGTGTGCTTTTTTTAAAAAAAAATGGTTTTCCGAGGAAGAAACTTTTTAGTTCGGGTTGGGGGATTTGCTTGTTTTTTCGTGGATCAGTCTAGATTTATGAGATCGAAGTTGGATCTCTTGTGTTTTGATGTTTGATGATAGGTGCTAGGTGCTAGGGTGCTAGATGCGGATATATGTCCCTTAGTATTCTTCCAAACGATTCAAAATAAAATTTCTTTTTTTTTTTTTTGGTTTGGTTTGGAAATGTTTGAGATCGCCTGCGATAATATTTTCTATGCGAAGTGAAAAAAAAAAAAAAAGATCTTCGTTCTCCAGATCGAATGACAGAATCTTGACAACCTGAACTCTTTTGAAAATAATAGTGTAGTTGTTCTCCTTTTGAAAATAATATGAAATGGAGTGTCTTGACTTAATACGAACAAAACTTTGAAGAACCGAGGGATTTGCTTGATTTTTGAATTTCTTTTGCTGTTTAGTCACACCTTTATATATACGATTTTAGACCCAAGGATGATTCCCCAATTGTAATTGTACTAGCTTCACCTGAAAAACTTTCCCAAACCCAAACCATTGTACAATCCTAATCCATTTTATAATTGTATTCCTGACTTTCCAAAAATCGGGTTGCTTTGTTACGTGATTTTATTTTTTTGCGACTTGGTTCAACTCCCATTGTTCTATTTCATTGTTAATCTAGGTTTTTTTTCGTTCAATGAGTGTTTGTCCCATTATTTTCATCCCTATTTATTTTTTACAAACCATCCAAACTGTCGAACGAAAATGACCTTCCACAAGATCTAACTTATTTTTTATCCTTTTTTTTCATGATATGTAAATCGGAGAAAGTTGGAATTGCTTTTTTACGCGGGCTGGAACCCGCATCTCCCCCTCGTTCGCATTCTCCGTTCCCCACTAGTGTCATGTCATCGATTTCCGTTTAGTCATGGAGGGGTAAAAGCTGCAAAAAAGTAAGCTAGTTGCGACATTTCTTTTTGACTTTTTTGTCAATTATACGAAAAAAATAATTTGGGTTTTCATTGTTTTGTGAAAAAGGCCGTATTCTGCATTTTTGAACCTTGCTTTAACAATGAAACGTATCTAAATGAAACAGGACCTGATGTGGGAATGCTTATCCTGTTGCACCTGTGCACCTTGACGGAAATGCCGAAAGTAACATAGTGCCATGTGTCAGAATCTACAAGGAATTACAAATAACGAATAACCTATGTTTTAACTAGGAGGAAGTAGGAGGAAGTAGCACTTCGGATCAACGGATACTCAGTAACCTTCTTTCCAACGTCATGTTTAGGTTTTGTGATTAGGTTTCCCAATTGTACCTTTCGTGGAAATGTTTTTCCTCTGTCAAAAAAATTTCTTTGTGAACGGTATATATCACAAAAGGGAACCCTAGGTTTTTGACTCTTTGGCGAGAGAACGTCTAGGTGAATGGCACTTTGAAAGGCTTTGCTTATCGTGACTATGACACATGAATGCCGTCTTATCGACTAGTTATCCTAAATGCCTTGCGTTCGCAATTGTGGAGAAGTACGATATGGGATCTATCCAAAGATATCTCACTGCATTGGTAAGGATCATTGTTAAAAGAATGTTTTTGGTTGGCTTTCGATATTGTCCAAGAATAATAAACAACCCGGAAAAGATGCACAATATGTTTTCACCATTGTATCGGAATACAATTGAATCATTCCCGGAGAATTCATTTATTCAAGTCTTTGTTTAATTCCATTAAACTGAAATAGTAAGCTAGCCTAGGGAAGTATAATTGAATGTTTTGGAATAAACATATATCCGTTAGTTTCAGGATGTAACATATTGACAGATCCATTTCCATATATTTTTTCTGTACTTGCCAAGTCGGAAAAATATCGGCACGACGATCCTTCTTCAAGAAAAAAAAATCCTACAACTAAAAAAAAATTCAAACAATGAGAAACGGCTCAGCCAATAGAAGGTTATAGAGTTACCTAAGGACAAAAAAATATTTATAGCCGGTACAGGGGTAAGGTACCGGTGCACACACACCAGAGACGACAATTCACTGTCGATGTATTCTCTAAATCATTCAAGGACAATGCCAATACAGTTTTTATTCGATGAGTGAAGGAATTTGAAAAAGTTTAATCAGAACAGTGCCTGAAAAATTTTACTATGTGTAAAGGGTAAACTTGTGGGGATGAGCGATACCAGATGCCTTATGAAAGATATTTACACTGCTGCACGAAAATGGCCGTTTTTCCGTTGCAGCCTGTCAATCTGAAATGACTCCGGCTGGGCCTGCACGACATTTCTCCTCTCATTGTCGTAAACTTCTCTCCTCACAGGCAACAGCCAAATTCTCCTACAAGTAAAAAAATAACCACAAAACCGTTTTTATAGACTACTCTAAAAAAAACAATGATCACAAACTAACATTTAACGAAAAAGAAAACAAAATATTTTTTTTCTCAACCAGTTGAAGTCATCCCAAAATTCTCAAGTTTAAGAGTTGTTGCGTCATGAACCATACATGAAATCAAGCATGCATCATGTGTAGTAAACATGTCTGCATATCCGTGGGGGATCAGCTTGTCAACAGAGAAACGTTATTTACATTTAATGATATATTTCAATGACTCGGAAAACTCAACCGCCTTTCCGAATTAACATCGGAACTTTTCTTTTTTTTTCGCCCCATAATACGAGAACACACGTGATATAGGGGAATTACACGAAACACAAAGCAGTTATATTCCTCGGGATTTTTTATCAGAGCCCTTCACGGCATATCTCGAAACTTGGGGCGTAAGTAGACCAGGATAAGCTCGGTCCACGTTGGTGCGAGTTACGAAGTCAAGAGGGCGAACGTTTGTAGTAAATGTATATTCTCTATAGAAACAAATCTTCAATTTCAAATTCATTTAAAACATCCAAACAATATTTAAATTCCTTCCATTGTTTACTTGTAGGATTCCAATTTTGAAACCTAACTAGGAGTTCCCTGATTAATTCTCCACTTTTAATATGATGAATATTAATTAAATCTTGAAATAAACTTCGAATATTCCATGCTAATAAATTATAAAAACTACCATCTAATGGTTTTAAATGATACACTTTCAAATCATGGGAATGAATTAAATTTGTAGTTTCAAGTGTATGTCGGATCGCTTCCAAGTATACTTGTTCATCATTAAATACTTTACAATGACCTTTTGTAGTAGTATCATTCATTATTCGATCACTTAATTCTCGAATAAGATTATAATCTATATCATGACCTAAATTCCTCATGGTACAAATCACAATAAGAAGATTAGTTATGAATGGAGCCGAAGATAAATCAGATACTCCCGTAGCAACACCTTCTGTTTCTTGAGGTTGGTACAAGTTTCTATGAATATTGGGATGGTTGTAATGCACAGCCAATGAAGAACTCAACGGCACAAATTGATCATTGGGCACACCAGTAAATGTAACCTTGACATTATTCTGCATCAACACCTTGAACGATTCATTCAATTGTAAAGATAATTCCGAATTTTGTTTTTGATATTCAAACAATTCCCGAATTATTTCATTTTCCAATTGTGAAAAGGCTCGAATTACAAGTTTGGAATCTAATCCAATAAATGGACCTAAATTAATTCCACCCATATTCAATAACCCCAATTTTTTCCGATGTAAATGCAAATGATTATCCTTACACAATTTCGCAAATAAATTAATTGCAATTGGAGTTGAACAACCATGACTCGCCATAAACACAACATCTGCTTTCTGTATCGTATCAACCCAATTCCCAAGTAATTTATACAATACTTCCACTCGATCATTAACTTTCCCTGCTCCTTCAAGTGCAATAGTTTCAATATCATAACTATCTAAATTAAATGAAACACCACAATCTTGACTTAACCATTTCAACATGGCCGTCGAGGCATGATTTACAAACCTCATTGAATTCCCAGTATTCTGACCAATTAAAGCTCGTACCATTTTTGTAGGAAGAAAACTATGAATTCCAATAATAACAATTTTCGTGAGTTCTTTTTGCTTTTTATGGATAATGTTTGATTGTTTGAGTTTATATAAATGTGACTCAGGTGGGACTCCACATAGTACATCTTGAGAAATAATTCTTAGTTTTGTCTTGGTGGTGATTGTCCGATAATTATCTTGGAAATTCGGGGCAACTTTATTAATCGTAATGTTAGAAGAACCTTCAATTATAGAACTTGCTGAGGAACTTCCAGGTCGAGTCCGCAACGATTTCTCTTGAATTTCATTAGGGAACAATGGTTGTTTTCTGGAATGATATTGTACTGGTTGATTTTCAGTTAATGTTCCAAATACAGATAATTCAACTTCTTTTGTATGGGTATGTATGTGATTCGTAAATGAACTTTTAAATGCATAATGACATACTTCCTTGGATGACTCAATGGCTGTCTTGGCTGATTTATATAATTCTAAGTTTGAAGTATGGGCCCGATCATAATCATCTTCGTCAGTAGGGGGTTTATTCCAGGACCAATTCCACCAACCTGTTGAATTATTTGATTGTTCTTGAGATTGTTGTACTAGTGGAGTTTGTTCATTGGGAGTTGAAGTTACTGTAGATGAAACATATGACACAAAATTATTGATTGAACCATAAGGAACACCCCACCATCCTGTGTTGACTGTTTCGTTGTTGGGTTCTTCAATGGTATCCCTCGGCTGGTCTATTATTCCGTTGGACACAGTTTCTTGTGGCACAGGTTCTGGCTCATTCTCAGGCTGTGTATCTTCTATTGCTGTATTTCCTTCTTCTTCATCGACTATTGCCTCTTCTTCCTTCACTTGTAATTTCTGTTGATTCCAAAAGAGTAAAGTAGAAAATCGACTTGTCTGTTCAGAATTGACACTTGTCGATACTCCTGAAACAGAAACATTATTATGTTCTATGTTTTCCTGTGTAGATATTGTGTTGTCTTTTAGTGTTATCGCAGTTTGTGGTTGTTCGTCTATCTGGGAAGAAGGTGGTGTGGGGGATTTAGATTTGTTTGCATCATTTTGCTGTAGATTCATTGGTTTTCCTCGGTTCAATTCTGGAAATTACCAAAATATCTTTAGATAGCTATATTAGAGTTTGAACCAATTTAGTTATGATTTTTGCCCGTAAAAAAGATTGGTACAATGTTATCGCAAAGTGATCCCTTCCCCAACAAAGAAAAACAAAAAAATGTTGTGATTTAGTGATTGTGTCAAAACGAGTGAAGGCAAAAACAGTGCAGGAAAGGCAAATCGGAAAAGGTGTACCTAAAATTTTGTCTGGTGTTTTTGTTAGTGTGGGTGTGTATAATGAACTCAACTTGGACCGATGATATACTAAAGCAACTTGAAATACGAGATGAATTTGAACAACGAGACTTTAAATATTTCACTGCATTTAATCAATTGACTCAACAATTACAAATCCAACAATTGGCCAATAAGCAAAGATCACAAACACCTTCACCCTCATTAACATCGACAACTTTAAAACATGAGGATTTAGATCGAACTATAATCATTCGAGAGAATCAACAATTAAAGAATGATAATAATGATCTTGTATCAAGTTTAAATATGGCCACTATAAAGAATGAAAAATTGGAACAAGAAATCAAGGAAAGAGATTCCAATATAAAGATGTTACTGCGTAATAATGATAAATTAAAGAAAAAAGTTGATAGTTTGAATCTTGAAATTAAAGAAAAGAATAAAACAATTGAAATAATAAATGATGAAATTTTAACTAATCAAATTCAATATAATGTTCTTAATGAAGAACTACGAACTCTTGCAAGAAAGAACAAGTGAAGCTTTCTCCAAGATTTATTATTGCATACTAGACAATTATTGCACTGAGGTAGACGTGTCATTGATCCAAGCCTGTGCAACTCTTCATATTACATATGGCATACGCTTTCCAAAGAACTATCATTGCCAACCGGCGAGTCCAAAAGACGTGCATAGAGGTAATATATTGGAAGGTCTGGGAACTAAGTTCTACCAAATTATCGTCGACTTCAATTCTTTATTCAGTTTCTGCCGAGATCGGAACTTCAAAAATCAGTCTTGCTCGTTTGAAATAGCTAAATCAAAGTAAATAAAGTTAAATAAAAGTATAAAAATTCTAAGCTTTGTGCTTAAATTATTCTAATAAAATATCCCGAGGTTTTTGTACCGCTTAGACTCTAATGCTTAATTACAGCGAAAGTACAACGTCAAATTATGTCAAAACAAATACGCAACAGATGTAATTATTCAGGACCTAAACATTAATAACAACTCCCCGTTCCTTCTAAGCTAAAATCTAGAGCAAAAAGAAATCACGAACGCATATTCGGTAAATTCAGCCCATGCTGTCGTTACACGTCATCCCTTCTTTTTTTCCCTCTTTCTCCCCCACACTTTCGCCGCATCCCTGAGGCCCGAAGACCAAAAAAAATAAATGATCTACTGAAAAACTTGCTCTTATTTTTTTTGCAATTTTATTGAATTTTCATAATCATTGAGCTAAATAGTTATTTAAAACAAAGTATAGAGAAAGAAATAAATGTACTTACTTAGATGTGTCAACAACGTATCTACCTAAAATCTTACCTTCTTCCATTAATTTGTAAACAGATGGTAATTCAGATAATCCAACAACCTTGATTGGACATTTGATAGCACCACGGGTAAAGAATTCAATAGCACGTTGGGAATCAGCTCTGTTACCAACATATGAACCTCTGATACTCAAACTCTTGACAACACTGTCGAAAACTGGAGTAACAACTTGAGCACCAGCTGGTAAACCAACTAAAACAACGGTACCGGTGGAACGAGTGTAACCACAAGATTGTTGAATGGCCTTTTCGGAAACAGACACGTTAATTGTAGCATGTGGACCACCGTCAGTAGCCTTAACAACAGCAGCAACAATATCTTTTTCTTGAGTAAAGTCAACATAAGCTTCAGCACCTAATGACTTGACAAATTCTCCTTTGTCAGCACCACCATCAATACCAACAACTCTGTAACCCATAGCAATGGCATATTGAATGGCAAGAGAACCTAAACCACCACCAGCACCGGAAACACAGATCCAGTCACCGGCCTTTCTGTCGGCAGTCTTTAAAGCCTTGTAGACAGTAATACCAGCACACAAAATTGGAGCAACATGGGCTAAATCAGTACCAGCTGGGATTCTAGCAGCTTGAATAGCATCAGCAGTAGCATATTGTTGGAAAGAACCGTCGTGAGTGTAACCGGACAAATCAGCTTGAGCACAGTTTGGTTCATCGGTTTGTTGACAGAATTCACAAGATAAACATGAACCGTTTAACCATTTAATACCAGCTAAATCACCAATCTTCCAGTTCTTAACATTTTCACCCATAGCAACGACGACACCGGCACCTTCGTGACCACCAACTAATGGTAACTTGGTTGGTAATGGCCAATCACCTTTCCAGGCATGTAAATCAGTGTGACAGACACCAGAGTATTTAACATTGATTAAAATTTCATTGGCCTTTGGGACTGGAACTGGGATGTCCTTGTATTCTAATGGACCACCGTTAGTTTCAAAAACAACAGCCTTTTGTGTTTGTGGAATAGACATTGTAAAATTAGTATGTAAAAGTAGATTCTTGTACTTGGGGATGTAGAAGAAAAAAATATATCGAGGGAAAAGAAGAAATTAAATCAATTGAGCGAATTCAATGTCTTTAAATAGTTTTTTGTCAATGACTAGCAGTGGAGATATGAACCATCTGGAATTTCCACGGAGTATGAATTTTAGGGGGTGTACAACAACATGGTTAGAAAATGGAAATACCACCTTGAAATTTTAGTAAAAAATACAAAAAATTAAGAATAAAAAATAATTGTAAACATTGTGAAAAAAGAATAATTTGCGTGAGGAAAATGCATGCGAACAATAGAGAATCTAGTAAAACATGAGACATAATTACAGTACCATCTCCTTATATTTTATTTTATCGTTTGTTATTTTTTTTTTGTGCATTGCAAGCACGGATTTTAGCTCAGCCAACGCACTGTTATTCAGCTCTAAAGCTATTTAATAGTTTTTTTTTAACCTAATTTGGAATTGATCAATCATCAAACCATCATGTGAGGGTTTTTCCATGATCTTCTTTATAAACTCAAATATTTAGACGCATAAAAGAATATATGCATGCAATGTTTCGGAAAAATGTAGTCATTCAATCTTATAGTACGTAATATATGACAAATAGATGAAATATTAAATAAGATAAACAAAAGAATGTTTGATCTGGTTCTTTCGAACTCGGTGGCGATTACCACGTTTAAATAACCCTGCAATATAATTGCTAATAATTGTTAATGTTGTAATTCAATCTATGTTCTACGGTTCTATCCAACTCTAAAGAAAACTATAAATGTAATATAAAAACCTTATATACGTGTAACTTTTTGGCGGATTTAATAGACAGTTTTGCATTGGATAGCAAGTAACTCACGGCGGGTATTACAGTACTCATATCCGGCATCGCCCGTAACAATTTCTGATCGGATTAGTTATCTGAATATCTGCCGACACGCTCGCACAGAATAACATCAACTCTCTAATTCCCTGTCAGTTACGAGTGGTGCATGCAATGCGTGTTCTCCATTATCTTTTCAAAGACTGGTGTTTGGCCCTCTGCAATGATTTCTTGAAAGAACTCGAGGTGCGAATTGGTGAGTCTCGGTATGAATAACTGTATTCCTCTGTGCCCCTATGTTGATATCAGCGAGCTTGTAAACACGTTCCTGAAGAACTCGTATGAATTTAAAAGGACCTTCAAAATCAGATTCGATTTTTCTTTACTTTAACAATCGTTTCTTGATAACGTGTTCCCATCTCACCATCACCACCCATTTATTGAACTACCATATCCCGTTTCGAGGTAATTGTGCTGCTATTGATAAGGTACATGAATTTGTGGAAACCCATGAGACGAAACCATAGAAAGTGGAACATGGAACCCACGCCGGGAGACGAACCCGGAATGTGGGTTACATGTTTCACTTTCTAAAGATTCATTTTAATGAGTAATCACCATCTAAGACGAAACCATAGAAACATTCGTCCTCGTTTTAAGTTATTCGGTTCATTCCTGTTGACTGGTTGTTTGCAATTTCCAATTCATAATGGCCATCAACTTTTCTGCTTCGTTGTCAATTTTATCCATTTCCCCCAACTTCTTCAACAGTGAGTCCATTTTTACCTTCCACTTTGTCATTTGTGCCTATTGAGTGAATGTGAGGGGAAGCTATTCTATTTCTTTCGTTTATTTAAGAACTTTTTTCTTTTCTCCTAGAAGTATTGTTAAATTTGGTTTTTGTAAGTAAATCTTCAAGAGACTTCCGCCGGTGTTCTCGAATTCTATCCCAGGGTAATTTGATCCCTAAACCTTTGGGTCATATGCACTATTCCAAATTTATGACAGGTTTGCAACAGATTTGGAAGAATACATGAAATTCAAAGACTTAGGACTCATTTCAAATTACCTTGGTTGGGATAGTGATATGGTCTCCTGAAAGATTTTTGGTGTGATTGTAGTTGGTGATTGCCTCTGTAATTGCTGCATTTGAAAGGTGTATTGTTAAGTTGTGGTCTGGGCAAGTAGGGGTTTAATAACTGGCAATTTTATCCTGCAAACTGATTAATTCATACATGGCTTCAATATTTTGGGCTTCAAGTTTTTTTTATTCTTTATCAAGCCAATGCCATTGTTCACTAGTCTTTTCCTTGGGAAATGGAGTTTGCTGGCTAACTTGTTCATAATTGATAAAAAATGCTGACCAATATCATAATTTCTTTAACTACATTATAAGGGCCAATTCTTTCTGTTTTTACCGAAATTAACATCAACTGTTTCATTTGCATTACCAACATCCTCTGCACAACCTCACTTTCAACACACCTTGTTCTAAACCTCGGTCATTTAAAAGGTTCCTCTCTGTTTTGTTTTTCCATCATCTAACCAAATACTTGTTGAAAATGAAACCATACTGAAATTGATTGAAAACTAGAAGAATCACGAATAAAAAATAATTGTAAAGATGGGGAAATTATATTGCTTTTGTATGAAGGAAATATATAAAAACAATAAAGAAAACTGATAAAATAACACAAACAAATATAATGACCCCTAATTTTTTTTATTTTTTTCCTATTCCAATTAAACAAATGCAACTCTCCTCGGTGATTAGAAGGGGTGCAGATAATTTATTTCAAGAAAAATAACCTAAACCAGTAGAACCTCAACATTGGGGCATAAACAATATAATTTTCATATCAATACTCGCAAAACAAACTCTGCAGGGTGCAATCAATAGTTGAGATATGTCTTAAGACCGATTGGAGCACTAATAGATGTTCAAAGGTATTTAGAATGAAACCAATTGAGAGACAAACTCATCATTAGGTTGCCGGTTATAAGTTCCCCTCTTTCTTCCCCTCCCCCACACTTTGCTGCATCTTTGCCGCTTAAGCAAGAAAAATTAATAGAGAACACCATTCTTTTTTTTTTTCGCAACTTTATTCAATACTTTTAAGTTCATTGAGCTAAATACTTATTTAAAACATAGGAGAGAAAGAAATAAATCTACTTACTTAGAAGTGTCAACAACGTATCTACCTAAAATCTTACCTTCTTCCATCAATTTGTAAACTTCTGGTAATTCAGATAATCCAACAACCTTGATTGGACATTTGATGGCACCACGGGTAAAGAATTCAATAGCACGTTGGGAATCAGCTCTGTTACCAACATATGAACCTCTGATACTCAAGCTCTTGACAACACTGTCGAAAACTGGAGCAACAACCTTGGCACCTGCTGGTAAACCGACTAAGACAACGGTACCAGTGGAACGAGTGTAGACACAAGATTGTTGAACGGCAGCTTCAGAAACAGATACATTGATAGTAGCATGTGGACCACCATCAGTAATCTTGGTAATAGCACCAACAATATCCTTTTCTTGAGTATAGTCAATGTAAGCTTCAGCACCTAATGACTTAACAAAGTCACCCTTGTTACCATCAATACCAACAACTCTGAAACCCATAGCGTTAGCATATTGGACGGCAAGAGAACCTAAACCACCACCAGCACCAACAATACAAACCCAATCACCAGCCTTTCTGTCGGCAGTCTTTAAAGCCTTGTAGACAGTAATACCAGCACACAAGATTGGAGCTACTTGGGCTAAATCGGTACCAGCTGGGATTCTAGCAGCTTGGATGGCATCAGCAGTAGCATATTGTTGGAAGGAACCATCATGGGTGTAACCGGACAAATCAGCTTGAGCACAGTTTGGTTCGTTAGTTTCTTGACAGAATTCACAAGATAAACATGAACCATTCAACCATTTAACACCAGCTAAGTCACCAATCTTCCAGTTCTTAACATTTTCACCCATAGCAACAACAACACCGGCACCTTCGTGACCACCAACTAATGGCAACTTGGTTGCCAATGGCCAATCACCCTTCCAGGCGTGCAAATCAGTATGACAAACACCTGAGTATTTAACATTGATTAAAAGTTCATTGGCCTTTGGAACTGGAACTGGAATGTCCTTGTAGAGTAATGGACCACCGTTGGTTTCGAAAATAACAGCCTTTTGAGTTTGTGGAATAGACATTTTAGATTTTTTTTAGTATTGTTAGTAGAAGTAATAGATTCTTGTACTGATGTAGTAGAGATAAACAAATAAGTTAAAACAATTGAGAGAATTTGAGGTCTTTAAATAATCTTTTCTTGCAGTTCATGACAAGGATTTAAGCGCTGGAGATATGAACATCTATAGTTTTTAAGGAGTATGAATTTAGGGTATAACATTTTGGGTTGAAAACGGAAATACCATATTGAGATATATTAAAAAAGAATAATTGTGAATAAAAAATGGGTGTAAACATGGAGAAAAAGAATATGCACACAAACATATAATTTTTTAAAACATGACACAAAAGAACATAATTACAGTACTTATTTTAATTGCAAGCATGCAAAGACACTAACATTACTCGGGATTAGAGGGGGTGTACATATTTTATCTCAACAAAAATGGTCTAAATAGTAAAACCAGCTTCGGGTACAAAGAAGCAAAACCTTATTTTCTAGTTCAACACCCGCAGAATGACATCGCGGGGTTCAAATAATGTTCGAGGATTGTTTTAAAGACCGATTAATAGAAGTAGTTCCGAAATGTGGAGGAAAGTATTTTCAAAACAATGGAATCAATTGAGAGATAATTTTCACAAATTCATTGTTAATTTTCATCATACGTTTTTCTAGTTAAGAGCGTTTTTGCGTTATATTAAATGATATATTTTTGACAACTACGTGACGTGTTTAAAAAAACCGATGATGATTCAATTTGCTATTATTTTTCTGTTCGCTTCAAATTATTTCTGGATGACACTTGGCCGCAGATCTTCGTGTGTTTCGTGACTTCATCTCTCAATTGAATTATACTTTGCCTGCTTTTTCTTGGGCCACAAATCTTAATCTGTCGATGTAGCATTAAATTCCGCTTTACTTACACGGACATCTAAAGACCGACATGGAAAACAAACTATGAGGGGAAAATTTTTCAGTTTTATCAGATGCAACCCACCCCTCCAAGGAAAGCAACTTAAAAAAATAAAAAAATAATCATGTGATCAGGTGAAAAATATTTTTTTTTACTATTGTTTCAGAATTTTTTAAGTTGTGTCTCCTGGTCACTCAGACTAACATATTGGTGTGCTACTTTGGCGATTCAAAAGTTGAATCATCTTTGTGACAGTACACTAAAACATCGCCTGATCTTCGACTATCCCAGTGGAAATAACTATTGAAGAATCTTTTACATAGATGATAATCATGTAAAGAATTATTCATTAAAGATTCAAGTGGTTCAAAAACAATTATTTGGTTAGGGTAAGGTAAATCATTACCCAAATGCAATTGTAAGAATTCTTGCGGCAGATCATAGAATTGGTCCGATTGATCACGATACTCATTGATCTCTTGTACACCGGGGTTTGTTAAATGAAGGGGTGGTTCACAACTAAGACTCCATGCTCTTAACTCCGGATTATGAAAATAACTTTGCCAGGGAGTAGAATGGCACGGAGTTATAAACCCAAAATCGACCCCTTTATTTGTGATACTTCTAGTTTCCGAATATTTTCGATCTAAATATTTTATGACGTCGATAACCCCACGTTCGTTAATTACCGAGAAAAAGAAACCAATACAAATGTTGACTGTAATCCCGATAATAATTAAATAATAAGGCAAACGCGATCGTAATTTGACATAGCCACGAGCGGAGAGTAGCAACATTATCGGATGAATGGGGTATATGAATCTAAATTCCTTATGATCAATCATGGAAAATCCAATTAAATAAACAATGCCAGCAAGAGTTAACGATGTTATCTTAAATCCATATATCATAAACGGAAGGTAAAGCATCATCATAAGTGGAATTGCTTGTAAAATGTAAAAATGCCAGGGCGCAATTCCATAAAATATGGATAAATTCTTAACCACATTAAACTCAAGAAAATTATATATTGGAATTGTCAATTGTTGATAAAAATAATAATCTAGCCCAGTATTGATTCCCGATATTATAATAACCTCAGTAATTGACAAAATTACCCATTTAAGGGAAACGGTTTTCGAGTTCAATATTAACCATAACCCCAACGGGAACCAAATAAGTACGTTTGTAGGACGGATTATACAGCTTATATATCCGAAAAATAAACTAATATACCATCGACTACCTTGCAAGTTATGATCCCATGGCCAATTTCTCAAAGCTACAATAGTCAATACTGTTTCTAAATTATTAGAAAATGACCTCGTGCATACATACCAATTGAACGGATTCAATAATGATAGTATTAACGTAGTTGTTGCAAATTGTTTTCTTTGTTCGTGGGTTTTATAATATTCTAGTACAAATCGGTACAAATTATATTCGCCACATGTCGCTATTATAGTATTGATTAACTTTGGTATAATATGAACAAGAGTCTTGTTATCTCCAGCCAATTTATAACCCAATGCATATAACAAAGGGTGAATTGATGACCGCAATTGTTGTTTCCATTCCCAGGTTAAGTGTCCATAGCCATATATAAAGTGGTGTGCTGGTTCGAGTGCTTGAAAGTATTCATCTGCTTGAAAGAATGTTTGAGTAGTAAATGCATTGACAAGTCTAATTAAGAAAATGATGAGGATAAGTCTATATTCTTGCCATGTTTTATCTTGTTCCCGTTTAGTTTTTCGTTGATTCAAACTATCGGTGTCTTCAAACCGTACTTCCTTTTTCGGCCCTCTTTTCCGAACTGTTGACATGGTTTTGTTAGGATCAACACATCACCTCTTTTCTTAGTATGTTGCCATTGTTTTTTTTTTCTTGTGTCTCTTGATATTTTTGGCCCCAGTTGTTGCTTAAAACTTTCATTGTTTTTGATATACAAGTTAATGTCTCTTGCTGAAGTTCTACATTTAGTAGAATACAGTTATTTATACCAATCAATTGATAATACTGCAAAGGCAAAGAATTCCTGTCTTGAAGCAATTAAAATTTTAAACACCCTTGCAAAATCTGGTAACACCCCACACAATAAAGAAATCTCGGAATTTGTACTACGACTTTATGACCAAATAGACAAACCAACAACCACATCTCATAAGATATCATGGATAAGTTCAAAGTTTCCCGACACCAGGATATTTCCTCCTGTTCTTACATTTTCTTCAAATTTGCATTCACATAATCAGATATTCTTTCCTGAACAACAACATTTTCAAGATCAAGATAAGTCAATCCAGATTGTACCCAATGATGCTCAATTAGAACCAGTTACTGTTGATGACTGGAGTTCGGAATGTCAAGACTTGACTAGTCTATATCAAGATATTCTCCCCAACTGTTCCTTTGTTTCTTCGTTCCTTGCCATTGTCGAGAATACAACCATTCCTATAATTCAACTGATTTCTCCACATCGACCAAGTACTCAATATAAAGTTCAACTCATGTTTAATGGTACTTTTCGCAATGTAACTATCGACAATCTACTTCCTTTTATTACCCATTCTCATGATCGTAATCTCTTTATCAGTTCGTTTAAGAACCCTCGATTATATTGGCCTGCATTGGTTGAAAAAGCCTATTTAAAAGTAATGGGTGATGGTTACAATTTCAATGGGTCCAATATGGCCAATGATACTTATTTATTAACTGGATGGTTACCTGAAATCATCAAGATTGAAAATGGACAACTTCCCGGTAATTTCAATCGATTATGGGAATTGAAACAACAGGGTAAAATCTTGTTAGGAATTGGTACTGGGAAGTTAAGTAAACAAGTTGGCTTGCATTTGAATTTAATTACTGATCATGATTATGTTATTGAAGATTTCGAGAATGAAAGTAAAAAGACGAAAGTTACAATTAAAAACCCTTGGATGAATAAATCTTTAGATTGTCGTTTGATTACCCTTGATGAGTTTACCTATTTCAGATATATATATGTCAATTGGAAACCTGAATTTAAATATAGTCAGGTTCATAATTTTATTTATTCTCCCAAGGAATTTATAGTTAATGAACCCCAGTTTACAATTGCAAACCCGGGAGATCATACTGAAGAGATTTGGTTCATAGTTGAACGGCATTTACCTACAGGTTGGAAACAATGGATGGATATTCATATTTATGAAACTGCATCAAAGGTCCTTACGCCGACCCAATTCCGGATTTTAAATCTAGATTTAAGAACCAATAACAGATTACAATTGATTAAATTAAAAATGGAACCTAAGAAGAGCTATACCTTAGTTTTCTTCTGCAATCAATCTTGCAAATTTACTTTATCAATGTTCAATAATATTGGCCCCGAGTTGAAATTTTATAAGCTGAAATGGTTATATGATTTCATATTACCTCAACTTGAAGGAGAATGGACCGATAAAACAAATGGTGGGAATTGGTCAATGTCAACGTTTATAAATAACCCTCAATATGATTTGACAATTGAAAAAGACACCAACTTAACCGTGGCAGTTTATGGAAACACTCAAGTTAATACATATTTATTCCAAAGTGACAATTCAAAGTTAGGACAACGAATACATAAATTTGACAAATCGAAATTATTAAACAATGAACATTATAATTCTGGTTTCCAATTGAACACTTATCATAGTTTAACTCCAGGGAATTATAAATTAATCGTTTCAGCCTATGATAAATACATTGGTAAATATAAACTACTAATAAATTCAACCTCTCAAGCACAGCTTGAAAAGATTCCATTAAATTGGGGGTTATTTTCAACCAAGACTTCATTTGATTGGAATAATCAAAATAGAGTCAAACTTCATTTCACCACTGGTTCTTATAACACAAAAGTTACGTTCCATATTATTTATTCAAACAGTGACAAAGAGTATGAAGTATTAACTAATTATCGACCAGCAATAAGAGCATCGATATTTCAAACTAAAAATTCCGTACCTATTGTTATAAATGAAAAGTTTAATGATTCACTCTATGGGATATTTGTTGATTGGACAATTGAACAACCAGGTGAGTATATACTCTTGGTTGAACGTTTTGAATCAGGAGTTGGGCGATGCCTTGTAGAAGTGGGTTCAAGCAAAAAGATTCTTTTATAATAATAAAAGCATATAGTAGATTTCTCTGTATATATTTTGCGGCAATAAATCGAAATTTCCGACCTTGTCACGTGATTTTGTTTTTTTTTCTGTTGCGTAATTGACAGGTGTAACGTTCTTGACAAAAAACACCAAACTATAGATCAAGAGGCAGCCTTATTCAACAAGAGGATGAATAGGTTTCAATTATTCTTATTGTTGTCTACATTGTGGTCACTTGTACTTGGGGGCCTAACCGACGAGCAATTGCTTACTTTTGTTAAGAATAATAAAAATAAACTTTTGAATTTGAATGATGAAAATTATGAAAGTATTTTAAATGGTCCTCGGGATTATCATATTATTGCTTTATTTACTTCAGAATCTAACCAAATCAATTGTGTCTTGTGTCGCGAAATTGGACCTGAATTTGAATTAATTGCCAATTCTTGGTTCCAAGACCATCCTGATGGAATAACTGACTTTGATCCTGAAGGTAAAGTTATCCCACCCAAGAATGTATATTTCTTTCAAGCAGAATATTTACAATCAAAGAACTTGTTTGGAATTTTTAAATTAAACAGTATTCCCAAGATTTTCTATTTCCGTCCTACAAATAGTCCTGGTCCTAATAATTATATAGCTGAGAAGGTTGAATATCAATTCTTTCAAGGAGATCATAAGGATTTAATGACAAAATGGTTTAGTACTTTAACCGGTCATCAATATAAATTACATATACCAGTTGACAAAACCAAAGTCTTGATCAATGTCGCCTGGGTTTTATCTAGTTTAATTGTTCTTAAGAAGTTCTATAAGAATATTTTGTCCGTGATTAGATCAAAGATACCTTGGAGTATATTATCAATAGTAGCTATTTTATTTTTAAATTCCGGGTATATGTTTAACCAAATCAGAGGTACACCTTATCTTGTACAACAAGACAATTATATTGAATATTTCCAAAAGGGTCAACAAAATCAATTAGGTATAGAAACACAAATTATGTCGTTTGTTTATGGATCCTTGGCTTTATTGGTTATAATTTTAATTAAGCAAGCCCCTCAAATTAAACATGATACAGTTGCCCTCATTTTGGTTTCTGTTGCTAGTGGATTGATTTTCTTACTCTTTAGTTTGATTTTATCCATTTTTGGATTGAAAGGAGTAGGATTTCCTTACAAATTCCTCAACTTTTTATAAAACACAATATGTAAATAAATAAAGAGTTAACTGCTATCTAATTTTGTATTCATTTTATCAACTCTTTGTTCCACTCGTTCTAAAGTTTTTATACAAACATCCAATCGTTTCCGTAATTCTTTTATTTTAATAAAACGATCACTCAATTCCTTTTCAGAAACATGACTTTCATCTAAGACCTTCTTATATTCTAACAATCGTTTTTCAATAATCTTTAACCGAGTTAATATAATAACTTGTGATTGATTCAACAGATCAAAATTCTCATTAAGATTATCTAGTGATCCACTTAGCAATGTATGGGCTGCTAATTCTATAGCATGTAAACCTTCTGAACTCATGGATTCCAAAAGTGGTTGGTTTGAGGTAGTGCTGTCGTTGCCATTTTTTAACAACTAGCGCGACATTTTTTTGTATACTGCACCCAGTATGGTATGGTAGAACTAGCTCACTTGCCCGGCTCATCCAACTAGTCATATTTCTTGAGAATAGAAAATCTAAAGAGTTTATATTTAGCTTATATCTATCTGGTTTTTACATGGAAAGAAAATCGTTCTTGTTTTGGCAGAAATACGTGCTTTCACAAGAATTGTAGGCTAATTTAAGTGCTTCTGCACTAGAGAAGTTAGTTCCTGGTCTCCATGCGTAAGGATACCGAGTATTTGTTTTCCTAATCTAAGATCCTGTTTCAGTTGCACATGAGAAATTACTTGAAAACGTGTAGTTTGAAGTTTGCATATCTTTTTGCGGTGTCTCAATTGAAAACAACTATATCCTAATTCTAACACTTATTTCAGATAATTTAGATGAATTTTATCGGAATAACTAATAAGAATTGGATTCAATTAAGAGTTCAAAAGACATCAAACGCGGAAACTATACGTATTCAAAGGGATCTCGCATGAGCATATGAAGTTAAGAGTGGAACTCCATTAAGGGGAAAACGAATACTGGGACAATTTATATCGACATTGGTTGGGTGTTTCTGGAGCAACTTGAATCGTTTGTTCAACACGTTCTGGGATTAGGGAGATGGTTTAAGTTGTAATGTCACAGTCTCACACAATTGTTCACATCTCCCTTGACCTATTTCATTTGCTCAAACCAAATAGTGCTAGTTAGTACCTGAAGTCTCTCATACATACCTTCGCTAGTTCTACGTCTTCTGGTTATGTGAAAGATCTTTGTAGCCAAACAACAAATATAATCAATAAACATGGAACGACTTGGTTAATTTGAACGAATTCAATCCTGTTTACGGGATTTAATTGTTGTAAATTCCCCAAGTGTCTCCATCCTTTTTAATTGTATTTATAATTTGGTTATCCAAGATCTTTCACTTAACACTGAACCCTAATGGGACCAGAACATAACTTAGTTTTAGATAGTTAAATATTTTGATATGACTTGAAAGCAGACAAAACGCTGAATGAATATTAGTTTTCTTTTCGGTCATGATCTTTGATTAGTTGAAAAGAAAAGTGGCAATAAAATGTGTTAATTTTCGTAAATGTGTTGCCACTTTTAAATACAAAGATCGAGACAGCATTTAATTATACTCCGGGTAACCTTTGGATCAAATATTTCCTGTACTGTATATGGTAAACCAGGTCGCAAAAAAAAAAGCTTCTCCGACGCGCGCCGAAAAAAATAGCCGTTAGTTAAATCTGACCTTTTTATCCGAATTATAATAACGCTTGAACAGAACACCTCAATTCAGCGATAATTAGATTAGTAAAGTTAAAATAACTAAAAAATAATGAAGGATGCGAGGTTCGAACTCGCGCGGACACTGTCCAGTAGATCTTAAGTCTACCGCCTTAGACCACTCGGCCAACCCTCCAATTTGTGTTGGATGGCATTGTTGAGTTTTGTGAAACTAAGTAAAATAAACGGCCCAAATTATTAACTAATATGGCATAGAAATGGAATCAAAGGTCTCACTTTTGTGAATTCTGTTAGCATATGTCAAGTAATACAATATATCCCTTGGATACATTGTGATTTTTATTAAAACTTTTCTGTTTGCCTTGGGGTTTTCGATATTTTGCATGTTCATCCACGTTCTGTAACTCTTCAAAGCTATTGCCATGGCCGTCATTCCAGTTAGTTGCCCGAATATGATTACATGAGGACTAGCTGGAATTAATTCTGTTAGTAACTACGGCAGTTTATGTTTCACTACAGAATACAAAATACAGCAAGAAAATATGTATCATTTACATTGAAAGCACCTAGCAATGCATTTGTTGCACTGTTCATGGATATTCAATACAACTTGTTTCTCTATTATGTAAATTTTAAGCATCGGCCGTAGCTCTAATTCTCGCTCCAATGGATGTTAAGACTACCTGATAAAATCATTGTCCCTTAACAGTAGGTCAACACTTCGAAATTATCACATGCTCGTCGAGCCAACTCTTCAAAATGAAAAGATGATGCAAAATCGGTTAAAACCCTCGATCGGCTCATTTCTCAGGTTGTTGGGTAGATAACAATTGTTGGTTATTTCTAACTGACATGCTGCTGCCAACCAAGAAAAAAAAGGTGCAGGCGAAATTTACAACCAAGGCAAGAAATGGCAACCTATTTTCTACATTATATGTTATGATTCAAAATGACAGACGAAGCAAATGATAGTACTACCTTACCTATGCTTCAAATACCCATAGCTTTAACTAAGGATCAACTTGATAGCATGGAAGATCGAATTCTATATCGTCAAGTTAAATCCGTTAAAGCCGGTCAAATTGAAAGATTTAAGATAAATTTCACACCACGACTAGAAGGTGAAGCTGTTGCTATTCCTCCGACATTGTGGATTAAAGTCAAGAATAGTGAACCAGTACCGAAACGTGCTGTGTTTTTAGGTATGTCCTTAATAATTGTGTATACGCATATATATATGGAATATTGATTACTAACAGATATTTAAAGCTGGCCCTTATATTTTATATGTTGATTGTCGTCTGACTGATTATAACCCTAATCAGAAATGTTTCATCACTGCAGATCAACCAGTATATGAACCTCAATTACTTCCTGGTCAATCGTTTTACATTCAATTATCTTGTCATACACTCAAGCCGGATTATTCTTGGATAATTGATATTGTTTCACAAATAATTTTCAATAATACAATTTCAATTGATTTTGAAATCTTAATTGGAACTTCAAAACAAATCTTACATGAAGCTTCATATCCGGAACGACAAATTTTAAATTCCGATAAAATTGGTAATTTCTCGCCATTTTTAAATATTAATCATTGGGATACTTTTGATCTTTGGAATTTACCCGTGCCTAAACAAGATAAGCCAATTCATTTAGTTATATTAAGTCATGGTCTTCATTCAAATGCTAGTGTTGATATGTTATATTTAAAAGAACGTATTGACCAGGCGACAAGTCAAGATCCCGACAGTAATGTTATTGTTAAGGCATTTTTCGGAAATATCGGCAAGACAGAACGTGGTATTAAATATCTTGGGAGTAGAGTAGCTGAATATATTATAGAGTTAATTACGGAGAATGAAACTTTTAATCAGGGGAAAGTTGATAAAATATCATTTGTGGGTCATTCTTTGGGTGGATGTATTCAAACATTTGCAATTGCATATTTAAAAATTAATTTCCCGTGGTTTTTTGATCAAATTACTCCAATAAATTTCATAACTTTAGCATCACCTTTATTAGGAGTTGCCAGTGAGAATCCTTCATATGTAAATTTGGTGTTACTGGCGGGATTTGTTGGTAAAACTGGTCAAGAGTTGGGGTTGAGATTTTTTGAAAATGATTCTAAACCACTCTTGTTATTGTTACCATCGGGACCTACTCATAATGTATTGAAAACTTTTAAAAGGAGAACAATATATGCTAATGCAATTAATGACGGGATTGTACCTTTACGTACATCGTCACTATTGTATCTAGATTATAAGGCAATATCTCAAATAATTAATGAGGATGAAAAATCATTAAATGAAGGTAAAAAATTTGATATTCAAACTATGTTATCATATTTTATGCCTCAAACTAAAAGTGTATATCATAAATTTCAAACTAGTGATCAACTCACTCGAGATGAATCGGTTACGGAAGATCAAGAAGAGGAAGAAATTGGTATGATTCCACCTTCAACATTTATGGATTCGGCTGCATCATTAATACTTCCTCCTCTACCATCATTGAAGTATATTATTGATCCTGATTCTCGAGAAAATGTAATTATTCATGATAAAGTATACTTTAAGAAGAAGGATATACGAAGAGAACCCCCAAAGTCTAGTTCAATGTTACAAGAAGATAGTGTTTCTGGTTTAATTAAAAAGAAGTTTTTGGACAAGACTGATTATTCAAAATTTGAACAAGAAATTGCTCAAGAATATCATAAGGATATGGGATGGAGGAAAGTTATAGTTAAATTAAAACCAGATGCTCATAATAATATTATTGTACGAAGAAGATTTGCTAATGCATATGGATGGCCGGTAATCCAACATTTAGCCGATAATCATTTTGGTCCAAATCGTAGTAGTACAAATATGAATATTTCTAATACTAATACTAGTAGTACTAGTACCGAAGAAATGGATAAATCAAATGACTTAAGAAAAGTAGTGTCACGAGAATTAATTACTAAGCAAAATAATGAAATTGATGAAACTGTGACTGAAGAAGAACATGCTTGGATTAATTCAAAAGATAATAGTGAATCATTATTTGCAGTTGGTGTTACTGGATTATTAGGGGAAGTTACTGAGATGATGGGAGATATTCGAGAACAAATCTACAAGTATAGTAGTATAAGTCCTCCAATATCATTATCACAATTTCTGCTGGCTATTAGTATTGTACCACCACCTAGTAATTCTACTAGAAATGACTCACAATCAGATGGTGAATTTAATGAGTCTGGAGATTTGGGGACGCAGGGAGTAATGGGGGATTTTATTTAGGTTTTATTATACAGGTCTATATATTGGCATCGGTTGTACTACTCTCTTCATCTTCTTCTTCTGCGATTTCTTCGTCGGCCTCTTGCTCCTCTTCTTCCTCTTCTTCTTCTAGAGGAAACAACTCGTTTATCTTATCTAGTATTCCTTGACAGATATCTTCATTAAATCTTTGATCACATTCTTCAACTAAGGAATATAAAGTTACCATAGATCGAGGTAAATTATTAACAATTTGTAATTTTTCAACCTTCATTAATTCAAATTGATTTAAATATTTCACCAATTGTTTAAAATGATCATCGGTTGTTATTGCCCCCAGGGGACTGTGTTCAACATATGATAACACCTCTTTGGTTATAACTTCTAAATTTAATCCACAGGCTGTGAATCGTTTATTCCGATTACCTCGTTTATCCTTTTGTAATTCTTGCTCATCTTGTTCGGTGAATGTCCAGTTATATTTCTTCTTTATTCCTTTCAAATGTTGAGCAACTTCATAATTTGACAAAAAACAGTCTCTTTCTTTAAGGATTTGCATATTCTTTTCCTATCCTAATAGCGCCAACTTGAAGAGATTGATATCGCATCTTATTTTTTTCAGTAAAGAAAAAGTCGCGCAAGGCAACCAATATTCTGATGCATCATATATAAGCTATATCGAGTAAATGTGGAAGATATGACGAGGATAATCTTACAACCAGGAACATTAACCCAGCAATTTCCTGACGCGTCGACTAGTCAAACCTATAGACTTCGAATAATAGGTCAAGTAACAGAGTATATTGGTGATAATTCTACATTAATACTAACCTCAATACCTACATTAACCGAATCTAGTTCTAACTTATCAATCAACATTTTCAATCAATTAGAACTGATACCGGGTGATGTCATTAGAAAGGGAACAATTGTTAGTGTTGAAGGATTCTTTGATGGTGATACATTAAATGTAATTGATATTTATCCTATTAATGGTGCTGATGTTGATGTTGAGAGCTTAAAAACACTACAAAAGTTGAATGATTTATCTAGTTTTAGTATATGAAAATTACTAGTAAGTTAATGTTTTAAGAGGGTTATACTTCTCTACTTGTATCGATTATATTAAAACCTACAAGAATAACCCTACTACGTAGACTTGCCACTTAAATAGCTACAAGGCAGTATCAAGTTGTACTTGTAGCGTGCGAAAAAAGAGCTTTGATATCACAATGTCAGTTAACTTTGCTATAGCTCAGTTACTGTAATGTACATACACAAATATATATAATTCATACTTAAGGTTTAATGAAGATGATGATGATCAATATGTTTAACTGTAGATTGTCCCAACTTGTAATTACCAACTAATTTCGGAATGAAAACTTCATATGCAGTAGTTGGAGATTGATAATCACTACTATCAACTTCAACATGTAAAGTTGTAACAAGTGAATCTGAAAAAAGGGGATATTTAACATGTCTTTCATTTGGCTCTTCTCCTTTTAAATAATCATGGCCTGGTTCCTTCTCAAACACTGGTTGAGGATACTTTCTCAACACTTGATCTGGATCATCATTAATTAAACCCTTATATGATTTGCATTGTTTAGCTAAAATTAAATCACTCCAATTTCTTTTATTTAAAAATTGTTTATTTTCTCGTTTATTTCCATCAGGTTCAGTTATGAATATTGGTACTACATCTTCATCAGTATCTTTATTATAATGATGAATTCCACTTCTTTTATTAAGTAAACCTGCCATGGCATCTGGGGGTGGTTCATTTGTAACTGCTGAACTAATAATATTAAACATTAATCGAGGATCTTTTTCAGGAAAATCGGTAACGTCATCATTCAACTCTTCTATATCTTCCCCAATTAACAAGTGAGCATTTGGATGATGATGAAATTTAGATTTCATTCTTCCAATACAACATAAATGTACATCACCTGATAATATAGTGATTCTAATGGCATTTTTGCAACCAAATTCAGTCAAATCCCGAATTAATTGATTCCGTTCAGCTTTATGATGTTTGGAACACCAATGATCGTTCAAATCATCAAGAACTTCGACATCTCCATCAAATTCATTAACCAACCCTTTGTTTAATACTCCCTTTTCCGCCAAATGACGTAATGGTTTAAATAAAGTAGATGTTAATAACCATTCTAACCAAACTAATCGAGGATAAAATATAGGAACTCCCAACATTACAAGAACATGTTTAATATCAGTATTAGCCTTCACTTCTTTAGTTAACCTGTCGAAA
The DNA here is from genome assembly GCA_003676035.1 of Spathaspora sp. JA1. Lineage (NCBI taxonomy): Eukaryota > Fungi > Ascomycota > Pichiomycetes > Serinales > Debaryomycetaceae > Spathaspora > Spathaspora sp. JA1. The sequence goes on along the minus strand of NSGQ01000015.1, from coordinate 141,401 downwards.
ATCTTTTTATAACTTGAAGGATCAACCACTTGTTTCAATTTCCGTTCAGTTCTACAATCAACACCAACCAATGCAATTTCTTTACCTAATCGAACATAATTCGAATGGTTTCTTTGTTTAATATAAGGTCCAGTTTTACTACCTAAGATCCAAGAAGGATCCAGTTCATGAATTTTCTCATCAGGATTAATATGATGTTGAAAAATCATATAATATTTATAAGCAGTATTCCCAATTGCTTGAAACATGGGGGATTTCATAGTATGGTCAGAATATGACCCAAACCCATCAATTATATCATGATCATCATAGATATTAACTTGAGGAATTTGCGACATAGCTAATGGAAATAACGATTGTAAAGTCCGAGATTTTTTACCTTGCCAAAATCCTTTACCAAACCAATCCATATAGTGTTGTAAATAATAATCTTCAAATTCTTTGGCAGCTTCACCAGATACTTCAAAAGAATTCTTCTTTAACGGGTTTTTAATTTCCGTCCACTCTTGTAAAGCTTTAGATTCCAACTTAATAGAATCACAATAGATTTGATCTCCTCCTCCCAACATAACATGATAATGCTGTGTTGAATGTTTGTTTAAAATATCAAACCATAAAGAAGATTTAAATTCATTTGCAGGTGCAGCCAAGGAAAACCCATTACAAGAAAAGGAAATCACATTCATTGATTCTTCAATTGCAGGAATATAAAATTGAAACGACTTTTTAAAATGATTATTGATATAATATTGAACTTTTTGTTCATATTCAACCAAGGTTAAATCAATTGAATATCTAAAGAAAGAATATCCATCGCGTTCATAATATTTCGTGCTTGGAAACTCGCCAGTTTCAAATTTACCACTAGATTTAAATGCTTCACTAGCTGGTCCAATCTTATATCGAATTGGAGGAGCTTGACCTTCGGGTGAATCTTTAACCACCAATGCCAAAGTTGCTCGATAATTTGGTTGATTATTTTCATGCGTTGCCAGTAATTTTAACATTGGACCACAAGTAATTTCAAATTGATCCAATTTATCTTCAGCATCAATTGGTCGTTTCTCAGGCACATTCTCACCGCTTCTTTGATTGATTATTTGATATTCATCAACGGGAATTGGTTGGAACCAATCGTCATCTGTTGCTGCCGGCATTGTTATATAGTTTCCGAAAGGTTATGTTGTAAAAAACTCTCGTATAAAGTAAAAATCTAAAAGAAGATTAGGGAGTTTGATAGAATAAAAAAATTTTTAGTGGTGATGATAATTTCATTGGATGTGAAAGGGCTGAAACGAAATCATTGTTAATAATTTAGCTTTAAACAATTGAAGTTTTGATTGATGCTAAATTAGGAAAATTCGCAAGCAGCATGTGCTCTGAACGGTGCGCACAATTGAAGAATACAATAAGCCTGGAATGTTCCTAACTAAACTTCACAATTCTCTAATGTTGCACCAATTTGTGCCTATGATGTAATGTTATTTAGCAATATCGTAATTGGTCAAGTACGTTTTTATACGAAAATACAAAGAGAAGGGGGGGGAAGGGACAAAATATTTCTCCACTTTTATTCGCTAAAGCCGTCTAATCCTCCTAACTATAAAAACTTTATTTTCAATGTAATTTCTTCATGAATCCTGTCACTTGAAGATGTTCGTCTCTTGTGCTTTCCTAAAACCCTGTTGTAATTATCTATGCTAACCCTTCATCTCGGGGTATTTTTGAAAAGCCCGTTTTAGGAAAGAAAAATGCCAGTTTGGGCTTTATACTCTTTTTTTCTGTTGCTCAGGGCTGAAATTCCAAACAATCAGTCTTTGCAGCCAAGTATAGCTAATAATCACTTCTTAATAAATTATACGAACTGCAATCAAAGATTGTACGGGGTGCTTGATAAATGTATCATGTGATAACCCATATTAGGAAACTAGAGCTTCAATTTTACCAACAAGTCTGAAAATGTTCTGTTAAACTTTTTCTTGTATCAGCCACGTTTTCCATCCCTTGGAGATCTTTCTCCGTTCCACCGTTTTCATTAAAACGTTGTTGAGTAGAAATTTCTTGAATATCTTCGGACTTTTATGAAGTAGTGGGTTTATATAGATACTTCTGCTATAACCCTTATCCTTACATCAAATTTTACCAACACATATAATGCAATACTGATTATGCAAGTATATGCACTTGCTTCTCGAGTTAATCTATTTCATCAATGAATTAGCTCAAAAAATCAAACCTAAACCCAACAATCGATTAATTGTTTAACGTCAATTGTCACCGTTTATTAAATTCTTACTTGACACAGGGCAAAACTTCTGATTTAATCTCTATTACATATATGCCAAGATCAATACAATTTCCAAAGTAATTCGATTACTGTTATTTGCAGTTTATTAAAACATATACGCCACGTGCTGATGTCTTCATAGCATTGACATATCTCGTAGTCAATTAGCTTCCCCACATTGTAATTATCAATCGATATAGCATAAACTCAAGAAAAAATTGAGTGAAAAATAAAAAGCTCTTCATCAGCTGTACGCGTAATTAATTTTGCAAGCAGTAGAGGGGGCTATAGTTTGTTTTTTCTTTTTTTCAATTATTTGTTTCCTTGCTTATTGATTTCTTCCATCCAGTTTCCCTTAATTGACTATTTGTGGGGGGCTGAAATTAAAAAGCCCTTTTAAGTCAAATTAAAAAGCCATTCTCCCCATTATAAGTTTTATTTTTTTAGTCAAAACACAAAATTGACACAAAGAATAAACAAAGAATATTTAGTCATCCATTACTACTGACAATACAGAATTTCGAGTATTGATTAAAGAGATAAACTGCAATTGGATCTTTCCGCATTGTATCGTAAGGTCTATACTGGATCAAGATGTGTGATTGCTTGGCCTCAGTTGCTGATCCAAAGCTTGGGAAAGCTTCTAAGAAATAAAAAAAAAAAACTAGACTGGTAAATCCGCAACTGCTAAGGAAGGCAAAATTCAAGCTGTGCCAAGACATTAATTTAGCAAGAAAAAAAGGGCCATTGGCAAATATAAGAATTACTAAGTGTCTAGAAAATCATGTAAGCGTTCCAGATTCAGTAAATAGATTGAAGCTACAGCCTCATTAAAGTTTTTCCCGAAAACGTTTATTGATTTCCGTTCCGGTTTTGATATTCTTCCTTACGAAAAATCAACTAGAAACTCTAAAGCTTAATTCTTTACCTTTGATTTTATGATCCTAGCCACGGGGTAGATCGTATTAGGAATGCATTGCCACTATTCTTTCCTTACTTAAGACCGGAAACACATCGAAGCATCGACTACAAAGTACTTACTACTACCGTTGAGTGATTTATGGTTTGCAGAAAAATGTGTTGCAAAGATGTGAGAGGCTGTGTTATTTTTTTATTGTATTTTTGCGTGAATTCCCTCTTGCCTTATCGGTTGCAATTTCAGATTCGAATCTTTAATCAACAGTTGTTTCACCTTACCACATTCGTTTATTGACATTTCTCAAGGGCTGAACCCGTTTAAAGATGTATTGTTTTCCCATATCTACGACGTGTACCGACCTCCTGCAGGCTGAGTGAGAAGCAAGTTTTGCTAAGGGGTAATTTAAGCATTTGTGCGCAAAAGCTTTTGATGGGATGGACATGATGACGTAAACAGAGAAAGTTCGCTATTTCTTTCTTATCTTAAGGGATTTTAGCTTACTAAACTAGTTTTCGAAAGGTAATGACGTATTCTTTGATCTGATGCCTTACTTAAATGCCATCACATATACGTAAGGGGGCTTTGAAAGAGCGCCTTTTTTGCTACTTCCCAAAACTCTGACGAAAATTTGTCCGAATTTTTTTTTAATTTTGTGCAATTTCTTTTTTCTTCTTACATGACCTTTTTATCAGAAAAAAAAATCCATTATTATTATTTTTCTTTTTTTCTTGTTCCTCTCCCTATCCTTCAAAAATAAAGTTAAACCATGTGTTGTAACTTACCGTATACAATTAGTTTATATATAGCCAAGGTATTTTGCCCTTCTAGTTTTTAGAATTTAATTTTGTATTTTGTTTCAATCTACTTGTTTTTGTTGTTGATTTTTACGTTATATCGTTTAATTTGTTACTTCGTCAAAGCCACGTTTGAGATCTAAACACACCACCCCACCATCCCTCGCCATTTATAAAACACGTGATTGCTACAAAACAAAGCGCAATAAAAATTAACAATTGAAATACCCCATATAATAAAGCTCAAATTTCAACTTTTAATTCAAACTCAAATTCCAATTCCTCCTTTGTTTCCATATCATTGGCTGTTTTTTTTTGTTTTTTCCATATTAGCATTTTATTACCGACCCTCCCCTCCCCCATATTGAATATCTTATCCGTGGGCTCATCCATTATTATCAAGGTACTTTTTTCGCTATATAAAAGCCACCCATCCCCCCACTAAACAACCTCCCCTTTAAATCTAGAAATTTTGGCTACTTGTTTATACTGTTCAGCTTATCACGTTTATGACCACTCTTCTTTCTGCAATCACATCAACTGAAAGTCCAACCGCTACGAGATCAAATTCAACTACTTCATCAGGGTTTTCTGATAATTCTGCCATACATTCCGTTTCGCCAGTGCTATCCCCCGTGACATCTTCCAATACTCCGCCAGATCAATTACCTTCATTTAGAAAAAAGTCTGGATATTCTAGAAGAGTATCGTTTAATAATTTAAATCCAGATGACGATTCAGGAATACCCCCAAATCAACCTATATATAATCTAGGTCCAGTTGTTACTAATTATACCCTATCTAATCCACAATCATTGAGTTCTGGATCTCACACAACCAATATAGATTCAGCATTTCCTTCTTTAAGTAAGACTCCAACCCCAACAACATATATACCTAGAAAGAGACTAAAATTACCTGACCCTCCTTCTAAGTCTATCCTTAAGAATCGAGTTAGTTTACAACAATTGGAATATAATGAAGAAAATGATTTATATGGTGAAGATGTTAAGGAAGGTGCTACTATAAATTATCATGAGGATGTAATGGAAGATGTTACCGAAACCACCACAGTTCCTGATCCCCCAACTACCCGGAGAAAATCATATGCCGATATGTCATATGAACAATTAATGGCATTAGATCCTCAATTCAATACAAAATCAGTGCATAATTTAGATCAATTTAAATTTGATAATCAAAAAACTTATTATTTGTCGAATTCTAAGCGAGGTAGTATTGGTGCTGGTGCTGCTGCTGCTGCGGCCGCGGCAGCTCAATTGTCTAAAAAAGTTGAATATCCAACTTCAAATGACAATAATTACAAATCTATAAGTTTAACGGTAAAGCATGATGAGTATGATTCTATAAAGTATAGTAGAACTTTATTGACGGTTATCTCGGGAAGAAGACATACTTGGAATACCCTAGATTGGTTGTTTTTAATTGATCAGGATCAGCATTTAAACCATTCTTTTCTTGTTGATGGAGATTATTTAATTATTGCTAGTTTAATCCCCTTGAAATTTTTAAAAGAATATGGAAATAAAAGAAATCGAATTTCCATATATGATTATCTTTATCAAAAATGTTCAAATTTATTGAATTATTTTGCGGAATATTTCACCAAGCTTAATTTAAAGTTGAAAGTTACTGTGGAATTTGTAACTGATAATGAAGAAGATTATGGTGGATTAAGTACAGTTAAAATTAATCGGGGTGAAAAATATATGTTGGAACATTTATATAAACAATATCAACCAACCCTTGTAGTAATTGGGAATAAATCTTCAAATATGAATTTCAAATATCCTATAAAAATGGCTAGTTCTTATCAAGAATATTTGATTAGATTATCTTCATATATTATGAAATATTCCACAGTTCCTGTGATTGTTGTTGGTAATACAACTTTAGCCAATCGAATAACAAGCAATAACAGTACTCCACCAATTGAAAATACATCAACTCCAACTTTAAAATTTGATTTACAAGCTCCAACCATTACATTTTCTCATGTATCATCAGAAGAGAAAGTCAATAACAAATCACAATTTTCATCAACAAATCGGAATAATTCGTCATCAACAATATCTTCAATTGAATCATACGCTCCAGATTTACATAAAACTACCACAAGCGAAGAGATTCGGAAACAAGAGTATTATCAGAAGCTACAAACTTTGAATTCTCTTGAATATACCACCCCAAGTAAATATCAAGATTTATTGACATGTATCTCCGACAATGCATTTGTTGAAGCTTCGAATTATTTAATTGCATTAAATTCCAAAGATGATTCTTTAAAAATTGATGACAAGATTCATTTAATGTATAGAAGTCAAGGAAGTATCGTATCGCATAATGACGATCATCATCACCATCATGAAGAAGGTCCAATATATAAAGTCAAGTCCTTAATTAGTTATGATCCAGAAGAAGAAAGTAAACAAAAGAAACAACAACAGTTGAAAATGAAGAAATTAAAACATAGTAGAAGTAATGATTCGACTGGAGTAAGTTCAACTTCAAGCATTAATTCATCAGATAACAAGGCCAAGAAATCTTCGTTTTGGAAGAAAATTGGCTTTAAGAAGTAACGACCCCATAATTTTTGTATAGCATTTTAGCATTTAATAGTAATTTAGACATCAATATTTATTCTGTTCAACTAAGGAGGTAGCCAAAAACTAATATGCGTGTGATATAAGCTAAGAAAATGTAAACTACTGGTTTAATTTAGAGCAGTGGAGTTCGGGGATTAATAATCCTACAGACAAAATAAATAAAACTTCGGAATCGGAACCAGTCAGTTTAACATATTGTAATTAATGAAGGCATACGAAATACAATATCTCGACTACAGCCAAGATCTGCATTTTGTGTTTAGGTTGTAGATCTGTATTTGCAACTTGTTTGAAAGAAATTATTGGTGGATCCTCTGTTTTCTCGTAGATGAACAAATATAAAAAACAATGCGGCTATGACATCAACCTCGCCTATAGTTGCAAATCTATTTCAATTACATTGAAGAATGCGGGGAGTCTGTCTGAATGTGCACGCTTCTACCGACTTAAATGTCGTGGCTCGAGTTCTTCTTCTAACCTTTACCTCTTTGTCAAACCCAGGTGAACTTCAAATTTAGAACTCCAATGGTAAGATATTGTGGCTTTGGTTTGACCGTATCATTTGCTCCCGTAAAGCGCCGAGATCTACCACGTTTTCTAGATGCTGCAAATTTATTTCTTCTGGATATATAGATTATGACAACATAATTGCTATGAATTATGTCAGCAGCAATCTGAACCACTTGATAAGACAAGCCACTTATAGAAGTATAGGGCCCACAAAACCCCAAAAACCTAGTATTGGAGGGTGCAAAGAGGAGATAGATTTACAAATATGTATGAGCAAGAATGATTTTTATACACATTTTTACTGTCAGTTTGCTGCCAATCCAATTGTCGGATAAATTCTTCTCTTAATAAACACTTTTCAATATCTTGTTTCATTTGCTGGCAAGCTATAATATGATCTAAACCTGATCCAAGCAATGATCTCGCATCCGATAAGAAAAAATATCTGAAATTCCCGCCTGTCCGTTTAGGCCGATAAGAAAATGTCGCACGAGGGTGTGGTTAGGTGAGACACTGAAGATGAGCATTATTTCAACTAATCTTTGTTCCATGTTACATATTAATTCCCAGTGTCAGTTTCCTTTACTATATTAAATATGCCAGACCAGGTCCTTGCCAAGTTACATACATTGCCCCCGGAAATAATCCAATTTATCCTTGATCACATTCCGCCAGATTGTCAAAAACCACTAGTTGACATTGAATTGTTTCATAAATTTGTATTACGAAGACTAACAAAAAAGGTGTTTGTTTCTGATTTAAGCTATGCTCTGCAAGGAGTTGCAATTGATCCTTTTCATCTAGAGTATGACTATACTTATGATCATGCTCCGATTTGTGAGGATAGTGGTCAAATTTATCCAGTAAACAAAAGTGCGGACGTCTTGTTGGTTCCAAACCCAAATTCTTTAATTAACTTGGTAGAAAAATATCAAGTTTATCCTTCAATTTTACAATTTAGAACTCATTTTTCATTTTTTGAAACCTTAAGTTGGGCTCCCAGAGTTATTGCCAAAGCAAAGCTGGTATCCATACGACTTCTGAATGTAAATCCGGACATTCTTCGTACTAGTACTTGGCGACTGATATTTCGTCTGATTTCTTCCTTGCCTTACAATATCACAACTTTAGAAATGTGGTCCGTGCCGATTGATGAAATTATATTCCCGTCTACCCTAGAAGAGTTAATTGTCCAGGGGACCATAAGAAATAAACCGCGGGTATTTGAATCACTTACCCGTTTGACTAGGCTTACTTTAAGAGATCTTCGCGTTGAACAACAAGAATTGGCATATCTTTCGGATTCTATTGAATACTTGAGTATTAGTGATTTAAATATAACTCACGCCGATTTTCAACTACCGAAAAATTTAACCGAATTAAGAATTCTTTCTTCACATGTCGAATATTCTGATGAGTATACAAGTTTCTCCTTGAAGTTTCCTCAATTGGACAATTTCCAAAAGTTTGAAATTTCCTGTGAGGAATTAACGAATTTATCTAAAATTTCAATGCCTATTTCCTTACAAGAACTTGTGTTAAAGAAATGTTACAACTTATTTCTAGTTGATAGTTTAAATTCATATGCCAACCTTCGCGTATTTAATTGGATTGGTGCTATGTTATCACCAAGTTTTTATTTATTAACTGAACTCCCACTGCATTTACAAACTTTGGTTATTGACCATGATAATTCAAAAAACCTGGTCATCATCAATATTTTAGCAAGATCTATCCCCCGATATTTTTATCTGGGGTATGGAATGCCTACCTTTAGAATTGGCAAAGAATTTAGATTACCTAAAACTTTAAAAGAACTAACTATAAAGAATTGTCTATTTCTTGAGATTAATTGTCAAGACTTTGTTTTACCTCACCATTTGGAACATTTATCCATTATGAATTTAGCTGGGTTTGTAAATTTACAAAGGTTTTATCTTCCAAATCTGATTTCTTTAATTAACTTTTCCCTGATGAATATTGAACTTATAGATCATTTAATTTTTCCTACCAGTTTGCGGGAGTTGTATCTTGATGATAATAAATTAAGAAGAACTACTAACACCAACCTTGGGCAATTAACAAAATTATTAACAATAAGCTTGACTGGGAATGATTTCGATACAAGTGCTCAATTTTCATCAGATTTGCCCAAAAGTATAACCAACATCCAATTACATGGATTATCGGTGTTGAAAGAACTTCCGTGTGATAATATAAAGTGGTTGACGGTACCCAAACTGATTGAATCGAGTCGCTGTTTGCGGTTGAATGGCAATACTGAAGTTCTTGAAATTAAAGATCATTTTCTTTTCAATGATCCTCAGTTTAAATTACCTAAACGATTAAGGGTGCTAATTGCCCGATTTATGGACAAGTTACATATCACTGAAGGTCAATGGTTGGAAAATTTACCGAAAAATTTACAAGAGCTCAAGTTAGAAGCATTTAGCCCTAAATATGGTGAAATACTGGTGGGTTCTTTACGAAGGGTTAAGTTTCCATTTAGTTTAAGGGTATTAATAATGAGAAATTTGAATATTCCCAGGGAGGTCTTTGAGAGTTTTAATTTCAAAAAGTGTAAAAAATTGAATATTATTGTGATTGATACAGGGAATATCCCTGAAATAAATTTAAATATGTTTCCCAAATCTTTAACTGATCTCAGATTAGAAAATCTTGAAATTTCGAATTTTATTGGGAGTTTTACAAGATTTAAGCAATTAAAATCATTAGACTTATCAGGTAACAAATTAAGAAAATATTTGTATCGTACTGATCTCAAACTCCCACCCTCTATTAAAGACTTAAGGATACTGCAATGTAATCTAAAAACTATACAGATTCATAATATCCAAGAATGTACAGAAATGCGTCAAGTTGTTTTATTGAGGAATCCATGGATGGATCCGAGAAAGGTAGCAACTGTTGCTCGAGAATTTAATAAAGCAAGTCAAGAATTTTCTTGTGTTATGGTTGATGATATTATATTGGATGATGATTTAACTCTAATGAGACGAAATTCGGGTTTAACTATTCACTATCCCACCACTGATGAGGACAAAAAGTATTCTTTGATTCATGCTTGTGGGACAGGTACCGTTCATACTGATGATGAATCAGATTCTGATACGGAAGTTTTGAATCAGGATAGAAAATAAAATAATAAAAGATTTTATCTCCTTCCATACGTTAGCATACTTCGTAATAAGTTGTAGTTGTTCCATTCAAATTACTCTTTGTATATTTTGGCCATCATTTTAGATTTTCCTTTTTTCGCAGCCATCACTGCAAAAGAACCTTGTATCAAGAGAAAGGAATTTCAATCGTAGGCCCATCCTTAACTTTTGTCCTCCTTACTTGGTAATTAGGTTGTAAAAACATTCGGGCTTGCACTAGAGTGATATTATACTACTTTAACAGTACATTCAATGTTGTTAGATCTGTTTTCTGTTTCCATTCGGATAATTTTCTATTCTTTTTTGACGAAATTTGTGATAAATTGTTTTCAAAGAATTTACCTACCAATTAAAATTTAGCGGTTCCTACAATAAAGGAACAAGAACGCTACACTTTAACATCTAATATACGTCAAATTAATTGAAATATGTACTGAGTTTCTTCAATAATTCATCAATCAAAAGTCGATCACGTGATACAAAAATCAACCCATTCAGAAAACTGGACATTTACCAAAAATTATATAAAAGGGCGTGTGGCGTAGTTGGTAGCGCGTTCGCTTAGCATGCGAAAGGTCTCCGGTTCGACTCCGGACTCGTCCATTTGTTTTTTTTGCTATCACAAAAGTTAATTTAAATGGACATTGTTTGTTTGCATGAAAGAATATTGGTATTTTTGTGATGAGATCTTGGATGAATATTTTTTTTGTTTCTTGTGCGCGCGCGTTTGAAAAGGATCATCGGAAAAAAAATATTCGATGCGAATTGGGCGCGGGGGATTGTCTTTTGTTAAGGTTGAGATGAAGCGTGGTTAAATACAAAGGTCAGGTACGATCAAAAATTAAGCTCAAAGGGTGATATTGGGTTTATTTGATGATTAAATCGTCCTTTTTGAAGAAATATTACCAAGAAAAATCTCTGCCATCTTGGTAAGCACTTTAATAGCTCAACATTGTTTTGCTGGAAAGAACAAAAATTATTCCGGTTGCATTCTTTTTTTTTTCCGCAGGAGTAAATCAAAAATTCTGGTGTAAATTTCAGAATTTAATTCTCCCCCTTGTTGTTATCTAATATTTTCTCCCCAGGTAAAAGTTAACCCCAATAAACAAGAAACGGACAATGTACGGTAGTTCTTTTTTAAAAACAATCAGATATACGCCATTGAGGCTGATTCGATCATATGCCACTCGATCAGAGAATGATTCTCCCTTTAAACATTTACCAAAGCAACAAAAATGGATCAATTGGAAAACAACCAGTGTGTTTTTTGTATTAGGAAGTTATTTAGCATACAATGAAACATTATTTAATTATTATGAAGAGTTTACTGCGTTGAATGAAGACGATCCAAGGTTTGAAATTTTACCTATGCAATTAGAATATAAATTGAAAAATTTGCCAATATATCAACAATTAGTTCATCCTAAAAATGCTCATCAATGGTATAAATTACTGAGTTGGGAGAACTTGGATCGGAATATTTTAGATAATCAACAATCTCCAATTAAAGATCAAAGTGAATATCATACTCCAACATTAACTAATAATACATTGGCTAAACCTGGAGGTATTTTAATTAAACCGGTAATTTTTCATAATATTGAAACAGATGATGGGGTAACTATAGTTCATGGAGGTTATAGATTATGTGGATATCCATTTATAATCCATGGAGGTATAATTGCAACCTTATTAAATGAAACATTTAAAAGAAATGCGTCACTATCCCAATCAACAACTTCTAATTTAAAAGATGATTTTAAAGTGGAGAATTTAACTATAAATTATAGGGCTCCAACTTTTGCCAATCAATTTTTAATTATCAAGACCAGGAAAAAGGAAAGTATTGATGACAAGACTATTTTATTGGAAAGTGTTATTGAAACTAAAACTGGAAAAGTATTAGTTAAGAGTCTGGCATTATTGCATGATACAGGCAGAGCAACTAATAGAATTAAGGCTGAAGAGGAAAAAACAAAGAAGTGGTGGTGGTGGTAATATTTTAAGCCAGAGGGTGAAATAGTACCGAGCTTTCACAGCTTGTAACATAAGTGCAAGCCACTTATAATCCAGACAATGAGTTCATATACCTCACTATATAGCTTTGTGTAGATAATACGAGATAACAACCTTTTGGACCTCGGAAGTAACATTAGAAACAAAACCTACTATTTTTAAGAATAACGATTTGAAATCGCCGTGTGTTCGCCGAACACAGAAGGCATGAACGTTGTGTATCTGTGTAAATGCGTAGAAGATAAACAGTTTATTGTTCAAAAATGGAAATCAATAACGATCACTAAAGGGGGGGACGTTGCAGCGAGGGAGAGAGGGGGGATGATCTAGATGACATTTACCCGCCATGCTTGGTTAAATTGCTAGCAAGCCATAAATTATTTATGTGGAGAGAAACAGACACATATGCATCAATAACAAGAACAATAGAGTACAAGATAAAGGTATAGTGTCACCACATATGCACGTCAAGTTTAGCCAATAAAACTTAAATTTTAGCCTGATAATGAAGGGAGGACGGGGATGGTGGCTTATTGTCCGAGGGATTTTTTTTTTTACAAAAACTGCTGCCGTACTAGTCAAAAAAAAATTAATTCGGACCGGGGTTCTATTAATATTGGGATCATGCATCAATAAAACGTTTATTTTTTCAGATCTGTTGTTTTTTTTAAAAAAATAATTACAAAATAATAATAATGGAACATGCGCTCTGATTGCTATTTTTTTGTTGTTCCTGCGACTAGAAGGTGCAACCTAATTGGGGTTAAAGACTTTGTGTAAATTATGCCAATGAATAATGAATGCTGCATTCAAATAATATAAACGGAAAAATGTTCTAGGATATTCCCCTATATATGAACCGCAGTGAATATGAAACATTCTGTTTTGTTGTTTTCTTTTTGTGCAAAAGACTAAGATGGATTCTTATGTAAGAAATTATCGTTTCTTTTCTAATTTCATTCTTTGTCTTTGTAAAGTTGCTTGCTAGCAAAAGAATGTCTACAATCTATGATATCATTGAATAATAATTAAAAGGAACTACAGTAGAACTTGGCCTGGTGCAATGAAATAAAGTCTTTTATGTCAAAAGAAAAAGGCGGAAATGTCAGAAGCAAAGAAAATAAAAGCTTAAAAATAATACGAGAAACAGAAGAAAACGTTAAAAATATGTTCCCTTTTTTTTTTGTACAACTCAGAATATTCTATATTGTTCAATTATACTTTATAAAGTAAATCCGTTTTCTGGTGGACGATATTCTTCCGTTCATTTCTTGCTTCTGAACAAATAGATACATTGAATTCCCAAGAACCGAGGGGAACGCAGAGTATTGCCCAGAAAAGTATATATCGTTCAACAATAGTGTCTTTTCTTGTTTGCTTGTGGTATACATTAGAAAATACATTAGAAAATGTAAGGGGCAGCTTATGTGGATAATTTTTTCCACTTGCGGTCGTCATCACGAAATTTTGGAAGTGTTATTGACTTCTTTATCAAAAAGACTTCTCTGTTGAGAACATTCGAAGTATACACAAAAACATATTTCCGCAAAACATCGTTAACAACTTTGTTTGATAAAATAATTGAATAAAAAATTCATGCAGACATTTTTTCTGCTAAAAAATAAAAAAGAATGGTTAAAAAATTTTACAGCGGCTTATTATACTTTTTTTTTGAATTGTGTTCCAACACAATAGTAGAAAGTTGGAGAACAGATGCGTTCAACATTGGTTAGATGGAAGGTGGAAGTCTATTTCCACTAACTAGAGATAAAGCGTTCTACGGTTTGTTTGGTTCGTTACCATTTTCGCACGTGGGGATGGTGGAACGGGTGGATATTGTTCCATTTTGGGTAACGCTCTTGTGACTTAAAATTATCTCGATGGGCTTCAAAAAAAATTTAGTATGTATGAATTGTTTTTTTTAGTTTAATAGATTAGTGATCATGATTCTAATTTGAGACTAGACCGACAGGGTCATGATCCGGCTTTTCTTTTTCCTGTTTTAGTCAACCGTATTTTTTATTCCTAGATTTATTTTTACACCCAAGAAAAATATTATTACTGAGTTACGGAATACATATTCTTGCATGTTTGAAAGATTTACGTTACTCAGCCTGGAAATGGGCAAAAAAAAGATTCAATCACCGTTGGATATACCTCAGGATGAGTTTGTGGAGGGAAGGATCAAGACACGGGCTTCGATCATCACCAATTTTCGTTTATTTTCAAGACACCATCTTGGTTTTGTAACTTTCCGCTATAGTATTTGCGTTTTTATCAATGTCTGGTTTTTCATGTATCAAATTGCCACACCATTCTTCAATCCTCTTTGGAAATAGTAATATCTGCTGGTCTAAAAAATCAGCTAATTCTAAAGGTGTTATATTCTATAAAAAATAAGCAAAATGATCCGATTCTACTAAAAATCGAACTAGTTTCTTGTTAATATCATCGCTACAACAAAACGCCGTAAACGGTTTTTTTGATCTGGTTCTCGGTTATTCGAGTTATTCCGACCCTGTTAAATGTAATGTTACATTTGTTCGCGCGCACTTTGAGAATTGACTCCAAACACACGACCTGTAATTCATATCTATTTTCATTTGTTATAGTATTTATTGTTGGTTATCGCCTGTTATAGTTGTTTGTGAAAATGAGTGACCTAACACCAGAAGCTTCCGAAGAACCATCCATAGAACCACAAGTTCAAGGACCAGTAGATTCCCCTGCACCAATTGAGTCAAGTTCGCATTCATATTCAACAAGATCAAAACAACGAGCTGAACAAGATGAACAAGAACTCAAATCGAAATTAAAACAAAAACAGCACAATGTTGTAGTATATCCTCGATTGAAACCAATTCCATTCAAACAACTGGATTTAGCAAACAGCTTGGCAACACCTTCCCTTAGTGAAGTCACGACAATTAATAATATAACCTTTTATCAATGTGAAGATTTACCGATTAATAAACGAGGATTTAAATATAAATCATGTAAACCAAATCCTGAATTCCAGTCAAATTTGTACTCAACTACAGAAATACCACCATATCAAGTGTGTATTGATTTGTTTGATAGATCTTCTGGTATTATCTTTGATAAGGAATTGACTACTGTTTCGACATTACAAGGTTGGAGATCTGGTCGAACAAATGTTGGAATTCGGGAAGGCAAATTTTATTTTGAATTTGAAATAGTTAATTCTGGAGAGAATAGTCACGTAAGAATAGGATTGGCAAGACGTGAAGCAAGTTTAGAGGCCCCTGTGGGGTTTGACGCCTATAGTTATGGTATTCGGGATATAACTGGAGAATTTATAACCACTAGTCGAAGGAAAACAATTGTAGTTGACCAAGGATTTAAAACTGGCGATGTTATTGGGTTTTTAGTTGAATTACCTCGTTTACAAGAACATAAGCAAGCCATGAATGAATTTGTTGAACAAGCCAAAAATAACACCCCGAAAGATCCAGTAACGAAAAAGAGAAAGACAACCACCAAGAAGGCGGAGAATTTACAAGAAAATGCCACATTCAATATTCACGATAATATTATTCGAGATCAAATTCCAATCAGATATAAAAACTCGTTATATTACGAACAATTTGAATATACTAGTACCAAAACCATGGATCATTTACTTAATCCAATTACTGTATTTGGTGAGAAGGCGGTGTTGGAAAACGATGACAAAACTAAATCTATACCAATAATCCCCAATTCAAAAATTACAATATTTAAAAATGGAATTGAGCAAAAAAACCCAATCAAAGATCTTTATTCATTCTTGCCTACAAATCTTGAACATACTGACGATTATTTAACAGTCTCGGCTAATCTAAATCAACAACAAAATCCAAATTATAGAAATAGTGACGATGGGACTCTAGGATATTATCCAATGTTATCAACATTTCAACATGGTGCGGTAAAGTTAAATCCAGGACCGGATTTCAAATATCCACCTCTGACTGCTACTACAGTCAAACCACTTTGTTCTAGGTATGAAGAAGTAGTCGTTGAAGAATGGTTATGGGACATTATTGATGAAGTTGAAGCAGAATATTTAGATAGTTTTGAGTAGATTAATCTGTATTTGGTCCAATTCTTTGAAATTGTTGATCTGGTTTTATATGATTATTTCTACAATAAATGTCGTAACATTTAAAATGAAAATTCAACTCTTGATGTTTACAACCTAAAGTAACCAATTCTTTACACTGTTGACATGTCAAAATCTTACCCTCACTTCCATGCCTATCAATTAAATAGCTCTTTAATTCTGTAATTGTTTTAATTGAAAGGATTATTCTATCTTCAAGGGTGACTTCAAACCAACCATCATCAATTAACCGATCCACCAAGCTTGCTGCCTCTTTCAAGGTTTTATTCAACAGATTCGCTATTTTCTGTTGAACATTAACTTTCCCTAGTGAGAATTTATATCCAGGAGCTTCCACTATATCATCGATGATTTGTTTTATGGTATCTAATTCCGGAACAGAATATACCGAACTTTGTTTAATGATGTCGTCTCCAAGAGTGTTGATGAAGATGTAGCAAAGCTCACCTGTCAATTCGTTATTCCTTCGATCTATTTTGAATCCATGGGGAGTGATTTTTGAATTTATATCTCCAAGATATTTATCAAGTTGTTGTTGTGTTGGTTGTTCTACAGGTTCAACACCACCACTAAGGTTAGAATATATGATTTTAAATGCTTCTAGTAATTCCGACTGGTATATATATTTACATGATCGTATATGAGTAAGCAACACTCTATGTATCTCTGTGTATTCACTCATAATTAATGTGTAGAAGGTTTCAAATAAAAGTCTGTTGTAAGTTTTTTTTTGTCAACGCGTACTTATGCGCGTTCAAAGAAACTCCAGTAAATCGCAACCAAATCAGACAGACACGAAAATTGTGTCACAGAAAAAAGTTGCAAAATCAAAAACTAACCGCCCACAAGCTTATTTCTATTTCATTTTATCAATTACATATCATGATTACACTAAATTATCTAATACTATTGTTACTTTTCCATATACTAACAGCCAGCGGCAACTCCTTTGATTTTGAGAGTAATAACAATTCGGATGAATCTGACTTGGAATTAGACAAATGTAATCCATTAATCGACAATCACTGTCTTGTTACAAATGAAGCATTAGGAAGATCTATATTTGAAACTTTCCAAACTGGAACTAAATATTTTGCCATCACGTCAAGCAGAAACAGAATTAAGTTTGATCCCAATGGGTTACAATTAACTATCAAGAAAATGTATGATAATCCTGCTTTAATTTCAAGTTTCTATATAATGTATGGTAAAGTTGAAGTTGATATTAAGGGAGCTTATGGCCAAGGAATAATTAGTTCGTTTTATTTACAAAGTGACGATTTAGATGAAATTGATATTGGAGAAATATTTGGTGGTGATCCTTATGAATTTCAAAGTAATTATTTTATAAAGGGGAATGTATCAACTTATGATCGAGGTAGATATCATAAAATGGGTAGTTCACCCTTGGGTCAGTTTCATAGATATGGTCTTGAATGGAATCCAGAAAATATCACTTGGTTTTTAGATGGACAGAAAGTAAGGGTTGTTAATAAAAGGAATAAATATGGATTTCCTTCATCCCCTATGTTTATTAAGTTTAGTTTATGGGCAGGAGGTGATTATTTAAATGATCAAGGTACTATTGCTTGGGCTGGTGGGATAACTAATTATGAAGAAGGTCCATTTACTATGACTATTAAGAATTTAAATGTTGCAGATTATTCAACTGGGGTTTCATATTCTTATGGGAATTTACCAGGAAGAGAATGGTTGAGTTTAACATCAAATGGAGGAGAAATTTATAGACTTCCACAACAGGTTGTTCCTCCCCCTCCTCCTATCACAACCAGGACCAGGGCTAAGACCAAGACAAAAGTACCAAAATCACAGCTATTACATGAATTAACTAGAACAACAAACAAAGAAACATCTACTGTTACAAAGGAATTATACCAATTGCCTGAAATTACAAAGTTCTCCACTAGCAACGTTGCCTCAAATACAACAACTAGAAAAACTCATGCTTTATATACTACAACAATAAGTATTACTAAATTATTGGATCAGAATGAAGTAATATATTCTACAAACAATTCCTCGTCGTCGTTGTCGCTACCAAGAGGAATAATAGGGAACAGTTCAATAACATATGATAATAAGTTTATTCAAGATACAGGAGAACAAGAAAAAGAAGAAAATATAGAATCCGGAGTATCACAAGTTGTTTCAGTTCCAATTGCCATTATATTTGTTATAATACTGGTTATTACTTGGTTATAATGTGAAGTTGGGATCACCTGATGAATTCGTTATTTTTGTATGCAGGCAGGATAGGACTGGTTTGAATTCAGTATATGAAAGGAAGGATAAGCCAGGATTGTTGAAGGAGGTGATGCAAATGTCGTCTAAGGGAATTCTTAAGGAAGGCGATACACTCATTTTTCTAATTAAATATATTATTTCACGAACTACTCTTTAATTATATATCGTTTACCATAGTTTAAATAACATACATATTATCTATAATCGTAGCGGTGCACAGATCCGGGTCAAAACTATGCTATTAAGAAACACACTAGATGAGAAACAATCTGAATAACAATGAAGAACAAATATTAATAATTTAGTGCCAAATAGTTCGTCTCAGTATTGATATTTAAGTACTTACCAGATCTCAAAATTTTCAGAAGAACCCTGCCAACCCCAACTGAAAGACCATAGAAAATCCTTCCCTTCTCCTCATATTTTCTGTTTCTTCTTCACCACATTAGAAAATAACCTTGGAGATCACTTGATCAGCCGATCAATCACATAAGCATATACTATAATACTAATTAGGGTCGTGTCGATAAACACAAAAAATAAACTCCGGCCTTTTTTACTCCGGTTGTAATTTCAGTGAGAGGTGGAGTGTGTAGGGGGAGAAAAAGGATGTGCCATCTGATGATTAACACTGTTCTTCTTTTAAATAGCACAAAGTTTTAGTTTAAGTTTTCTTTATAAATACTACATTGTCTAGTTTTATTCTGTCTTGCAGCATATTTCCAAACTCAATTGACTGAATAAAGACTTGAAAACTATGGAAGGAGTTAGCTTTATTTCCCTTGTTACCAATAGTCAAGACAAGTTTGACCAACTGGCTAAATTTTATGGTAAACTTGGATTCAGATTAACAAAGAACTTTTCCAGAATTTCCAATAGTGGTGCCGAAGCTGCTGCTACCAGTGCCAAAGCACACTTGGGAATTTCCAAAGATTCCCAACGAGAAGTTTGGTTGGAAAGTTTCCCGTTACAGAACTTGGACCAGAATGGGAATGTTCGTCCTTGGCAAGAATTGGAAGTTTACGACGGTGATTCAAGTGAACAATTGAGTGAAGCGACTATGATCAAGTTAAGATTGTCCAATGTCAGTGATTTGCCAGGTAATAATGTTTCTAAAAAGTTTATATTTTTCACCACTGAATTATCCAAGATTAAACAAATTTTAGACCAAGAAAATATCAAATTTGCAATTTTTAATGAGACAATTATCTTGACCCATGATCCATTGAACAATAGTATTTGTTTCTCAAGTAGTCAAACTCCCTTGTCTAAAGAAATTTTCAATTCAGCTCAAGAATTCATTGATACTAGAACTAAAGAGATTTTAACCAATAGACTCCATGCAACTCTGGTTCCTAAACCTTCAAGTTTAGCTGATATAGATGAATTGCGTAAACCCAAGATTAGAAAAAAGAAAATTGCAGTAATGACATCTGGTGGGGATGCCCCAGGTATGAACCCTGCAGTTAGAGCTGTGGTTAGGGCGGGGATTTATTACGGATGTGACGTTTTCGCCGTATATGAAGGTTACGAGGGTTTAGTGAAAGGTGGAGATCTTTTGAAAAAAGTTGAGTGGGATGACGTAAGATCTTACTTATCTCTCGGTGGGACTCATATTGGTACTGCTAGATGTAAGGAATTCCGAGAACGCAGTGGTAGATTAGCCGGTGCTTATAATATGGTTATAAATGGTATTGATGCCTTGGTTGTTTGTGGGGGTGATGGTTCTTTAACTGGAGCTGATTTATTTAGAAGTGAATGGCCAAGTTTAATTGACGAATTAGTTGAAACTGGAAAATTAACCAAAAAACAAGTGGCTCCTTACAAGCATCTTACTATTGTTGGATTGGTTGGATCAATTGATAATGATATGTCCTGTAC
This sequence comes from Spathaspora sp. JA1, assembly GCA_003676035.1. Lineage (NCBI taxonomy): Eukaryota > Fungi > Ascomycota > Pichiomycetes > Serinales > Debaryomycetaceae > Spathaspora > Spathaspora sp. JA1. The sequence goes on along the minus strand of NSGQ01000015.1, from coordinate 120,797 downwards.
TGATGTTACAATTGGTGCCTTTTCTGCCTTGGAAAGAATTACCGAAATGGTTGATTATATTGGAGCCACGGCTGCATCACATTCACGAGCATTTGTAGTTGAAGTTATGGGAAGACACTGTGGTTGGTTAGCTTTAATGTCAGGTTTAGCCACTGGGGCAGATTTTATATTTATCCCTGAAAGACCTCCAAGTGCTGAAAATTGGAAACAACAATTAAAGGATGTTTGTTCCAGACATCGAGCATATGGAAGACGTAAGACTACTGTGATTGTTGCTGAGGGAGCTATAGATGATCAATTAAACCCAATTACGTCTGAAGATGTTAAAAATGTCCTTGTTGAATTGGGATTAGATACAAGAATCACTATCCTTGGACATGTCCAAAGAGGTGGGACTGCTGTAGCATATGATAGAAGATTATCCACCATGCAAGGTGTTGAAGCTGTAAGAGCAGTGTTGGAAACCACTCCAAATACTCCTTCACCAATGATTGGGGTTTTAAAGAATAAAATTGTTAAATATCCTTTAGTTGATGCCGTTGCCAAGACCAAGGCTGTAGCTACGGCAATTGAAAACAAGGAATTTGATAAAGCTATGGATCTTAGAGATACTAGTTTTTACGATTCTTATAGACATTTCCGATCAATTTCATATGACGATGATGGTGGTAAACAATTGATGGAAAAGGAAAAGAGATTGAATGTGGCTATTGTTCATGTTGGTGCTGCTCTGGCCGGTTTAAATGCTGCTACTCGTGCTGTGGCATTATACAGTATTTCTCGAGGCCATAACTTGTATGGTGTTTACGATGGGTTTACTGGTTTAAGTCAAGGTCATTTAACTAAATTAGACTGGTTAGATGTTGAAGGTTGGCATAATAAAGGTGGGTCCGAATTAGGAACCAATAGATCTTTACCTTCACAAGATTTTGGTAAAGTTGCTTACTATTTACAAAAATTTAATATTCAAGGGTTAATGATTATTGGAGGGTTTGAAGCTTTTAGTTCGTTACATGAGTTATATAACCAACGATCAAATTATCCTATATTTGAAATCCCTATGGTTGTTGTTCCAGCCACGGTATCTAACAATGTCCCAGGTACAGAATATTCGTTAGGATCAGATACTTGTTTAAATCAATTGGTTAGTTATTGTGACGCAGTCCAACAATCAGCTTCGTCAAGTAGAAGAAGAGTTTTTGTTGTTGAAGTTCAAGGAGGTCATTCAGGGTATGTTGCTTCATATTGTGGATTAATCACTGGAGCATTGGCTACTTACACCCCAGAACTGAAAATTAATTTACATGCTCTTCAAAACGATATTGATCTCTTGTTTAAAGTTTTTGCATCTGATAGAGGTGAAGACCATAACGGGAAATTAATTATTAGAAACGAACAAGCCAGTTCCGTTTTCCTGACGGAATTAATTGCCAATATTTTAAAAGAGAATGCAAATAATAGATTTGAAACAAGAACGGCAATCCCCGGGCATGTCCAACAAGGTTACACCCCCACAGCCAACGACCGTGTAATGGCGGTTCGTTTTGCATTACAAGCTATGGAGTTTATTGAAGAATGGAATGGATGTGAAATTGTACATGAAAGAAGTACAAGTAAGAAGAAATCAAAAGATAAACATGTTGTTATCGGAATACACGGTGATACGATTGAATTTACTTGTGTTGATAGATTATTTGAAACTGAAGCAAATGTTAAATTAAGAAAAGGTAAGACTATCCATTGGGACGATATGATTGAAGTTTCTGATATGTTGAGTGGGAAGTTATTATTGAAGAAACAACGTGATTTGTAGAGAGAGAGAGTAGTAAGGTTAGTATTATTTTTTTTTTAAATGTATGTTTTGTATAATTTAGATAATTGTTGAAGAAAGTATAATCTCACATGTAGAAGTGCCGCCAATTAACCCCGAATACGTCATATGAAGAGTGACAAGATGTTAAAACTTTCATTGGTCAACTCGAGTGTTTGATTATGAGCGTTGTCTTCTCGTTGTCATCTCACTCGCTAAATGTTGAAACTCTTATTTTTCACGAGAACAACCCAGTCTATTTCGACAAGCGACCTTTTAGCTAAAACTGCGGGGATTATTGTAATTATTCTATTTATTACACACGAAGTTTAAATTAAAAACCAGATTAAATATTACACTTACAATCGATTTAATCTACGTTGCTAAAATTTAATGATATAACTAAAAGAAAAAATACTAAAAACCTTATACATTGTTTAACAGATCTAAGAAAATAGTTTTTGATTGGATAGCTTTGAGAATTAGTCTATTCATAGGGGGTATTGCAATTAATTAGAAAATATTTAAAAAAAATGACTCGACAACCGATTTTTCTTGGACAGATCTAAATCACTCAGACCATAAACGAAAAAAAAAAAACGATAAATCTGCAACCAAGCAAGAAAGGAAGAAGAAAAAGAAAAAAAAAAGTCTAACTGTATTTAAGTTCTCGGGTCTCGATTCTTGGATGGGGGCAAAGCCCAGATTCTAGAAATGATAACGAATAATGAACTCCCTGGGTGAAGCCAAGTAATAATATCATTAGTAATTCTTTGTTTCAAAAATACAGCAATTTTAATTTTTGCAGTAAAAAAATGTGAAGTTTTTCTTAGGTCTCAGGTTTCAGTTCCAGACACCCTTGCATAAGCGCGCTCTTCGATGCATGGCGGCCTGCATGACGCTCTTATTCTTTTTTTTTTCTTCGACCTCTTCCTTCTTCGTTCCTTCGTTTTTTTTTTCTTCTTTGGTATTCTAACCGCTGAGAAGAAAAAAATAGACTTTTTAAACGAGAAAACGAGAAATTAATTTCTGGAATCTTGACCCCACTCGACATAGAAAAGAAAAAAAACTTCTATGATCTTAGAATTGTTCGATTTTCCCTCTCTTTACCAAATAATAAACATTAAAATAAGATTTAGAAAGGTTAATCATCCACCATTTGTTTGACAATACTTTAAAATGTAAGCTTATGCTTTCCTTCTTTCAGGGAGGCGAAACCTCAGTTCATTTTGCGCAGCTTCTATTGAAACAAAAAAAATAAAAAAAAAAAAGAAAATCCCCCTCACCATAAAAAATATAAAAATCAAAAACTATTGTAATATTTTACAATAACAAGAGAAAGATTTTTAGTTATTCTGTGAAGGTGCGATTATGCGGGCCAGTCCTTTTAGAGTAATAGCGGTGCATCTATATGTGAGGGGTTGATCAAGATTACTAAGAAGTTTATTTTAAGCTCCTTTTACGGTATTTTTTTTTGTAATATGCCAAGTTTTAGTCTAGCTTAGTTTTCCCTTCTCAGATCAACGCCAAACTTTTTTTTTTTCCCCAAGCAGGCAATAACGCAAAATAAAAAAAAATCACAAACTAACGGACATTTTCTGTGATGGCATAAAGTTAATTCTTTTGGTATTTTTTTTATTGTAATTTATTAACGATAACGAGGAAGGAAAAAAAAACCCTCCCACTTGCGGGTAGCAAAATTAAATTAACTTACACAGACGAAATTACAAAGACTAAAAAAATTGTCTGATAAAATATATTATTTTAACTATTAAACATATACCCAGACAGAAAATTAGGATTAATAATAAAATTATTATTATTATTCAAAAAAAAGTTTTATTATTCTATTTTAATTTTTTCGGTTTTTCGTTTTACGTTTTAAGCTATTTCGGTTTTATTTTATTATTAAATATTAAAATATGTTTTATTTAAGTTTGTGATATTTTTTATTTTTTCAGGGAAGGAATATCTAGAATTTTTTTTTTTTTTAAAATATACATGGATTATTTTCTAGAATATAAAACGTGAATTTCCCCATTTTGACGACGATTTTGGGATTATTGAAAAACTTGTATCCCCCACCTCCACCAACCTGTTAACAACGACCTCCTTTGTAACTTCCTATGATTTTAACTATTATCAATTGATAATTTACAAAAAGTATCTCACTCGTATTCCCGCACACATAACCTTTAGTCATGACGAAGAAGACTCAGACAGAAGGTCGCATTAAAAAAAATGCATTTGTGCATAAATTATACACAATGCTTAATGATCCAAAGTTAAATCATTTAATATGGTGGACTCAACATAATACGTTACCTGAAGGAAATACATTTGCTTTATACCCTGGTAAAGAATTTGCAGATTGTTTAACTCGATATTTCAAACATGGTAATGTTGCAAGTTTTGTAAGACAATTACATATGTATGGATTCCATAAAGTCAGTGACGGAAATAATAGTTCAAACAACAATAACAATAGTAATAACAACGGTACAAATGATAAGGATGTACCTCCAATATGGGAATTTAAACACCTGAGTGGTAAATTTAAACGTGGTGATGAAAGTTCTTTAATTTATATCAAACGAAGATCAAGTTCAAATAGTGCACGAAATAATCATAACCACTCTCAAAACCATAATCATCATATATTTCAAGAAGGACAATATCATCCTCACTATCAACATCCAGCGCAACACCACCAACAAATAGAACATGTAATTCCTTATGAACAATATTATCAACTTCAGGCACATCAACAACCACAACCATATGTGTATTTACAACAAGCACAACCACAGCAACACATACAACCACAACCATTCCCGTATCCCCAACATCCGCAACAGCAACCATTACCTCAACCTCAAGTTGAATATAACCATGTTCCTATCCCCCACCAAATCCCAACACCAATACCGGTAGCAATGCTTCCTCAAAGAGAAATGTATCTTGTAAAACATGAATCACAATCAATTGAATCACCTGGACTGAGTTATACACCAAACTTACAATTTAGAAAAATATGGGATGAAAATAACAACAATACCAACTCAGCTACAAGACCAAGAAATGCATCATATTTTGATCCTTTAGCACTGCCTGGTGCAGGTAACGGAGGACCAGCAAACCCAGGAGGAAGTCATTCGTTTAATATCCCTAGAAATAGTTCAGTTAATTCAAGTTATTCAACTGATTCAAAACAATCTTACTTGCCTCCACCACCTCCACCACCTCCCTTATCTACTGTGACAAATAGATCAACATCAATGATTAGCCCTTCTAGTCCTGACCCTTCCCAAAATCTTCCAATGCCAGTACCGCAAATGCTACACATTCAACAACCAGCACCAGTAGTAGCGCCTGCACCAAGGAGTATCCCTAATGATTATGTTCCAGCCGGTAGTTCTAGTACTGGAGCAGCAAAAAAACATTCTGTTTACTCACAAACACGCCCATCTTTGTCTACTGAATTCCCCAACAAAGGCCATTTGCCTTCAATTGGTTCGATTGCTTCAATAACTTCACAAACATCATCAATATTCTCCAATAAATCTTCATTCTCAAGTGTCAGTTCTTTACCGGCTCCTCCTCCGCAACCAGTATCCACCCAAACAAATTCTTCCCTCAATAAGATACTTACTCCTACACCTACTACCCGTCCTCCTTCAACTCCCTTACCACAAGAAAATTATTCGCCAACATTACCTCCACCCACAAACAATAATATTCCTGGCTATCCCAGAATAAGAAGTTTGTCACCACAATCAATGTTGACAAAACATATGGTCAATTCTCCCAAAGTTCAAGAGGTGCCGGTTGGAGTACCTGAACAGGCACAACAGGCACAACAACCACAACCACACAGGGCCTTGACAAGTTCACCATTATCCAAGGAGAAAAATAGTAAAGTTTCAGTTAACTCTTTATTGGACTGATTAAAGAGAAATCAACAGTTTCACGATTAAAACGCTTTGTCTATATATTTGTACAGTTTATATATTTTACATGATTTTATGCTAGATGTTCTAAATCAATAGGTTTTTATTTTATATTTATTTAAAATGGTCTTCCTGATTTCTTCTTAATCTTGTTATGAAGTAAACCAGTTGTAGTTTTCTTTACTGATCGTGCCCGAAGTTCAGAAACTTCTTCGTCTTCTGAATCATCATTATCCTGGTTATTTTCTCTTGTCTGCTGCTTCACTCGTTCAACTTTCTTTCGCACTTTTTCACGCAGAGTATTTCTCATTTTATTCATTAATGCAATCATGGGTTTGGATTGAACAGCAGTTTTTCTGAACTCATTCCCCGGTTGTGGTTTATTCTTCTTCAAATCATCAGAACTTAAAAATTCACCAATAGTATTCTTACTGTTCCCACTAGTTAATCCAGCACCTTGGGGTATCACAGGGAGGTTCATAAATGAATCATCATCATTAGTATTTGCTACAGTGTTTTGTTCTTGTGGTTGTTGACATGGTTGAAGCCATGATAATGCTCGTTTTTCATTTTGGGAAAGTGCTAGTTGAAACTGAGCTTGAAGAGATTGTTTCTCCTGGATTTCTTTTCGCCTATTCTTGGACATTATTATGATATTCTTTGTTAATTATTAACTACTATATATTTTTTCCAAGTGGCATCTCTCTCTGTACCTCTTCTCTGCCTTTAGCTTGCGGAGATCTAACAAAAAAAAAAATTTTTTTTTCTGGTTGTCATTTTTCGCAACATGGCGATAACTAAACCACCATCACCACTTTTTTAAATACACTATAGAAACACACCACAAGATAAATATCTCTACATTATATTCCAAAAAGAATGCCAAAAAACAATGCGCAAACCCGGAATCGAACCGGGGGCCCAACGATGGCAACGTTGGATTTTACCACTAAACCATTTGCGCTACCACAAAACTGAAGTATCCAATTTAACACAAAGAACTTTGTATCATTTGAACAACAACAGGGTGTTTGTGATTGTTATATGCTCCGCGACGGGGAATTGAACCCCGGTCTACCATGCGACAAACGGTAATTCTAGCCACTAAACTATCACGGACTTGATATATTGATTAAAAGGCGGAAGGTTACTCTGAAGAAATGGTTTTAGATTCCTGAAAACGGGTTGAAACAGAATGAATCTGGATCTTAGATCAAGATTGAGCATGGCAGAACTCATGGGTTACTAGTTTACGGCGGAAATTAGTTATTTACTACTTTACGGCGGAAATTAGTTATTTAGTGTAGTATATATAAGTAAGATCCGATTCATAAATTATATTTTAAAAAACTTCTAAAAAAGAGTCTATAAATTATTCTGCCCAGAATACAAAAACTTAGGTTTGTTCGACTATTAATTAATTATATATATTTAGTACAATACTCTAACACATTATTCTATCGTTGCATGGTTCAACGATTTAATATTTTTAATTTTGTTTGTTTTGACTCCCACACACACATTGTTTTTATACTGGCAACACATCACTTATTCCAGCCAATCGATCTATAGTTGGAGCTATCAACGGATGGCTTAATACATCACCGATATAAGGAATTGATCTTAAAAATTGAATAATTGTACCGAAGAAATCACCAAATAATCCCAAGATTCCAAAACTTTCTAATATAAATCCAACAAATGGATGTTTCACTAATATTAATAATATCCCTATTACAAAACATACCGTGCCTCTGATTTTGGTAGGACGAGTGAAGAATGATATTGTACGTTGAGGTCCAATAATAAGGATAAGTCCAACAATAAAAAGAATATTCCCAAGAGCAAGGAATCCTGAATCGAAAAATGTTATTATTCCAAATAAAAAGAAAAAGATTCCTCCTGCTGTGAATCCAACTCCGAATTCTAAAAGTCGTTAGTCAAGTGGTGACTACTGGATTTGTTATATTTTACATACTTTGTCTCTCTGATAACCAAATCATGGTTTGTATAAAGTATTAGAGTCTTGTTGGTAGCTACTTCGATAAAAAGCTACAAGAAAAAAAAATTGACGTTGTATGTGGCATAAAACGCGTGCGGATTGGAACTTAGAGATTTGCTTGTGCGAGTTTTTTATGAGCAAGGCCACATAACTTTGACCATGCAAAGCTATGCCAATCCCAATTATATAGTTGTTTTATGTACGGTTTTTAACCACTGTTTTTAACTGTTCACGAGAAAATTGAGTGTCCCTTCAACCCAAAGTCCAAGAAGTCATGTATATTAAATACTAAATAATTAGATATGGCTCTTATCTAGATTCTACCAAAAAAAAAAAGCCACAATGTTAGCAAAGTGGAAACAATGTCTGTTAAACAATCTTCAAGAAGAAAAGATAATCGTTCAATATAGACCTGTCTTACAAAAATTGAGATCCGTGACTATTCACGGATATCTTTAATCGCTATGCATTGATGTGCTGCTCCAACAACCAAAGCCTAAACCGGAGGAGGAGAAAAAAAGGGCGGTGTAATTTAGAACAAAGGCAAAGTTCAAAAATTGGAGTTGTGACTCAACAAACACCTTTAACGTCCCCTTTTTAAACCGAAACACCTATGTCTGGACATAACTATAAAGACGACGATTTAGCGCCAGCGGATGCTCCTCCATCTTATTCCGAAGCCATATCTAATCAACCTACTGGAGTTTCCAGTGCTGGACCATCATATAATCATCAATCCCCACACCCCCCTCCAAATCCTCCACGGCCACCACAAGCTCCTCCACGACCTGCGCAATCACGACCACAACCACCTACAAGTCTGCTCTACACTGCCAATTCGAGTCTCCCATTCACGTTTCCTAAGGGGTTTCTCTGTCCTAAGTGTAAAAATACCGGATACAAGGTAAAAAATGGAGACGTATGTCGAAATTGTTGGGATAAATACTATCTTTCAACGAATGCATATAATCCCAATCCAACATTAGCCTTCAAATATCCGCGAAAATATTACTGTAATAAATGTCATAATACAGGATATAAAACTAAGAATGGAAAATCATGTCAAGATTGTTGGAGTTCTTTTGGTCCAAGAAATAGTTATTCTTCAGTCGTTAGTGGGTACAATCCTAGTTATTTTGGAACCACTACTTATATGCCGAATCGTGCCACCAGCGGGATTAGAGTATCTCCAGGAGATCCAAGTTTAGGTGGAGTATTATGTGGACGATGCAGAGGAAGTGGGGTCACGAGATTTTTCTTGGATGTGGACTTATGTCCAATTTGTAATGGGCTAGGAAGGGTAATTACAGCTGCACCTGCTCCTCCTCCTCCTCCACCACCTCATACTTTTTATGCTCCTCAGCCACCTCCTGCTCCACAAATGCCTTATTATTATCCCGAAAAGCGATAAACGGAGTACAGAGCTTGATTTAATGGTATATAAAAATTTGTACGTTTTCACTTATCCATAGTTTGTGTATATAAATAGACTGGTGAATTGAAGATTTGTAGTTGTTTAACATTTTTAATCTGTGCACTTTGGCTCATTTTGGGTCGAAATATTCACTATAAGAGTTCATATCTACATAAATACAGATAAGTTTCTTTCTAAAACATTGCTTATATACTTTTAAATACTTTATTTATATACGTCTCTTTATTTATAATTGGAAGGATATTTGAAATCAGTCAATTCATAAAAGTTTTCCTTTATACTTCTAACACTAACAAACCTTGACAAGATATTACCACTTCCTGCCTTATCATTAGTCCCTGAAGCTCTAGCACCACCAAACCATTGTTGTCCAACAACAGCACCAGTTGATTTATCATTAATATAGAAATTACCAGCAGAATATCTCAATTTTTCTTCAGCTAACCTGATAGCTTGTCTATCACGAGCAAATACTGAACCTGTTAATCCATACTTGGAAGCTTTATCAATTGAGTTCATGATTTCTTCGTATGAATTATCTGGGTATACGTATATGGTTAAGATTGGACCAAAGAATTCTTGAGTTAAGTATTCATGGTTTGGATTAGTGGTTCTGATCACGGTAGGTTGGATATAATATCCATTGGTATTGTCATATGACCCACCGGTGACGATTTCTAAATCAGGATCAGTCTTGGCATTATCAAGTACCCCCTTTAATTTATCAAATGATTGCTTGTGAATCACAGGACCCATGAATGTATTGAGTTGTGAAGGTTCACAGGAATTTCCAACTGTGATTGAATCAACAGCCGCAGCAAGTTGTTCTTTGAATTCTGGCCAGATAGATTCTGGAACATAGGCTCTTGAAGTAGCACTACACTTTTGTCCCTGGTATTCAAATGCACCACGTAAAGTAGATAACACAGAATGGTTAATGGAAGCTGATGGATGAATCAAATGGAAATTCTTACCACCAGTTTCCCCAACAATTCTAGGGAAGTCACGATATTTATCAGCAGCAACATTATTACTAATCTTACAATACAAGTCTCTGAATACGTTAGTTGAACCTGTGAAATGTAAAGCAGCAAATTCAGGATCTGCCAAAACTAAATCAGTTACTTCGACAGGATTCCCAGGGATGAAGTTAATAACACCAGCAGGTAATCCAGCTTCTTCCAAAATAGTCAAAAGTAAATAATTACTTAAACCTGCTGTGGCACTTGGTTTCCAAACCACGGTATTTCCCATTAATGCAGGAGCACCAACCAAATTACCAGCAATAGCAGTGAAATTGAATGGAGTTACAGCATACACAAACCCTTCAAGAGGACGGTATTCAGCACGATTCCATACCCCAGCGGCAGTTTGAATTGGTTGAGTACCATACATTTCTTCAGCATACTTAACATTAAATTTGAAGAAATCAATAAGTTCAGCAACACAATCAATTTCTGCTTGATATACATTTTTCCCTTGTCCAAGCATAGTGGCAGCAAGCATATCGTATCTATATTTAGTACTGATCAAATCGGCTGCCTTTAAGAAAATAGCAGCTCTATCGGTCCAACTAGTAGCAGCCCATTTAGCCTTGGCGGATTTAGCAGCTTCGATTGCGGCCTTGATATCTTCAGGGGTAGATTGAGAGATATTGGCAAGATTTTGTGAATGGTTGGATGGGTTAAGTTGAGGTTTTGTCTCGTCACGGTAAATCTTTTTCCCATTGATAACAAGTGGAACACTAAGAGCACCTTCATCGGTGAATTTGGTTATTGAAGCACGAAGTAAATCCCAGTCCTTGGTATCATTGAAGGAAAATGGACGGACTGGTTCATTTTCAAGGAAAGGTGGTGACTTGATATGGGCAAATTGAGAAGTTTGAGTTGAAACGGCTCTAACTGAGTGGATGTTACTCCGGACCAAAGTGGTGATGGTAGGAAGTAAGACCTTGGAGCAGTGTCTAGCAGCGGTGACAGCACGAATAGAACGACAGGCAGAGGAACTAGTAGATCTCAACATTGGTTAATGGGGTTAATTGAACTAGAGAGCAACTAAATAAAAGTTTTTTTGTATAGGGGGAATTGAAATAAGTTTAAATACAAACCTTATTGGGTTTTGAGGCGGAGATTAAAAAAAAATTCTGGGGGAAGGTTTCAAACGGCATTTGATTAAATTGGAAAAACTTAGCGATGGAACATTTTTTTGTTTGGTGCGTGCGGCGTAGGTTTTTCATGTGGTATTCAATGGCGAGGCTATCTAATATTAATCTATTACTAAACTGTCAACTTTTAATGTCAACTTTTCGATTCTATCATTGATTGAATTGACATTATTGTTGACATTTTCACGATATTCTTGTAAATTCAGTTGTAATTTGTCAATAGATTCATTCCATACTTTCATATCCATAGTTATATCATTCAATACTTGATCTACATGTCCTGACAATTTGACACTACTATCAAGTTCACTATGAACTATATTTAATGTCTTTAATCTTTGTATGAGTAAAGGTATGACTGCCGAATTCTCCATCAAAGACGGAAGTGCGGTATACAATTCATCAATCTTATTTGAAGTTTCTTCTGTTTGTTCTTTGTCTGGTGTTATCCCAGGAGCAAGATTAAGCATGAGTTTTTTTGATAATTCCAACTTTTCTGAATCTTTTATTAGATCAGTTATTCTTTCTTTGACTTTATCAAAGGAATATTCTGGATTGTTTATGATTGATATTTTTCGTTCAAGATCATTCAAGGTATATTGGATAGACTTTTCAGGCCGTGATTCAAGATTTAATATAGCTTCTTGACCAACTATAGTTTCAAGAGTATTTACACGAGATTCAAGCTCGATTATTTCTTTAAAATTGTTTGCTGTCCCTACATCTTTATTCTTTACAACAATTTCTTCCTCAATATCTAACGACAAATCTTGAAACTGAGGTTGTTGTTGCGTATCTCTGTTACTTTTTAACTCGTGAAATGTTTCGATTAACTTGTCAAATTGACCTTCATCTTTAGCATCATAACTTCTAATCTCTTCTAATTCTCGAGCTATTCTCGACAATTTTTCTTCCACACTCTCATCAGAGTGAGTCACGTTATACCCACTGGTTCGTAAGTTGGAAGTGATACTTCCCAGGAAATCAACTTCTTCGTTAGTTGATAAAATGTTTTTGGAAAACAACTTCCGTGATATGTCTGGTTCAATTGAGTCTGTGTATACTTCAGGTGCAGGCGGTCCGGATACTTCCTTTTGAGAGATATCATCTTCACTTTCTACATCTGAAGTTTCGTAGATTTCTTGCCCTTGTGATATGTCTAGCATTTTACAGGGTGATATTAGTCTGTATGTTTCTATATATTTACCTTTGGCGAGATCACTATAAAAAAAATAAGAGAAATTCGCGTGTTGTTAAGAACAAATGCAACGTTACATAACAAGGCTCTAATACACAAACGCTCTCTTTTCTATATATGATAATGCTTATATTTATATATATACTACTTACTTGGTGACAATCTGTACTACATCTTCATCATGTACTGGTTGACTTAATCCACACTTTTGTGGTGAATGTTTAGCACTTGAACCCCAAACCAAAGCATACTTGAATTGATTCTTCATATCTCGATGAATAGAATCACATACTTCCAATATACTCGAGTTATTTCTCACCACCATTGGATCATCAAATTGAGGTTGGATTCCTCTTCTCTTGGTATATATTCTAAGTAAATCCAATTGTCTCCATATTTCTTCTTTTAAGTCTTCAATTCCTAAATCCAACTCACACGACATCACACAAGTATTGGGTAATCTTGCCAATCTGTTGCATTCTTCCAATGACACAGCATCGACCTTGTTATATACATATAAACATTTGATATAACTGATATGTTGTTCGTTGATGACATCAATAAAATCGTCAATAGTGACATTTTCATCCCTTACCAACACATCAGCATTATGAATCTTACAATCTTTCAATAATGCAGCAACAATCTTTTCATTCAAATATTTAGGAGGAGTGATTGAATTCATTTTAATCCCTCCAGTCTTTTTCAATTTAATTGATACATTTGGTCTAGTTTTATTCAATCTAATCCCCATACTTTCCAATTCATTTTCCAAAATCGCCCGTTGATCTTCAGCTTTAGTAGCATCAAGAACCATCAATATCAAATCACTAGTTCTTGACACAGCGATAACTTGTCTTCCTCTACCTTTACCTTGAGCAGCAGCCTTAATGATCCCGGGTAAATCCACAATCTGGACTTCAGCACCATTATATTCCAAAATCCCACCAACTGAAGTCAAGGTCGTGAATTCATAATTGGCAGCTTCAGATTTAGTATTGGTGACTTTACTTAAAAATGAAGATTTACCAACTGAGGGGAATCCAATAAGTGAAACACGAGCATCACCAGCTTTAGCAACTTCAAACCCCTGGCCTCCTCCACTGGAGCCTCCGGCAGCTGGCTCAAGAAGTTCTCGACGATACCGAGCAAGTTTACCCTTAAGAAGACCAATGTGGTATTCGGTAGCTTTATTCTTTTGAGTACGGGCAAGTTCTTCTTGGATTTGTGCGATTTTTTCAAGGATCCCCATGATGTAGATATACAAATATGATTATAACTAATGGCAAACGATTTAGTTTGTAAAACCCCAAAGTACAAGTAAACACTTACCACCCTTGTCTATGGAAAATATTTTAAAAAATTTCGTATTAATTTATTCACGTGATATTTAAGCCGCACGGACTAAGAAGAAAAAAATTGGCATCTCATCCATTTTTCTTTTTCACAATCTTAAACCATCTTACTTATTGGTATTGAAGCATAATGGCACCAAAGGATAACAAGAGGAGGGACCAGCAACGTGGTCGAGGGAAATCTATAGTTGTGACCGACTCTTTAAATGCGGGTGCTTCTAAAATTAAAAAGAAAATTAGAGATATTGAACGACTTCTTGGTAAGAAAAACAGTAATCTCCCCGCTGATAAACGAATCGAATATGATCGTGCCCTTAAAGCTCTTCATGTTGAGCTTGGGAACGCACAAATGCAAATCAAGGCAAAGGAAATCGCCAAAAAGTATCATATGGTGCGATTCTTTGAGAAGAAAAAGGCGATAAGGAAACTAAAACAATTGAGAAAACAATTTGAAGAAGCTACCAAGACTGAAGTAAGGAAAGATATTAAAAAGGCGAGAAAGGCAGTTAAACAGGGGGAAATAGACGTGGCATATGTGGTGATGTTCCCCAAGACGGAAAAATACATTAGTTTATACCCAAATCCTAAGGAAAATGACGAGGTTGATTCAAAGAGTCGTAATGCTATATTAGGAGCTAAAAGAACCCAAGAAAGACGAGCACAATTTAGAAAAGAAGTAGAGAAGTTGATGGAGGATGGTAAATTACCATTCGCTATTGATGACGCTATCGCAGGAAAGACTATCAGATTGGATTTCGCTCCACAACTGGCACAATTTACTCAAGAAATCGACGCTCCTCAAGCAAACGCCGACGAACAAGAACAAGATGAGTTCTTTGAATAGAGAGAGCGGGTGTGTTAATCAATATCATGTACATTAGTTTTTATTTTCTTTTTTAATAGACGATAAAAGAGCATTTTTAGCATTTTAAGTTGACTTTCTTAGTGTAGGTAATGTCTAAAGCATCATTAACCAACATAATTGTTACTTCCTTGCCATACAATTCTTTACCAATATCTAACATACACTTGACCATCCCTTTCTTACCTAGTAATCTAGGCGATGTTCTCTTTAACAATAACAACTCTTGTTCTTCAGCGACAATAACAAACCAAGACTCACGTTGTGGTTTGGGGAAATGAGGACAATATACTTTAAATTCCAGGTTCAATGGGAAATTATCATGGGATAATGACACTTTCAATTCTTCGGGCCCATCCTGGGTAACTTCAAATTTACCCGTGGGTAATCTAGAACCAATCTTCACAAATTGTTTAATAGCTTCTTCATCGGTAACAGGTATGTCGGATACAATTGCATCACCGCTAACGCCCAATCTCTCAGCTAGCTTGTATAACTTACCCATACCCATTTCACCAATTGCTTTCAAATCGACTTTAGACTTACTATCCTTACTAGTCAATGTCAAACCAGGCAACGTTGAAACTGCATCATCATCATACCAACATCTCTGTTTAATACATCTCATAACTTCAACCAATAGCATCACCACCAGTAAGTATCCCAATTCAGCAGCAGCGTCAATATAAGCCTGCAAGATACGTAATGCTTGATCCATCACGGAAACTGTATCTTGAGCATAATCAGCAATTGGTAGCTCCACCCGACTCATAAAAGCCTGGATAAGAAGATAAACCTTGACATGAGGATCCCATATGAACTCCTTATCCAAATCTTCAGCAGGATATCTCATAGCTTGTGACATTTCCATATTGATCAACTCTTCACCATGACGCGTAGGTAATTCATTATATTCAGCGGCTTCACTGAGTAATTGAAGACATTGACGGAACTGGAAATCCGGAGTAACTTTACTAGTGAAATTCCGCATGGTCATATGGGAAAGATAATAGTAGGAAGATATATCCAAGAATGGAGTTGCATGAAGTTCATTCCCGGCTGACCTAACACATTTCGATTCAATTAAATTCTCAATTGTGGAATCAACCAATTTCGCCAAATATTGAGAAACGCCATATTGACTAACATCTTCAATCCCATAATAAGTAGGATTATTATGTGCTCTCCTATATAAGAAGGTCCAGCTTAAGAAATCCATGGCTTCTTGTCTAGTCCCAATTGTACCGGCACTAATTTCGGCCCCAATATGATCATCCAACACCTTATGTAACGAACTCTCAACTGGGAATCCAAGATTCAAGAAATGCTTATAGAAAACCTTATTCAGTTCCTTGGTATAAACAATGGCAATCCCACTGGTATCAAACGCAGGTCTACCGGCTCTCCCCATCATTTGTAAAATATCAGTCAAATCCATATCACGATATCCTTCAATTTTAGCATCAAAGAATTGAGTACCCTTAATAATAACTAAATGAGCCGGTAAATTAACCCCCCAAGCTAATGTAGAAGTAGCAATCAAGATTTGAATTTTCCCTGATTCAAAAAGCTTATGAGAAATTTGACGATCCAGTTCAACCAACCCAGCATGATGTAACCCCATTCCAAATTGTAAGGAAATCTTTAACGTATCATCTTTAACCCGTTCCAATACTTCTGCCAATTCATAATCGGACATCTTGAGGAATCTCCGTGGATTCAGTTCCATACCACATAAATGAATAAGATCCAATGCTGTAAGTCGAGTTTGTCGACGCGATGCTACAAATATCAAGACTGGTTTATTTGGTGAATGTTGCTTTATAGCCATGAATGCTGGTTTATTCATTGTTTTCATCAAGGGACAAAAGGCTAGATTATCAGGGAACCCATCAATATACATTTGTAAAGGAACAGGTCTTACTGAAGATGGGAAGTTGAATAATCCCTCTCTAACACCTAACCATCCAGCCATATCAAATGCATTACTCACAGCAGTAGACATACCTAATAATCTGATAGGTTGTTTAGTTTGTGATGAAATATAATTCATTCTACTAACAATCATTTCTAAAATAGGACCTCTATCACTAGCCAACAAATGAATTTCATCCATAATAACAAGTGATACTTTCTGAACAAACTTTCTTGTTTGCCAATTACGAGAAATCCCATCAAACTTTTCTGGAGTGGTGATTATAATATCAGCTTCCTTCACTTCAGCAACCCCAGGTAACGAATCACCAGTCAATTCAACCAATTTATGCAGAGTATTTTTAACAATCCGTTGTCGCCAATCATCAACTCTTTCCCGAACCAACGCCTTCATCGGAGCAATATACACCACTTTAGAACCAGGAAACTCATTAAACGCATGCCAAATAGCAAGCTCAGCAACCACGGTTTTACCTGAACCAGTTGGGGAACCAACAAACACACTAGAATTGGTATTGTATAATGAATGAAACACCATAGTTTGCATAGGATTGAAATATTTGAATTTATGATTGTAAATCTTCTCAATATCAGGGTTATGTAATGCAGTTACTGGTAATGGTTGAAGTCGTAACAAGTCAGTTTTAATAGTTTCATTGCTTGGTCGAATTAAATGTTGGAATGATACTGCATGGACCGATTCGGACCCAATCCAAAGGTCAGAAACAACTCGTATAATTATCTGGGGAGGTAATGGGTCAGACAACGGGATCATGAAATCCATTTCATGAGGATTATTCAATTGTCGTTTATTCAAGATGAATTTCTCAACATGAAGGATATCACTACGATCTGATTCTTCAACTGTAAGCCAAAATATCTGAGCATTACCATGATACCGTTCATCCCATACAAAATCAGGTTCAAGATTAACATGGACTCTCATTACATTAGTAGTGATGGGGAATATCTCTGATTCAATCTCAATATAAGGGAATTTCCCCACTAATTTATAAAGAACTGATCCCATTCTATTATTATGTACCAAATCACCCAATTCTCCAGCCTCCATATCCCGAAGCGTATCCATGCTTGGGTTGTTAGCTCTAATATTCCTCAACACCGGTTCTGGCAAATCAAACTGTGACATTGGATGTTCAAACGCCCAAATTCTCTTGTCTATGGATTTACAAATTGAAAGCATAATATTCATGAATCTGCCCCATCTTCTATTCATAGCAATCAAGAATAATGCCC
This sequence comes from Spathaspora sp. JA1, assembly GCA_003676035.1. NCBI lineage: Eukaryota > Fungi > Ascomycota > Pichiomycetes > Serinales > Debaryomycetaceae > Spathaspora > Spathaspora sp. JA1. The sequence continues at coordinate 102,829 of NSGQ01000015.1, read as the reverse complement.
GACATATTCTGGCAGAATTCTGGGCAACATAATTAGCATCAGATATCAAAGCTGACTCCTTTATATTTGCCTGAGATACAAATGCTTGTAATAAAATATTGGTTTTCCCCTGGGGAGAATCCACATCTCCAGCAATCTGACATGGAGTCGAGTCTTCAAGCAACGCCTTTAATTCAGTTGATTCTTCTTCTCTGAATTTAATACTATCGAATTCACTACTCATACTAATCATCGACAAGACATCCGCTTCAGTGGCCAATGGATTAATCATCTGGTTGAAAATCTCCACAGAATTATTCAACAAATAGAAATCACTGGCTATTCTTCCTAAATCCTTAACTGTAAATGCCCCTGAATTCTCATCAAACACAATCATTTGTAAATGATGAAGCCTCTGGGCTGAACTGATAATCATATCCCGGCGACGATTATACAATAAGGGATCTTCTTGTAATTCTCGCCAATCTATACCATACGCAAATGGATTCTGTTTCATTCTGACCATCATATAAGTATATCCTAACCATTGAACCCCCTCATCTATATTAGTGACTGTACCCAACGAAATCTCAGCATTCAAATTATCAATCAATTTCGCTTGTAATTTCGATTCAATTGGATGTTGTTGAGTAAGCAAACTCACATAATGATCAAGTTTATCACTGGTAGTACACAAGATACCAGTACCGAATTTTTCATATTGAGGTCTACCGGCTCTACCAAAGATTTGAATCACATCGGAAATTCCCAAATCAATAAACCCACCCGCTTTTGAATCATAAACTTGAGTACCCTTCACAATAACCACAGCAGCAGGTAAATTAACCCCCCATGCTAAAGTAGCAGTACAACATAATACTTTAATAGCACCACTTTCAAACATCTTCTCAGTAAGATTTCTATCACTACGTAACATCCCAGCATGATGTACTCCAAACCCCGCGGGGAAAAGCTCTTTAACTTCTTTACTTCTATTTTTACCACTTACTTCTCGTTTATACCTTTCATATGACTCTGATTCAGTACAATCAAACATACTTAACTCATTATGATCTTGTGCCATTGAAATATATGTCCGGGCAGTCTTTACTGTATCTTTTCTTGAATGAACAAATATCATTACTTGGAACCCTTGATGAATATAATCAGCTAATTTCTCATAACTTACTTTATCTATATTCTCCCTTGCCTGTTTGGAACCAGCTTTACCTCTAACACCTAAAATCTGTTGCTTTAAAGGTACAGGTCTAAATGTTTGGTCGAAATAAAACATTCCTACATTTCTATTAACACCCAAGAAATCAGCTACATCCATGAAATTAGGTAACGTTGCACTTAACCCAACCACACGAATCATCAGTTGAGTCAGTTCAACTTGTCTCAAAGTTCTAGCAACCAATGTTTCAATCACAGAACCACGATCTTCATGTAATAAATGTACTTCATCAATGATTAATAATTTCACTTTTGCTACAAGTTCAGAATCCCCATTCAGTTTACGAGTCACTACATCCCACTTCTCTGGGGTTGTCACTATGATTTGAGTTTTCATTATTTCAGCTTGAGTTAATTGCATATCTCCAGTAAGTTCCCTAACTGAAATCCCCAACCATTGCAACTTCTTGGAGTATTTTTCTACAATTTCGGCAGCAAGAGCTTTTAATGGCGCAACGTAAACAATTTTGAATTCATCATAATCGATATCTATAGTTATATCATTTTCTTGGGCTGTTTCAGTGACATATTGATTAACAGTATGCAAAATTGTTAATAAAGCCACATCAGTCTTACCAGCCCCCGTAGGAGCACAAACAAGCATATTTTCATTAGTGTTGTATGCTACAGGATATACCAAACTTTGCATCTTATTTAAAGTCTTGTAATTCTTAAAAGTTCCCTGACAAAGAAAGTCCAATTGAGAAATTTGGACCAATTTATCATCACTGATCCATTTATTAGCCTTTGGTTCAGGGTATGGAATAGTCAATTCTTCATGAGTAGCATACGAATCTCGAGTTGTCCCCTGAGGAAGAGCAAACTTCTTGCCTGTAATTGAAATCATATTACCGACATCGGGGTTTTTAAACACATTGGGATACTTTTGTGTCGACAGTTTGGGGGCTAACTTCTGGTTCTTGGTACGTTCTTGATTCTCAAGTAATAATTGCGCCCTTTCTTCCGTAGTAAGCAATTCCGCTGCTGCGTTTTGGTCATTGGTATTAAACACTTGTTTATTTTGAACAATTTTTGAAATCAAATTGAATTCTTCAAAGCCTAAGATATCAAACAATGCAGATTGAAGTTGTTCGTCACCTGAAGAATCCAAAATTAAGTTCTTTACAATTGAAAAAGTTTCATCTGGACCTAACCCACGCAGTTTACTTATACGTTCACACTCCAATTCAATCTCCTTAAGTAAAGCAGATGATCTTTGACTATTGCTCCCTTCTTTAACAATTGAATCAAGAATTGTTGTGTCGACATGTTCAAATTTATCAAGGAGTTTGCCTACAGGGGTAATTTTGGTGGTTTCTTGATCAATTTGAGGGATCTTGGCAGGTACTTGAATGTTTAATTTCCCAAGTATGTCCATCATTGGCTGCATAGCCTGCATGTATGACTTGGTCGAAGACACCGTATATGAAGCCATTCTCTCTCAATTTATATCGTTTATCTAAAGCAATTGACATATATCTTCTGTGTTAGTCATACTATAGTAGTAAATAGAAAATAAAATAAAATGATTTTACCACGTGACTGGTGATCGCGTGACCAAAATTATTTTTCTTTTTTTTTACGCTGATGAGATGAGACACATAGAAAAAAAATTTGGAGAATTTGACTTAACAGTGCTAGACAGTGATAGCTTATCAACCATGGCAAAGAATAGTAAGCAAAGCAAAGTGAAACATTCACCCAAGGATTCTAAAAAGAGAACCCATAAAGAAGTTGAGCAAGCAAACGACGAGCCAGTTTCTTCAGAAGAAGAAGACTCTGAAAAGTTGACTGCTGAAGTCGATGCTGATTTCGATGAGGTTGCCAATTTGTTAGGTCAAGATATCAAAGATCCAGATGCCAAAAGGAAAGCTAAAGCTGTAGCAGAACCAGCTATTCCTGAATACGCACCAGTACAGGAATCTACCGCAAAAGCCCAAGAAGAACAAGAAGAAAATGTTTTCTTCAAAGATGCTGAATTATCTGAACCTACTATGAAAGCCATTACTGAAATGGGATTCACCAAAATGACTAAAGTCCAAGCTAAAACCATTCCTCCATTATTAGCTGGTCGTGATGTGTTGGGTGCTGCCAAAACAGGATCAGGTAAAACTCTTGCATTTTTAATCCCAGCCATTGAATTATTACATTCATTAAAAATCAAATCTAGAAATGGGACCGTGGTAATTATAGTCACTCCTACTAGAGAATTAGCCCTTCAAATCTTTGGTGTAGCGAGACAATTGATGGAACATCATTCTCAAACCTGTGGGATTGTTATTGGTGGAGCAGACAGACGTGCTGAGGCAGTTAAATTGGGTAAGGGAGTTAATTTATTAGTGGCTACCCCAGGTAGATTATTAGATCATTTGAAAAATACTCCTGGGTTCATTTTCAATAATTTGAAAGCGTTAATTATCGATGAAGCTGATAGAATTTTAGAAATTGGGTTTGAAGATGAAATGAAACAAATTATAAAGATTTTACCAAATGAAGATAGACAAAGTATGTTATTCTCCGCTACTCAAACTACAAAAGTGGAAGATTTGGCCAGGATATCGTTAAGACCAGGACCGTTATATATAAATGTTGTTCCTGAAACTGATGTTTCTACTGCCGATGGATTAGAACAAGGCTATGTGGTGTGTGATTCAGATAAACGATTTTTATTATTGTTTTCATTTTTGAAACGTAATATTAAAAAGAAGATTATTGTTTTCCTTTCATCCTGTAATAGTGTTAAATTCTATAGTGAATTATTAAATTATATTGATTTACCAGTATTGGATTTACATGGGAAACAAAAACAACAAAAGAGAACCAATACATTTTTTGAATTTTGTAATGCTAAACAGGGGATCTTGGTGTGTACCGATGTTGCTGCTAGAGGATTAGATATTCCAGCAGTTGATTGGATCATTCAATTCGATCCACCTGATGATCCAAGAGATTATATTCATCGTGTGGGTAGAACCGCCCGAGGAACCAAAGGTAAGGGGAAATCACTTATGTTTTTAACTCCTCTGGAATTAGGATTCTTGAGATATTTAAAAGCAGCCAATGTTCCATTAAATGAATTTGAATTCCCAAGTAATAAGATTGCCAATATTCAATCACAATTGGTTAAATTGATAAAGACAAATTATTTATTACATCAATCGGCTAAAGATGGTTATAGAGCATATTTGCAAGCTTATTCGTCACATAGTTTGAAAACAGTTTATCAAATTGATAAATTAGATTTGGTTAAAGTGGGGAAATCATTTGGATTTGAAGTGCCACCAAAAGTGAATATTACCATAGGTGCTAGTGGTAAATCTATAGAAAAGAAGCACAAGAAACAAAGACGAGCTTAAACGGAGCGATAGCGAGGTGGTGTATCATATATTGAGCAATGTGTGTGTCAAGCGATAGCGAGTGATACGAGAAAAACTACACCGAGCAAAGAGAAGCTTATACAGAGGTCGAACGTAGAAGTATGTTGGTTTGTAAATTAGTTAGAACATATTAATAAAACGGAAGCAAATAACAAACGAATCTTTTTTCTCTACAAAGTCAAAGTATAGTGTGATTTAGTGTTAATAGTCTATTTTACACGGTATAAATGATCACTGGAAGTTTTAACCGAAAATGGATCGACTCCGGTTCTAGACCTTTTCCTAGAGAGTAACTAAGTACGCCAAATAATCAACTTTAATCCAAATAGTAAAACAAAACATTACTCTATGTGCATTTGCTACAATAGTTCGTTGCCCCCTTCTAACTTGCCACGATTGCTGTTGCTCAGTAATGCCAGGTCAATTTTTCTACCCCTTAAATAAATCTTAGCGGCCTAACAAATTTCTGGGTGGGGCGAAGGGGCGGCGAGTTGCTAATAATAGAGGCGGCTAAAAAAAGATCTACAGCTTGACCCCCTTACAAATTATTTTGGTGGCTAAAACATTTTCACACATAACAAATTCTTCACGCCTGCTAGCAATAGTAACCTAATCAAGGAGATTCTCCTATTTATATTTCATTCATTTTTTAAGGATCCACATATTTATATACTTAGGACTTGGTTCTATATACTTTATATGTCTGGTGGTGGTCTAGGCTAACTGAATATAATACCTGGTTTGTGCGATATGATTGCAACTACTGGAGCAGAACTACGAAAGGAGAACACTGCTCGAAAACGATCTACTCCTGAGAATGCCGTGAAATCTACACTGTCGCTGTCTCAATGGAATTTCAAAGGCTTGCTAAAAATATCTTCCACTGACTCGCCTCAGAGAAAAACAACTACGTCTGACCCCACACAGCTACGGTCAGCCTCAGGCAGTGTTCATTCCTCAGCAACAAACACATCAACAACATCTTCCGTTGACAGCTTGTCTCAGGATTTAGGCAAGTGTTATTGTTGTGGAACTGTCCTCACCTTCCCAAGTAAAGCCAAGAAGTTTAGATGTTCGGTATGTCAAACGACAAATCTATTTGATATTCCGTCTTTGTCACAAGACAATAACACACCCCATTTGATTTCTTATGATTATATCAAGAAATTAGTTGATCGTTGCTATACCCATGCCTCATCCGAATCCGGTCAATCTCAAACGTTGCATCAAATCTTTGAACCACTTTCATCTTATTTGTATCATTCCTTTAAAAGCAATGAAGTTGTTTCAAAATCATTCAAGATTAAAAAATCTAGTAAGAAACCTCATTATCATACTTCAAATATAAATTACCCAGACATTCATAATACATTTAATCTATTGGCTAAACTTCCGACGAAAAGACCGTTGTTTTCGGCATTGAAAGGTTGTCTGGAACAATTGCGAAGAATATCTATATATAAAGACAGTAATGATCCTAGAAATTATTGTTGGGTTTTGATATTTTTAGAAATACCCATTTTACGACGGTCCTTACTTGAAGACGCTGGTTCAAACAAGCTTATGAGTGATGTTGCAGAAATAAAGATGTTGAGTTATGATATTCTCAAGAGATGTTTGGGTATCTTGTCTTGTATTGATGGTGTCAGTTGTAATAATTATATTAAACATTGGTTTACGAACATGGATGATGGTCAATTTATTAAATATGTGGATTTAATCAATTTATATATCACGTTTCAACTTAAGAAATACTTATATTTGGCAAACAATCCCAATATGAAACTTGGTGCAAAGACTGATTCTTCTGGTGGTGTACACGATGCTGAATATCTCCAAAGTTTGAATTTAAAAAGCCACCACGAAATAGACGATCCTGTAGAGGCACTGTTGCATGATACCAACCTCTTTTCTTCTTCTCTGAAACTGAAGAAGAAGAAAGGAGCGAATGAATCTAAAGCAAGGGTTCATCAATATGGTAATGATTGGCATATTAAATCAGCCCTTGTGGTGATGTATATGCTTTATAGAGCCAATGATTCCCGGTCGGTTCCAATTCATGTTTCTTCGTTTTATAATTCCTTGGTTGATTTTGTCAATATTAAATTGGATTATGATTCATGGCAAAGTAGTAGGAGTAAAATTGCTAAGGAAAGCAAGAGTACTACTACTCACCCTGACGTTCTGACAGTTATTGGATACATTCATGGAACTAGTATAAAGAAGAGTTTGTTTGATGATGCACTATATTATTTCTGCCAGTATCCTTTTTTAATCTCTTTGGGAGGAAAAATATCTGTCTTGGAATATGAAGCAAGAAGACAAATGGGTCGTAAAGCTGAAGAGGCATTTATAAATTCTTTGGATAAGAGAACTACCATTGATATTTATTTCAAAGTTCGAATTCGACGAGAAAGAATTGTTCAGGATTCTTTAGATTGTATTAAATTAAATTCCGACAATCTTAAAAAGAGTTTAAAAGTTCAATTTATAAACGAACCTGGTGTAGATGCCGGTGGGTTAAGAAAAGAATGGTTTTTATTATTAACAAGAGCCATTTTCCATCCTCAAACTGGAATGTTGTATAATGTTGAAGATTCAAATTATTTATGGTTTAATATTGTACCAATTAACAATTTTGAAATGTATTATTTATTTGGGGCTGTTTTAGGTTTGGCAATTTATAATTCTACAATTTTAGATTTACAATTTCCAATATCATTGTATAAGATCTTAATGGGTAAACTGTTGGATCAACAGGATTACAAGATAATATTTCCTGTTTGTTATAAAAACTTGATGAGTTTAAAATCAATGACTGAAGAAGAATTGAGTCAATTAGACCTTACTTTTGAGGTTTGCTTTTCTGATTCATTTGGATTCAAGAATTTCACCCGAGAGTTAATCCCCAATGGGTCAAAAATTCAAGTTACTGGTGATAATTTGAACGAATATATTGAGAAATATATTCAATTTTTTATAAATGATGGGATAAAACAACAAGTTGAATCCTTTTGCCTGGGATTTACCCATGTGATTGGTGGTAATGCCCTTTCGTTATTTCTGCCCCAAGAAATTGAATTGCTTTTATGTGGAAGTGATGATAGTGGTGGCATTGATGTTGAATTATTGAAATCGGTCGCGAAATACACTGGGTGGAAATCAATTGAAGAAGCGAGAAATTCCCAAATTGTCGCATGGTTTTGGGAATATATGAAGGAATTGACAAATAAACAAAAGCGGAAATTATTGGGGTTTGTAACTGGATCAGATCGAGTCCCAGCTACTGGGATTCAAAATTTAATATTTAAAATTACATTATTAAAGAATTATGATTGTGATCGATTACCAGTTGCTCATACTTGCTTTAATGAATTGGCGATTTATAATTATAGTTCAAGGGAGAAGTTTTTGGATAAATTAAATAAGGCAATTTCTGAAAGTGCCGGGTTTGGGATAAAGTAAATATTAGGTAGTTTACATAGAATACGCATAATGTATTTACGAGATAAATCTATAAGTAAAAACAAGCTTTTGAAACTTCGTGTCACGTATTAGTGAATACTTTTAAAGCCCTAGATTTGAATTATAAGAAGTAATTTCCGAAAACTCAGAGTGTACTTATGCATCGGTTTGTGTTTTTCAGGGAATTTGTTCCCTTTCTATCTGTTTGCTTCATGAAGGTAATAATTATGATGCTTGAAATTTAATAAGAATTTGTTAGCTTGGGCTTTCCTTCACCTCTTGGAACTTCTTCAAGTTGAAAAGTGGTTGCAAAAAAAAGGTACTGTTTTTAATTGTATATTTTTTACATAGGTTTTGGGGGAGTCCCTGTACTGAAAAGGGTAGACAAACTAGCATAACCAATTTCTAGAGGTCTTTCCTAGAAATCCCTTCCTTGGATTTGGGTATATATACGGACATAGTTCCAATCGACTAGGTACTCCTTAGTGATTTATAAATAAAACTTCAAATTATCAACGATATGTTATAAAATGTGTCCTTCCAACAATTCTTCAAAATATTTTAACTTGCTTTCAGTTCCAGAAGAAATCATCTTACGAATTGTTGGTTACCTCAACCAGTTTGATGTTATAAATATTAGATGCTTGAACAAGAAACTTGGCCGAATTGGAGCGATCAAGTTGTTTAACTCAATATATGTTTACTTGCCAGAGCTTACAACAGTAGAAGAAGGACTCGCTAAATCAAAAAGCACTTATTGGTCTTTTCGGATCAAGTATACTTACGTAAATGGTCGCAATAGTTTTGAAAAGATTTTCGATTTGGAACAATTGAGGTTAGTCAGAAATGTTGTTCTTTCCATCAAGAATCCAAATGAAAATTCGGATGCATGTTATTCTTACTTGGTTCAAAACTGTCCTTGGATTACTGTTGATGTCTGTCTGACCCACCCTGACATGTTTTACAAACAATTCTCCAGACTTGACAAGATTAGTCAGCTCCGTGTTCAAAATGATTTTCTATTCAACTATGACATTAACGATAATTGTTCAATCAAGGAATTATATATCACAGATTCTTTACTCAAATTGTCTGACTCATTTGCACTTATTCCTAAATTAAAAGGCCTAACCCTACTTTACATAAGCGACAGTTTTGTAAAAGACATTCTTGAACATTTCAATAGGTGGAACATCTCGGGCTTAAAACTCAAAACATTAGCTTTACGAATTCCTGAGTTATCATTGGAAAGATTGGAGGAAGTTTTTGTATTGGATGAAATAGTTTCTTTTGAGCTTCAATTTTACAACAAAATCGAACCTTATGATGGTTTAAAATGGCTTTGTTCACAGATGAAGAAACTTCGATGCATTCATATTTCCTGGTATAATATGTCGTTTCAAAAAGTTATGGATCAGTTTTTGGGTCTTCAGTTGTTGCAAATTAAATTAGAAAATTATGGCGGAGAAGAAAAGGAAATTAGTGGACCCGAAATTGAGCAACTTTTAAGTGGTCACGACTCGGTAATCCGATTCGGTATAAGTATGGGCTTCATATCAGCTGGAGTAGTTCATAATGGCAGCATGCTTAGAGGTACACCCAAATCAGCACAGACTTTTAGAAACTTAGCTTCTAATTTTAATATTCAGAAGTATCCTAAAATTCAGATTGTCGATATTAATAACCTGGCATGCTTCATGTGAGGGAATATATCAAGTTGTTACTTTTCTATCAATATTTAGATCATGAGAATAATCGTATGGGCAATCTCACAAATTTTTTGCATCAATTATTGAACTAGCAAAATGTCAATGCAAGTAACAGAAAAAGAGTTGCGGAACTATAGTTTGTCTTCTGCTTTATCGACATAGAAGAAACTACAGATCCACTCTCAAGGGTTCATCGAAAATCCCCAGTTGTTCTCTCTAAAAATGACTACTTTTCTTGTCTATTTTACTTTTACGGAAAACAAGCTTACTCTAAAATATACGACTTGGAAACTTTACCCGCTTTAGTCATCAGTTTTGGAATTCGCTTCTATTATCAAATTCTACACCAGGCGAAGTTTGAGACGAGTTTATTCCGACTGAAAAATCGGAGTTACGCTAACTCCTCCGCTCCGTACTAAATCCTAAGGTCAGGAGATTTATCACCCAAGTCGTACGCCTACCTCTAATACTTTCAGTGATTGTTTGAAAGCGATGACCAAGTTATCTAAGCTTGATATACAAGTAAATTAAACTTGATTACTAAGCTGGACTTAATCTTAGTAACTATTTTTCGCATTTAACGGGGATTTGCTTACAAAAATGTTCGGCTCGGATTTTTATCTTGCCCAATGAGGAAATGGGACCGAATTGGGACCTGGTTTAAATTTACGAATATTTGATACTGGTTGCAAAAAAAGATTATACCAGAAGAAGTACCTCGTAAAGCTCAAAGTATATAAATATCACTTGAAAGGTGTGACCTATCCTCTTGGTTTACCTCCTATAAACACAATGACTTCTTCTAAATTACAAGCGTCCAATTTATTCAAACCAATCAAGATTGGTGAAACCATCATTCGTCATCGTATTGCTCACTTGCCAGCCTCGAGAAACCGGGCTATTGGTCATGTTCCCACTGATCTTATGAAACAATACTATACCGATCGTGCCCGTTCGGGAGGTTTGATCTCCACCGAAGCAACATTAATATCTCTTAATCAGGGGATTTATCCTATGGTGCCAGGTATTTTCAATCAACGTCAGATGAAAGCATGGAAGGAGATTGTTGATTCTGTTCATGAACAAGGTGCTGCCATTTCTATTGAATTGCAAGCTTTAGGTAGAGTTGGTGATGCCAAACTTTTGAAAGATTCTGGATTACCATTAACTGGACCTAGTGCAAATTATGAAAATGAAGAAAAGAAGAAGATTGCAATTGATTCAGGAAACCCTATTCAAGAATTAACTGATTCTCAAATTAAGGATACTATCTATGTTCAATATTCCAATGCAACTAAGTTGGCTATTGATGCTGGGTTTGACTTTATTGAAATCCATGGAGGTTATGGTTATTTGATTGAACAATTTATTCATCCTGGTGTTAATCAAAGGACTGATAAATATGGAGGTAATATTGAAAACAGGGCTAGGTTTTTATTGGAATTGATTGATCATTTAAGTAGCATTATTGATCCTTCCAAATTATCCATTCGTCTTTCTCCACTTAATGTCTTTCAAGTTCCAGGGGCTAATCCAAGTTCTGAACTGGATTATAGTTATATTGTTTCTCAATTGCAAAAACGAGCAGAACAGGGTAAGTCATTGGGTTACATTAGTATCGTTGATGGGAATTTCATTGATGCAACCATGGACAAGACCAAGGCTTTAGATCTTGGTTATATTCACAAGATTTGGAAGGGGGTACTTATTCGTGGAGGTAATTATACTTACGATTATCAAGAAAATTGGTCAACAATTGCCCAAGATGTTGATGATGATCGCACCTTGGTAGGATTTTGTAGAAATTTTGTTGCCAATCCTGATTTGCCAGAAAGGATTAAGAAGGGTTTGTCTTTGAACAATTGCGATAAGAGTACCTTTTATACTCCAGGTAATTTCGGGTATAATACTTATTCCTTTAGTGGTAAAAACATCGAAGTTGATGAAGAAATTGAAAGGAAGAGATTTGGTACTGCTTTGGCTTGATTTGCATTTTCTATAGTTCAGTTTATAGTTTAACTAATATACTTTGTACATTCTTCAAGCATTGAACACTCCCTATCAAAAAAGTTTGCGTGATAGATGTCGGTAATAAATGAAGTATAAGCTACATATTAACAATCATAATCACCTACGGTAAGTATGTGCAATATTTGAATAAGAATAAATGCAAATCTTGTTCTGGCATCGAAAACTCCCGCCAAATCTTCAACGCGTCTGAACAATATTCAGTATTTTTTTCCACACAACAAAAGAACCTGAATAGAAAAACCACTACTTCTACACATGAAGACGTGAAACCAACCATGTCACAATACCTAAACCAAAATCTTGCAAATCCGACACTTACACGTCCGCCATCCAAGATCACTCCGGGGGAAGAATTTCTTCTTTCCCCCCAAGATAGAAACTACAACCGTCAATACTATACCATGTATCAATATCGATTCGCGGCACTTAAATCTCGTATCGAAGTCAAAGCTCTTGAGAAATGGGGTGATGGAGTTCGTCGTATAGATGGACAAACGATTTTCAAACAAGATAAAATATTAGATATTAGTTCTGGTAAATTATGTTGGGTTATTGGTACTGTATTTATAGATGCTCCTGGAAAATTAAATATTTTGAAAGATGTCGACAATGGTGTTGATGATGTGTTGCCCAGTGTGCCAGAAACATATGTAGGCGGAGAAAGTGGGGTTATTATGTTGGAAGATGAAAGTGGGAGAGCAATTTTAAGTAATCTGGAGTTTTTAGATAAGAATTTGTTAGTCACTGGATGTGTGGTTGGAGTATTAGGGATTGAAATTCAAGCAGGAGTGTTTGAAATCATGGATGTGGTGTATCCTGCTAGTAACAGTCAGACTGAAAAGATTGTTGAGGATTCCAGTAGTACAAGCAAAGTTGCGTTAGTCTCGGGGTTAAATATTTCCTCAATCGATGATTTGAAAATTGAATTGTTGAAACAATATCTTATAGGTGAATTGGGTCTGAACGAAGATAAACAATTCAATGGTGGAATTGGTCAATTAATAATTGCCGGTGATTCAATTGAGCCTTTGAAACAAGAAAAGGGACAAGATTTCATGAGTACTAATAATTATGGAACTAAAAACATCTCGAAGTATAACACTGACTCGCTTAAAAAGCTACAAGAATTTGTAAATGACGTAATTGTTAGTTTGCCTATTGCAGTTATGCCTGGAGCCAATGATCCAGGGGAAATATGTTTACCTCAACAACCACTCCATAGATCCCTTGTCGGGAATTTATCTTATGGAGATCGATTAACAAGACTTACTAATCCACAATGGATGAATATTGATGGATTGAAATTACTTGGCTCAAGTGGTCAAAATATAGATGATATAAAAAAATACCTCAAGAAAGAAGAGCACACAGAAGCAACTATTGATATAATGAAATCAGCAATAAAATGGCAGAATATTGCCCCCACGGCACCTGATACATTATATTGTTATCCTTATGATAATTCAGATCCATTTATTATAAAAGATGATGTTCCCCATATATTTTTTGTGGGAAATCAAGACAAGTATGCTAGTGAAGTGTTTAAATATAATGGAAGTGTTACAACGTTAATCAGTTTACCTAAATTTAGCGAGACGGGACAATTTGTGGTTGTGGATTTGAAGACTTTAGAATGTGAGGTTGTAGAAATTGAATGTTAATAGAACGACGATATCATCACCAAATTTGAGAGGTGAAGGGTCTAGTATTTTTTACTATATTATACAGAGTTAATAGTTTAACCAAGTGTAAATCAGTTAAAAAGTTTAGTAGAATATGTAGTCCTTGTAAAAGTTAATTCTAACTTGGAATATACAGATAATGTGATAAACTACTCTTGGTCTAGAACAACCTCTTTGGTTTTAGGGCAAATGTTTGTTTTTGGTAGCGCAAACGACCAATTTGAGTCATTCTAAAATGGCATGAAAGTGTATTCTTGCAATGCAAATCTACTAGGAATAATGCTAAGATAATTCAATATAGCAATTGAAGTGTTCCTGCTATTATCCTTTCTTCTGAGGGGTACATATTTAAGACACACACACTGAAGGTAATTTTTATCAATATTTGCACATAAAATAAATAAAAATAAGTGGAGAAGAGAAACAAAGGAAAAGAGTATGTCCCATGGGGGAATACGTGGGAGGACAATAAGCATCATCCCTGGAATTTTATTGAGAGTCATTACTTAGACCATAATTCCACTCTACATTTACGAACAATTAATTTACAATGCAAAAAAATTTTTGCGTTCACTTTTTGCATGCGTAAAAGACGACCCTGGGGAAACTGAACAAACCAATTGCTGTTGCTGTATCATTGTAAAGATCTCTGCTGCAACTGTATATATATATTCAATATCATATCATTTGTGGTATTTTTCTGTATCCTCAAATGTGGGCTTATAATGATGATGTCAACTAGATTTGCCACCATTTTTATCCACCCCCCTTCGATCCCCACCTTTATTTTTTTTCTTTACTATTCACCCCAAACAAAGCTTACGAACAATTAAAAGCCCACATTCTTTACAATTCCTCAATTGATCTATATGACAACAATAATTGGTCTGATTTAGTTAATAAAATCCAAACTAACTTTATTGTACTTTTTTTCATTTTGACTTTTAATATTGCGTTCACTTTGTGTGTGGAATTACGTTTGCATCCTTTGGGTTTAAACTTTTCCCTGAATTTTTCCAACACAACAATTTTTTTTTTCTTTTAACCTTGTCCTTTGCCGTTTGCCTTCTTTTTGCCTTTGGTGGTTGAACTTTTTTTTCCCTTTTTCCTTCACCCTTGTTTAAAAACATTCTGGAAGAAATTTCTTGATTTTTGGTCAATTAATTTAAACATTGATAGGTTGTTGTTTGTTTCATCTATAGCAAGGCTCACCAACTTCAACATCAACATATCCACCACTGAGAGCTACGTTGTCTTTTCCTTAATTTATTAGAAGCATTACCCACTTTATACTGATACCCGATTATATTTACAAGCTTATTATTGCCCACACGCACATACACGCACCCCTTTATATTTTTGTTATTCACTTATATCCATGAATCCTTCTGATGAATATTCAGGATCTTCTGGGGATCAACGTCCCATTCCTGAACGGACGTCAAGTAAAAAGGGTAAAAACATTCACATTGCTCATAGAAGATCCCCCTCAGAATTAACAACATTGATGGTTGAACAATACAATTTACAACGTCAATTGGAACAAGTTCAGGCCCAACAACAACAAATATTACAACAACAGCAACAGCAGCATATTTATCAACAACAACAAGAAATGTCGCCTCCGCCGCATCAACAACAACAATTTGGTAGATCCCAAGGCTCTCATTCTAGATCATCGTCCGCATCTCATAGACGTACCGGATCAAACGGTGCGGGAAACATCATAGCACAAAATCAGCCTCAAGGCCATAACAGACGTCACTCCTTACAATTAAATGAAGCCATCAAGGCTGCAGCTAGTCAAAGACAAAGTAATAGAACTTCATTAAGTCCTCCTGTCGTTGCCCCCTCACAACAATCTATAGCACCTCCAAATGATTCCAATGAAAGTTTAGGTTCATATAAATTTCCTGCTGGTCCTTCATCTAGCGACTTGGAAACTAGTCCTCCCTCGTCAGCTCACAATCGTTCAAGATCATTGGCATATGGACAACAATCATTTACATTCCCTGCTCCAGCGCCACCACCACCTCAATCCACAACAGACAATTTCTTATTACCACCTACCCCCAATTTCACCATTACACAATCTCCAGAGAGGGGACAAACCCATAATAGACGTGGATCTCATTATAGAACAAACTCTCGTAATGTAGAAGGTATCAACTCAAATTGGAGAGCCCAACAACAGCAACCAAGTACCAACAACAATAACACATACCGGGATCATCATCAACCTCAACAATCATTGTTCGTACCTGGACACAAGCCACGCAATAGCTCATACGGAGGAGGTTCGGTTTCTTCATTATCACAATTCATTCCTCAACATGCCAACAACAATGCTAGTATTTCTACTATGTCTAGTGTCACAACAGGAGCTGGTGCTAATGTAGGAGGCAATCGTAAATCTCTCTTTGCCCCATATCTCCCCCAATCGTCCTTACCAGAATTAATAAATGAAGGTAGATTAGTCACTGGTATCTTGAGAGTTAATAAAAAGAATAGATCTGATGCATATGTTTCTACTGATGGTTTACTTGATGCTGATATTTTTATTTGTGGGTCTAAAGATCGTAATCGAGCATTGGAAGGTGATTTGGTTGCCGTTGAATTACTTATAGTTGATGAAGTTTGGGAATCAAAGAAGGAAAAAGAAGAAAAGAAGAGAAGAAAAGATAACACTTTAAACACTAGAAGTTTAAGTGAAGATATTCATAATGATGCCACTGCTACAGGTGGCGCCACTACTGCTGCCAGTAGTTCAAGCGATGTCAAAGACGAAGGAAATGACAATGAATCTGGTTCTGCACTTGGTAGAAGAGGATCACTTAAACAACGTCCAACCATGAAGAAAAATGATGATGTTGAAGTAGAAGGTCAATCATTACTTCTTGTAGAAGAAGAAGAAATTAATGATGAAATTAAGCCATTGTATGCCGGACACGTTGTTGCTGTAGTTGATAGAATTCCAGGACAATTATTTGCAGGAACCCTTGGTTTATTACGTCCTGCCCAAGCGGCTCAAGTAGCTCGTGATAAAAAGAGTGGTAAGGAATCATCAGTACATACTCCTAAATCACCCAAGATTGTTTGGTTTAAACCAACCGACAAGAAAGTTCCACTTATTGCTATTCCTACGGAACAAGCACCCCGGGATTTTGTAGAGAATCATGAACAATATGCTGATCAATTATTTGTGGCATCCATTAAAAGATGGCCAATTACTAGTTTACATCCATTTGGAACTTTAGTTAGTAAATTGGGAAAGATTGAAGATCCAAGCACTGAAATTGATTCAATTTTAAGAGATAATAATTTCTTGTGTGATGAATATCCTGAAGAAGAAGACCGAGGAGAAACAGAAGAACCACCAGTCAATATTTATGATTTGCCACTTGCTGATTCTGAGTTTGAAAATCATTCAAGAACGGAATATTTGAATGATTATATCATTGCATTCACTCAAAATGGGGATTTTGTAGATCATGCATTGCATGTGAAACGGTTATCTTCTACTAAAATTGAATTTGGGTTCCATGCCGCTGATGTTTCTTATTTCATAAAACCTGGTTCTACATTAGAGCGTAAATGTAAAAAACGGTCAAGTTCGGTATTTTTACCTCAAAAACTGGTTCATTTATATCCAAGTTATGTTAATCAAGCTATTTCATTTACGGAAAATGAGCGGAATTTGGCTATTTCGGTGATTTTTGAAATTGATACGTTAAATTTTGAAGTTGAAGATTTATATATCCATGAATCAGTGATTGTTCCTAAACAAGTGGTTAATTATGATTCATTTGATAAGATTTTATCGCAAGGTGATCAAGGAGGGTTATCTAGTGCTACTTGTGATTATATCAAGACTTTTAGTTTAATTGGGAAGGAATTTAGACGTCAAAGATTAGATAATCGAGAATTGGGGATTTCTCCAAATTTAACATTATTGGATCAATTAGATGATATAAGAGTAAGATTGAGTTTAAACATTTTTAATGATTCATTAGCATTTGATGTGATTTCCGAAATATCACACAAGGTAAATACAGCAATTGCGGCTAAAATCCATGCTGGATTAGGTGATTCTGCATTATTAAGACGTCAACCATTACCAACTTTACAAAAAATGGAAACATTTGTAAGAAAAGCCAATAATTTAGGATATAAAATGGATACTCTGACCCTGGCATCATTACAAAATTCAATTCTTAAAATTGAAGATTCAACTAAACGCCAATGTATTGAAACCTTACTTTATAAATGCATGTCACGAGGAAGGTATTATGTTGCTGGTAAACAAGATCCAGATTCTTATGGACATTATTATTTAAATTTACCCTTGTATTGTCATTTCACGGGTCCCTTACGTAGATATAGTGATTTGATTGTTCATCGACAATTAAAATCGGTATTGCTGCTGGTGAATAAAACAGTTGATTATGATGTTGATTTGGATAATTTAAAAGCCGTGGCTGATTATTGTAATTTTAAAGAAGATTGCGCCATACAATCTCAAGAACAAGCTATTCATTTATTACTTTCTCAAACTATAAATGAAGTTAGTGAAAGTGCTGGACAATTACTTTGTATGGGTACGGTTATTCAAGTTTATGAATCATCATTTGATGTATTTATTCCTGAATTTGGGGTTGAAAAACGAGTTCATGGTGATCAATTGCCTTTAGTCAAGGCAGAATTTGATAAATTAGATCGAGTATTGGAATTGTATTGGGAGAAGGGAATTGATTCGGCAACTTATATTCCTCCTGATGAACAAACTTCATTAAGTTATCGTAATTCAATTAAGAACAAACATCGAGCATCAGCTATACATGCAGCTAAAATCCAAAGTAAAACCATTTTAGAAAAGAATAATGTAATTACTGATTCTATATCTGAAAAATTGGCAAAATTACATTTGGAACCTCCAAAATTAACCATACCTACATTAAAGAATAACTTGACCAGTACAACATCAACAAAATCTATGCCAAATACTCCAGTTTTAACTGGTAGTGATGATTTCCCCAAGAGTTTACGAACAAATTCCAGTTCTATAGTTAGTGGTGATAATGGACTTGCACCATATTTACAAGATACAATTACAAGAATTGAAGGTGATTCATGTATCCAAGTGATTAAAGAGTTGACTCAAGTTCCTGTGTTGATTCGGGCCGAGATTGGAATGGCATTACCTTGTTTAACCGTTCGAGTATTGAATCCATTCTGCTAAGGCTTTTATAGAGAGGTATAGGTTGGTCTTTTATTTTTGTTTGTTTATTTATAATGATATTTTTTTTATATTTCTCCTTGATGGTGTGTATATTTATGATATATGAGCTATCTATTGTAATGGTGTAGGTGTGAAGTTCAATTAAGTTGGTTGTCTTAGACAAATCTGGCAACCTTTTTGCACGTGATTGTGTTTTAAAAATAAAAAAATTTTCGTCTTGAACCCTTTTGCTTATCCGAAGTCAAAAATTTCAATTTGTATTACAAATCTCAGTTGAAATAGTTAAATAAGATAACATGGGTGGGAAACATCAGCTTGAATCAAGTTCCAATGGATCCAAGAATAACCCACATGCTCCACTTCCTGTTGTCCCCGTCAAACGTTCCAAATTGATCAATAGTTCTTCATCTCGTATAGAAACTGGTACTCCTTTAGGACAACGTGCAGCATCTCCATATACTCTTTACCCACCTATTGATAGTGATGGTCTTAGTTGGCCTCTGAAAGGTGCGCGAGCTCGATTGGACCAGACTCCCGAAGAGGCCAAGGCTAGAGAGGGGAGAATTGCTGATGCCGTCAAGGTAATTTTACAAGAACTTGGTGAAGATGTTGATCGTGAGGGTTTATTAGAAACTCCAGAGAGATATGCTCGTGCAATGTTGTATTTCACCAAGGGTTATGAAGATAATATTCGTGATGTACTTAAAGTATTTGAAGAAGATCATGATGAAATGGTTATTGTTCGAGATATTGAAATTTTTAGTTTATGTGAACATCATTTGGTTCCATTTTTCGGGAAAGTTCATATTGGATATATTCCAAATAAGCGAGTTTTAGGATTAAGTAAATTGGCAAGATTGGCAGAAATGTATTCTAGAAGATTTCAAGTACAAGAAAGATTAACTAAACAAATTGCCATGGCATTATTGGAATTTTTAAAACCTCGTGGTGTTGCCGTGGTGATTGAAGCTACTCATATGTGTATGGTTAGTAGAGGAGTACAGAAAACTGGATCTCTGACAACAACTAGTTGTATGTTGGGTTGTTTCCGAGATCATCAAAAGACTAGAGAAGAGTTTTTAACTTTGTTATCAAGAAAGCAATAGCTTTAGGCTTTCGGCGTTATAAATTGAAATTTTATTTCAACCCGATTTTTCAATTCTATTCCAGTACTTGTAAGTAGATTAGTTACTGGGATCTCTTTACGATGTTATGATATTCAACATACCTTATATATACAGATAAATATAATAAATTTCTCACGTACTGAGAATTTTGTAAATGCTTCGCTACTCAGCAATTGTATCAGCTACTTGTAATACCAAATTGTCATCACCAAATTGTCCCATTAATTGTATGCCTACTTTCCCAAACGGAATAGAAATAGCCGGAATACCAGCAAGAGAAGCCGGAACAGTTAAAATATCATTGACATAACTGTTAAGGAAATTAGCGTTATCTTCGTTCAAGTATTGTTCCATGGTAGGTGCTTCGCCGATTGATGTGGGAGATATCATTAAATCGCATTCACCGCCACCACAATCTAAAAGAGGATGGTTTACTTTAAATAACTTGGAAAATTCTTGGACTAATTCTTGCCTAACTTTTGTTGCCTTCAAGTAATGATCACCTGAATCTGAAGATAAGGTATAATTACCAAGAATAATTCTTCTTTGAACTTCTGGACCAAGAGACTCTGATCTATTTGATATTATTAAACTTGATGCTGTAGTGCAAGGTTCGTCTGCGGAGTAACCATATCGTATCCCGTCATATCGTGAGAGATTTGAGCTTGCCTCTGCGGTAGCCAAGGTATAATATGCTGGTAAACTCTTTGTAATGGATTTTATTGAAATTGGTTTTATATTATGTCCAAGGGATTGCAATTTGGTTAATGCTTGTGACCAGGCATTTCTGGACTCAGATGATAACTCATCAAGTACAAACTCAACTGGAATACCAATAGTCAATTTCCTGCCTTTTATACTCGTAGAGTTAAACTTCTTTCTGATACTGTTTGGTAAACTAGTAGGATCTTTTTCATCATATACATCAAGTATGGAAAACACTTTAGTTATAACATCCAACGATTTAGAAATAACCCCGACTGTGTCCAAAGTTTGAGCGTACGGTACTACCCCCCATCGAGATATCCTCCCATAACTAGGTTTAAACCCAATAACAGAACAATAACTTGCTGGTAATCGAATCGACCCTCCAGTATCGGTACCCAAACTGAAATCAGCCAAACCTGAAGCAACAGCGGCAGCCGAACCACCGGAAGACCCACCGGGGATTCTTTTTTCAGTGTAAATTGGATTCATTGTCGGTCCGAAATAAGAATTGGTATTGGAAGACCCCATACCAAACTCATCCAAGTTTGATTTCCCGACAAGTGTCAGCCCAGCTTGTGATAGTAGAGATACTACGGTGGCATTGAAGGGAGATTTGTAATTTTCAAGTGATTTGGAAGCAGCGGTAGTGAAGCCAGTTGCAGTAGCTATGTTGTCTTTACAGATATATGTTGTGTCTGAAAGTAGACCATTTGATTGACTAGGTTGAATTGTTGTGTTTGAAATTACAGCATTTCCCGGTGCGGAAGAGCTGGTAATAGAAAGCAACCGTTTAGCATTGAGCAATCGGCATGTGTGTTGTTTCATATTGCGCCCTTCGCCATATACAACTATACCAATCTATGCGAATAATTCTCTCTCTCTCTCTGCCTTGTAAGAGATTGGTTGTAAAAAAAACTCTGCCTTTTTTTTGTAGGGGCGCACTTTTTGGGGCTTGGTCTTGCAATATTTCGCGGGAGAAAAAAGTATAAAATTTTCACCAAAGTTCGTTTGACTCATCAAGATATTTCTAACACCACCGAAAATGGAATCTCCGAATGAGACGAATGTTGAACCCATCCCAAGGGATATGTCCGGTGTAGAGCTCTTTGGTGTTAAAGGAAGTTCCCAGCTTACCCTCTCCATCAATTTGAAGCTCTGCATTGCAGCAAGTATTTACCTACCTTCAGTAACTGTGGTTATACCCGAAGATGATTCTACTCCATTATTAAGAGATAAGAAAACTGGTTTTGAATTACATGAAGCTAATGCAGTTGTCAAATTCTTGGCTAATGATTTTAATAATGACGATATTTTTGAATTTGAAGAATATGACTTATACAATGCCTTGAAACGTAACAAGAGAGACTACGTTTATGAAGCTATCAAGCGTACAACTATGTCATTCACTGACACAGAATTGACTGCAGCTCAAATTGTTTATTTCTCGGCAACATATTCTGTTTTCAAAAATAGTGATGACCCTTGGTTTGCTGAATTCTCTGCTATTCCTCAAGTTGCAGCTGGTATTGCTTCCGCCCTTGCTATTACTCCATTAGAACGGGAAATAGAAATAAATACCCGTGCTCAAAAAGTTCACGTGGGTCATTTAGTTCGCCCTCAAGATAAATCAATTCTACCTAAAGAAGGTGAACGTAATATCTTAATTACTTCTGCTTTACCTTATGTTAATAATGTTCCTCATTTAGGTAATATTATTGGTTCGGTTTTATCCGCTGATATTTATGCTAGATATGCCAAGAATAGAAATTATAATTGTTTATTTGTATGTGGTACTGATGAATATGGTACTGCTACTGAAACCAAGGCCTTGGAAGAAAGACTTAGTCCTCAACAATTGTGTGATAAATATCATGCTCTTCATAAAGAAGTTTACGATTGGTTTGATATTGGGTTTGATTATTTTGGTAGAACAACAACTCAAGAACAAACTGAAATTGCTCAAGATATCTTTTTAAAATTACATAAAGCAGGATATTTAGAAGAGAAAACTACTGAACAATTATATTGTCAAAGTCATAAATCTTTCTTGGCTGATAGATTTGTTGAAGGTACTTGTCCTAAATGTAATTATGAAGATGCCAGAGGTGATCAATGTGATAAATGTGGTAATTTACTTGATCCACTTGATTTAATTGATCCTAGATGTAAAGTGGATGGTTCTAGTCCTATAGTTAAAGAATCAACCCATATTTATCTTAAACTTAATGAATTAGAAGAACCATTGAGTAAATGGGTAAGTGAATCAGAAGTGAAAGGAAATTGGTCCAAGAATTCAAGAACTATTACTAATTCATGGCTTAAACAAGGTCTTGAACCAAGATGTATCACTAGAGATTTACGATGGGGTACACCAGTTCCCTTGGAAGGATATGAAGACAAGGTGTTGTATGTCTGGTTTGATGCTTGTATTGGGTATGTTTCAATCACTGCCAATTATTTCAAACATAAATATGAAATCTCGGATCTTTGGGAAAATTGGTGGAGAAATCCTGAAAATGTTGATTTATATCAATTTATGGGTAAAGATAATGTTCCATTCCACACAGTTGTTTTCCCCTCTTCACAAATTGGTACTGGAGATGTTTGGACTAAATTATATCATTTAAGTACTACGGAATATTTACAATATGAAGGAGGTAAATTCTCTAAATCGAGAAATGTAGGTGTTTTCGGAAATAATGCTGCTGATACCGGTATCCCTGCTTCAGTATGGAGATATTATTTAGCTTCAATTAGACCAGAATCTTCCGATTCTCAATTTTCATGGGATGAATTCGTCACCAAGAATAATTCTGAATTATTGGCAAATCTTGGTAATTTTGTTAATAGAATTGTTAAATTTGCAATTGCTAGATATAATGGGGTTATTCCTAAATTTGATGCCCAAGCTCATATTCCAGAGTATCAAACATTTGAATCGGATGTTAACACTTTACTTGGACAATATATTGAATCCATGGAACTGGTTAATCTTAGAAAGGGTTTAGAAATCGCTATGCATATTTCATCAAGAGGTAATCAATTCTTACAAGATAACAAGTTGGACAATTCCTTATATTACAACCACGCTGATAAATCTGATGCCGTGGTATCAGTAGCTTTGAATTTGGTTTATCTTGTCAGTGCAGTTATTTACCCCTTCATGCCAGAAACCACGCTTAAAATTAATGAAATTTTAAATGTTCCACCATTATCAATTACTGATAAGTTTGAATTGGTATTGGAACCAGGTCATTGTATTGGTAAAGCTCAATATTTGTTTACTAGAATTGATGAAAAGAAGGTTGAGGAATGGAGAAGTAAATACGGAGGTAAGAAGTAAAGTAGCTATAGATTTTAGAGTGTGTTTTATATAAATCTAACCTTTTTTTTCTTGTATCGATATGAGTAATGTAGCTACTCGCCTCTGTTGAGGAAGGTAAACGCGTAGACAGTGGGGGCAAGTCCGATATCAATAGAACCAAGAAAAAAATCCAAACAATGCCAAATCCCAAACAATAGGGAAGAAATTCCGAGAAAAATCAAGAAAAAAAAATCACAATCATTCCCCCGTAAAAATGTGTAAAAGAAAAAAAAGGGGCCCATAAAATTTTACCCCGGACTGGGGACAAGGGCAAAGAAAAAATCACAAGGTTTTTCGGAATAGGGTCCCGGAAACATCAAGGTACCAAAAAGATATGATGTTCCATTGCTAGATAGTCTTCGTAATAAACATATGACTCTCCTCGTAAATTTAATTTTCTTGGTTTCTTTACCAGGTTAGAATGCTGAATAATAAAGGTGGGGAAGGCAGGGTTGATTATATTTTTCTTCTTTACTACCAAATTAGTTAATCTCCCCACCCCGGCGCTTCCTCGCCAAATTTAAGGAAAAAACCCACGAGTATTTAAACCATAAATATCCCCCCCACCCTTGCTTGAAAAATATATTTTTCTACCACAAACCTTATCTAAAAACGTCACTCTTTTCCAATATGTCAGCATTATCAACCGGTTTAAAGGGACTAGTAGCTGGTCTTTTGATCCCACCTATTCTTACTAAATTCGTGGTTATCCCATATATGTATCGAAAGAACTTTAAGGAAGTTCATTATATTCAACAAGAAATTGATTATGTAGGATGGCTTGTTCGTAGTTTGGAAGAAAATAAAGGATATCATGAAGATGATATGTATCGTCCCGCAACTTATTATGGTGCTTATCAACAATAAGGGGACACGATGTGTGAAAGGGTATATATTTATTTCGGGTAATAATAATTTGTGAGTTTTTAAATAAGATTATGTATTTATGTATATATTTAATATAAATTTGTTTATTCTTCTTCCTCCTCTAAAGAACCTTCTTCGTCAAAAGATTCATTGTCATAGAAATCATCGTCCTCTTCATCTTCTTGTAACTCGGACAAATCCTTATCCGAAAAATTAACATGTGATGCTTCCCAATTATTAAATTCTCGATTATCTTTAACATCACCTCCAGTTAGAACTCGAATTAAATTTAATTTCAGAATAGTTGAAAGCTTCTTAAACTCTACGTGATCTCGGGTATATTCTTCAACTTCAGGTGAATGACCAATACTTTGTCCGACTTTAATAAAAGTTTCAATACATTGATTTGAATTCTTAATTAAATCAGAATCAAATTGAAATAATCTTTTTTCAAATAATAATAGTATGGTTGAACCTCCGAATTTAAAGTATCCAATCTCATCCCCGCGTTTAACAACATCTCCTTCATTAATGACAAGAACAGTAGATCCAACCATCATGGCACCAACGGCAATCATAACCACAACTCCAAACTTCTCAGTCTTGATGGGTATTATTGTTCTAATGTTCTCACCATATACATCCAATTCTGATCTAATAGCCATGGGATTCACAGTATAATATTCCCCTTCAATATTCTTAATATTTTGAATGGTTCCATCTACAGGTGAATGGAATCGATGATAATCTTGAGGAGCCAATCTGAATATCCCCAATGAACAATAATTGGCATTAAATATATCAGTTTGTTCCAAATTATTAAAATTCCCATTAAATAATTTTGCAATTGTGAAATTTTTCCCCTTAATCCATAACTTGGTAGCGTCGTCCACGGTTGCGAAAACTATACAACGACAATCACTTGGTGACAGAATGATGTTTGGGTTTGATTGATCTTCCACGGGTCTTGCTTGAGGTTTTAATTGTCTATAAAAGAATTCATTAAATGTTGAATATTCATTAGCATCTTCAATTAAATAATCTTTAAGATTTAATCCATGAAATTTTATAAAGGGAATAATATCTACTTTCAGATTAGGATCATCAAATTTAACCCCCTGTTTAATACTTAATTTTCGTAAAAGATTTCGAATTCTTTTAGTTTTAGCCTTATCCAATCCTTTATAAAGTAACCTGATACCTAATCGGACATATACTGACATTTTCTCTTCCATTATAATCCCCGTCATTCGATCTTGAACCAAGATATTAGCTGAGTTGCCACCTAATTGATATTTACCATAGGTTAATTTAATCAATATCTTGGTAAACCATTTCTTGGTGGCATGATGAGGGGTCACATAAGATGACACTAGAAGTTTATTAACAATACTCCAATCTTTAGATGCACATATTGCAAAATGAGTAATGATATCTAAATCTTGACGTTTTGAAAATCTAGTTTGATTACAAATGGGACATCGTTCAAATTGGAAAAGTTTTACATTATCGTCATTATTTGAATATTGAATATGGTTTTCAAGGGCCGTGATTATTTCTTGACAAGTTAATAAATCACCTCGTAAACTCAGTTTATTCAAACTCTTGTAAAAACCTGTGACTATTTCCTCACTGTTTAAACATCCAAATGTGTCCAATAAAGAAAGTAATTCAAAATAATCATACCCTTCCTCGTTATCATTCACTTTATATTGTTGTAATAGAGTATTCCAGAACTTCCTCCGTAAATCGTAATAAGTTTCAAATCGAACTCGAACTTTAAGCTCAGGATTATATTGACTAAATTCATCCTGGTACTTCTCCTTTAAATTCAATGCCAAGGACATGACTCTGAATTTAGAACTATCCAAATGTGAAGATGTAATAACTTTCTTTCTTGAGAATTTCTTTCTTCTAATTGTCTTGACCAAATCCTCGTCATCGACTATCTTGATACTTATATTCAGTGGGGTTGATTCATTCCCCGTGGAAAACCCTTCTTCAACTGAATCTACCTGAGACATCACAGTAGCATAATCGGTTAAATCTCGTAAGGGTAATGTAATATTGGCGATATTATCATGAAATGAAAAATGATCTTTATCTAACACAAGAAATTGAATATTGAAATTATGTTCTGAAGTCAATACTTCCAAGGCAATCCGTTCATTAAATATTGGGTTTAAAGTGTGTCGTTTCCAACTGGTTCTAAATGTCTTTTTACCAAATGTAACAACCACAAATGGATCCATATCAAATCCCGTCCGAGCAAAGTTTCGAATAGGAGGTAAGTTAGAACAAGACAATATTTCAATAAATGCCACACCGGAAATTTCATTACTGTTTCCATTCCGATTACGTATGCCAATATCCAAATTGTTCTTACCAATTGCAGTGCTACCTCGTTTAAGTTTAAACCGGGATCTTTTAGGAGGACTAACTGAATCACTAGCAATCCAAGAATCGTCAGTCGAACCTTCGCTAGACACTTCCGAAAAGGAACTTTGGTCAGTCTCGTCTTCATCCTTTAACGTTAGAATTCTATTATGAACACCTGGACTAGTTTTCCTATTCAATCCCTCACCAGTGTCACCACCGCTATCTTCGTCGTCGCTTACATCTATTACATCACCAGAATTGTGATAAAACCCTTGTTCGTCAGGTGTGACACTGTTGAGTTGCAGGACTGGATACACTAAAGAATCTAACCAATTTTTAAATAATTTTTCAGTTGGGGTAGTTGCTTCATTTGTTAGCTTAGCATTTTTCTCTAGTAAGCTAGTCACAGTATCAACTGTACTGGTTGAGTTATTTCTGGGTGCCGATGATGACGATGACTTTCTACTGTTACCACCACGTCTTTTCCGCTTTTTTGTTATCAACTCAAAGGAAGCTAATACCGACCCAGTAACAAAAGACCGATGTTGTTCGTTAGAAGAAAGTTTATACCATTTTAAATCCGTCTTCCCCTTAAACTGTCCATTTTCATCATAAAATAAATCTCGTATTGATAATCTCAACTCACCAAGATAAGTCTTATACCGCTTATGTTTATCCCAAATTGTGAAAATCAACATTTGAGAATAATCGTTAGTTTTAAGCGGAACAAGGATTGCATCATCCCAACTTGGTTGATTTGTATTCAATTTCTTCGAAGTAGATGTGATTGTTTGGTTTACTTGTACTATCAACACGGGGTTAATACTCTTTCTACTTGAATATTTATGTGGCGTTGGTGATAGTAGAGAATTTGTAGTTGAACTTGTAGATACTAAATCCGCAGCTCGATTAGCATTGATTTTCAAATATAATCGAGATTTAACATCAATTGGAACTCCATCTTGTGAAGATGTCGTCGAAGAAATTGAATTAGATTTACCTCTTTGAAATCTTTGTTTCATATTTCCCTATAAAAAGATTTATACTTTATTAGATCTATGTCTGCCCCAAAGCATCGTAACGTAAATCAGATCATCACCCCTCGAAATATGCAACCTTAATTTTTCTTTTTTCTTCCACGTAAAAATTCCGGGGTAGCAATTGCAGCAACGTGTTCCTAATGGGAAAAGAAAAGCAAACAATTGCAAAAAAAACATAACCTAGAGATATAAGATTGCTATTACTACTACTTCTGTACATATAATTAGACTAGATTGCTACTACTACTTCTATAATTAGACTAGTTTACTACTCCCTTACTACAATTATATTACTACTTCATTAACATTTCAACCACTTGTTTAACACTCAATCTTTTAATATCAGTATAAGTTTGTCCAGTTCCTACAAACAAAATCGGAACTTTTGTAGCCATAACCATATTAATCATAGTACCAACCAAATCACCCACAGTATCAACTTTCGAAATAATAAAGAAATCTAAATTTCGATTATTTCCAAATGCATTATTAAAATTAATTGCTTGTTCAACTGAATCTGTACCAACCAATGCTTCACCAACCATAATAATCCGATCTGGATTAGCAGCATCACCAAATTTCTTTAATGGTGCCATTAATTTGGTGTTTGAATGGGTTCTACCGGCAGTATCAATCAATACTATATCAAATTGTTCTTCACTAGCAAATTGAATTGCCAGTTTTGCCGTTTGAACAACATGATCTCCTGATCCATACCCTTTTTCAAACAATTCAATTTTACCGGCATTGGTACTTGATAAATCATTTAATTTCTTTAAATTATTAACATGAACTTTTAATTGTTCCACTGCCCCTGATCTAAATGTATCACAAGCACAAATTAATACATTCAAATTGTTTTGTAAGAACCAATATGCTAATTTGGCAAGATTGGTGGATTTACCAACACCATTTACCCCAACTACTGATATAACATATGGTCTTCTAGCGTTTCCTCTAGCTTTTTGTTTCTTGATATCATATAATAAATCAGTAGATACATTTGGAGTTAAGATTTTCGTTAATTCATCAATTAAGGTTTGTTTGTAAATATTCATGGTTATATTATTGTTATTTTCTAATTTTAATTTGATTTTATCTATTATTGTTTTGGATGTTTGAGGAGCAATATTTTTGGAAATTAATTGATCATGGAATTTCTTGGAAACCTCATCTAAATCAACCGCACCTCCAAAATATGAAGAAATTTTAGAAAAGAAACCCCCTGCTTTACTCTGCTTACCTGTATCTTCCTCTGCTTCTTCATCAGATTCATTCAAAATTTCGTTTAATTCATTGACAAGTACTAAATCCTTATCCTTGACAAATGCAGACTTGTCAATATTTAAAATTGATTTATCTCCACCTTGTTCCCCTTCTCCCTCTACTTGACCAGTAGAATAGTCTAAAGTTTCACCTTCATCAAAATCAACCATTTCTTCACCATCCCATTTCCTCATTTTTTTACCACCTTTACCAGGAGTTTTCTTCACAGTAGGAGTATTGTGACCGCTCATTGGTGTTCTCTCTCTGCTGGGCGTAGCAGTTTCTTCATTCAGTACTTTCAATTTCATTAATTGATTAAATTGAAGATCAATTAATTTCTTTAATTTTTCTCCATCCAGTCCATCTTCTTCATTCAACTTAATAAACGTCTTTAAAATCCCACCCAATGTCTGTTTG
This sequence comes from Spathaspora sp. JA1, assembly GCA_003676035.1. NCBI lineage: Eukaryota > Fungi > Ascomycota > Pichiomycetes > Serinales > Debaryomycetaceae > Spathaspora > Spathaspora sp. JA1. The sequence continues at coordinate 72,943 of NSGQ01000015.1, read as the reverse complement.
ATTCGTTCACTATCAACAGTAGAAACAGCATCAAGATATAACGCCGCATATAACTCACCTCCACTTCCCTCACTTGATCCTCCTTCGTCATCACCAACTTTTCTATGCAAGCCATAAAATCTTTTCTGTTTAATTGTCTTGGTAAAGAAATTTCGTGATAAATAAATACATGTTTCATCAACAATATCAGCAATTAATTCATTGAAGGGATAAATCTTACTATTGAATTGATATTCCACTTTACCTGAAGGTCTAAATATTATAAGCGATTGAGACATTATACAGGGGTATCTGAAAAAATATCAAGTCTAAAAGCCTATCCAGGTATGTTTTCTCTATGCGTTGTTCTTGGTGGAGAATTTTTTGAATGACAACAAATACAAATTTTGATATTAGCTGGCACGAAAAAAAAAAAAATATAAATGGCGTCACAGACAGGATTCGAACCTGCGAAGGAAAATCCCAATGCCTTAACCGCTTATGCATAGCAGGGCATCGCCTTAACCACTCGGCCACTGTGACCAATTCGGTTTTCAAGGATTTTTGAATACCTTACCAATCATGTAGACTTTCTAACTTTTCTATTTCCTGAAATAATGATAATTCTGAAGGTTTGAGAGTGTTGTAGTATTCTTTGGAGGTTTACCATTAAGTTGAAATATTAACATTTCAAAGTGTTTAATAATTTTGTGGTTTATTATTGATATTTAATCCAAAAAAATTTCAAAAAATTTTTGCAACAATTTGAACAAAATACTTCTTCAAATATATTCCTGAAAGAAACCTCCTAACATATCAATATATAATTGAAATACTGTTTTAAAGTATAAATGATGATAGATATCCAATACAGTCTCAATAAGACCAAATTGAAGCTTATTTACTGTTAAATCGGGTTAGACAAATTGATTCAATATTTCGGAGAATCAATATAATTTTATTCTTATTACACAATTGACAATGAATCAACAGATGTACTCAAAAATGACAAATATAGTGTAAGACAACAGTTTTACTTTCCTTATTCAAAGATTATTTATCATAGCTACAAGATAATGCAAATAAAAAGAATTAAATATTAGATACTATAGATAACTTTTAACTACTAAAATATGTAAACTAAAACAAAAAGCCCAAACACAGTACAAACTGACACTCGGTATAAGAATATAGCTTGAGTATAATAACGTATTATTAACAGCCAGATTGAAGTTAAAATGGTAAGTATTGAAATTCTCTTTATTGTTGAAGATTTAAGTTGATCAGTTTCCAGTATTTCAGTTTCTTCTGTATCTAATAATTTGGTATGAGTATTTGCGTAATCATCTTGATGCATTGGTTCTCTTGCTGTTATACTGACAAGGGTCCCAACCACTTGAAATCCTAGTTCTATAGGAATACCATCCGAGGAGACTTTGTTAGAATACCTAAGTTCATATTGCATCTCTGAAGGATCGGATTCAACCACATAGGCCACACCCGAATGGTTGAATTCAGCAAGTTTATTTCCATATTCCAAGCTTACTTGAATATTGGCTTCTTTACTCAATTTAACATTGGATTCTGATATTGCGATATACATTCTTCTACCAGAATCGTCTGAAAATAAATAGTTTGTTTCATCATTGTATTGAAACACAGAAGCCTCTCCCAGCACTAATTCCAACCTCGTAGGTTCATCCTTTCCTGTTCTTATCCCTTTACCGTTAAATTTTGGAATATTAGATCGGGAATATAGTTTGAGCTGGACTATGGCTGCAAAAATATGATTCACAAATATAAATGCATAAACGAATGGAAGAATGTTCATGAATATTTGAAACTAAATAGTTGATTATCGAAATGATCAATTTAGAAAAATGCATCCAGTTTTCCCCCTGGTGCTTAAGTATACCTAGATCAGAATTAAACTTTAAAGAATTAGGGGATCGCAAGAATCTTAAATACAGGAAGCACCTGATTTTACTCCAACAAAAAAATTAAAAAAAAGGTGGGATAACTTTTTAACCCAATGTGAATAACCCCGCAAATAATTAACGACATAGTAGAGGAATATGGCAATTGATGTTGGGTAATATCTAAACTAGTCTTATCTTGGCAATGAAAATGTTGCAAGTTTTTTAAATATCTTTCCACCTAAAAGAACCCGACCTACTAATTCTGAAATGTATAGGAAACCTTAAACATTGTAATCAAAACGTCTCTACGGACTGCTATGAAATAAGACTTGGTCAATGGACATGAGCTAGGGTGTACCGTCTATTTAGCTTAAACTTTGCATCTATTGATCCGATAGACCTACCACCTATATTTGACTCTTTTAAACCAGTTGGTAATTTCTACTTTTATTGATACTCTATATAAAGTTTGCAGATTCGAAGATAAGAAACCCTAAGTAAACATATTATAAAAAGAGATTATTATCTACTGTTCTCTTGCTATTATCCTAGATGTTCCCACCTTTATTAAAATTTTGCATCTATGTTCAAAAATCGGTAAATACACACACTGTCATAATACGCGAGGCAAAAAAAAATAACACCCACAACTATACAGAAAAGCAAAGTAGACAACACCTTGTTTGGTATCAATCCTATATTTACTAACATGGCCTATTATCAACCACAGGGGAATACACCCCAGAATATGCAATTCTATCAATCCAATTATTCAAATACATATCAACCACAACAAAATCTAGCTGGATCAAGTAGTGGCGCCCCAGTTCCAAATCCACCTCTTGGTGCCATGGGATCTATGGACAATGCATTTGGATCAAACATCAACGTAAGTGGAGAAATGAGAGGGGAGCTCGCACCTGGGTTATTAGCCGCATTTGGTACTTCAGGATATCCCGGCGAACCACCATTATTGGAAGAATTAGGGATAAATTTTCAACATATTAAGGATAAAACGCTTGCTGTTTTAAATCCATTAAATAAAAATATAACTTCGGATATAATGACGGATTCTGACTTGGCAGGACCGATATTGTTTGTATTGTTATTTGGGACATTATTGTTATTAGCCGGAAAAGTTCAATTTGGATATATTTATGGAGTTGGATTATTTGGTATTGTTAGTTTACATTATTTATTTAAATTTATGAGTAGTAACGATACTCAAATTGATCTTGTCAGATCCACATCAGTACTTGGATATTGTTTGTTACCTCTTGTTTTAATAAGTATCATGGGTGTCATAACATCATTGGATAATTTAGTTGGATATATCTTGAGTGCAATTGCTGTATTATGGTGTACTTATTCAGCTTCAGGATTTTTTGTTGCGGTATTGAAGTTACATAATGTAAGAATATTAATTGCATATCCTTTATTTATGTTTTATGCTGTGTTTGCTTTAATGGCTATTTTTGTTGAAAAATCACCAAATGTACCAAAGACCAGTACAATGTGAGGTGTATATAGATTTGTCCACTAGCTGTGTGTAATATTTAATAGATGTAGGAAGAAAAAAAAAAAAACTTCGATATACAAAGTTTATTTTGAAACCACTAAAGAGATTGTGTGGCCCTAATACAAAATGAGTCTTCGGTCACAGGTCGTGTCCATATTCAAACGATTGAGTTCAAACAAGCCATTTTACACAACAACTCCCATTTTTTATGTCAATGCCGCACCTCATATAGGACATCTCTATTCTATGTTATTAGCAGATGTGAGAACAAGATGGGAAAAGCTTAATCCAGATAATAAGGCATATTTATTAACCGGTACTGATGAACACGGTCTCAAGATCCAAGCAGCAGCCGAGAAACAAGGAATTGATCCTAAATTATTGGTTGATCAAGTTTCAGACAATTTTAAACAATTAGCCAAACATGTTAACGTTGAGTATGATAGATTCATGAGAACTACCGATGCTGATCATATTACATTAGTTCGTAAGTTTTGGAAACTTATGGTGGAAAAGGGGCATATATACCAAGGATCACACGAAGGTTGGTATTGTGTAAGTGACGAAACATTTTATCCTGAGAATCAAATTGAGGAGTTTATAAATAAAGAAGGAGAACGCAAGAAAAGATCAATTGAGACTAAGAATGAAGTTGTTTATCATAAAGAAATTAATTATTTCTTTAAATTGTCGAAATTTCAAGACCAATTATTAACTTATCTTAAAAATAATCCCCAGTTTATTCAACCCAAATCCAAATATCAATTAATAGTGAATGAATTATCCAAGAGTAAATTACCTGATTTATCAATTTCTCGTCCCGCTTCTAGATTAAAATGGAGTATTGAAGTACCTAATGATCCTAGTCAAAAAATGTATGTTTGGTTCGATGCACTTTTAAATTATTTAACGGCAACAGGATTTCCCCAAGGGTTTGAAAAACGAGGAGATAAATATATCACCCCAATGGCAAACATTTGGCCAGCTACCCATATTATTGGTAAAGATATTATTCGATTCCATTGTATTTATTGGCCAATTTTCTTGATGGCTGCTAAAATCGAACTTCCTAAACAAGTTATTGTCCATTCTCACTGGCTTGTAGATGGAGTAAAAATGTCAAAGAGTTTAGGTAATGTGGTTGATCCAATTGATATTACAAACTACTATGGAAATGATCCAGTCAGGTTTTTCCTTATTGAGAATTCAAATATTGCCGAAGATTGTAGATTCAACGAGGAAGCTCTTGGTAGTAGCAGGGATATCTTACTTGGAAAATATGGGAATTTAGTCATGCGTATTGGAGCCAAAAATTTCAATGTTTATGAATCAGTTCAAGATTATCATAATGGGAAATTTAATCATGTTGAAGATACTATAAAATTACATACTATAAATAAAGAACTGATTGATTTTCTCATTGAACAAAGACAAGATTTAATCAGCCAACTTGATTCCTTGTATGAAAGAATGAATTGTAAATTTGTTGAGTTTGACAGTGTGAAAGCTATGCAATCTTGGTGGTCAGTATTAGATATCATAAATGCTATTTTTCAAAATGCCGAACCTTGGACATATGCTAAAAAGATAAAGGAAAACCCCCTGGATAAACTATCTTCCGAATACGCAACATTAGTGAACTCTTATATATTTCTATGTGCTGAAACATGTAGAATAACTTCAATATTGCTTCAACCGATCGCACCTGATTTAGCTACAAGTATGTTAGATCGGTTAGGAGTCAGTAAAGATTGTCGAAATTCTACATTTGCTAAATTTGGAGCTGATTCAAAATATGGTATCGGAGCTAACGATAAGGGACATAAAGTTCCACTTCCAAAACTTGAACCAAGGTCATAGTAGCTTGATAGTACCTTGTATATAACTTGTAAATAGACAAAAGGCAGTTCGATAGCTAGAAACATAATAGCTTTCTAAACCAAAATAGAAAGTTTGATTGCTGCGACTTAGATGTCAGGATGAACGTTTCTAAGGAATGAATATAGACAATAGATCTTTACACCAGGATTTTTTTAGAAAATCAGAGGTTAACAAGAATTATTATTGCAACTTTTAGAATTTCACAATTCCGTACACAATTTAGACTCTAGTTTGTTGAACCAGAGATGAGATAAGTAATCTACTCTATCATAACTTAGAAAGTATCCAACTCCAACTAATATATAGAATTACAGGCAAATAAATTGCATACTAGTCACATGACCATACATCACATGACCAAATATACCCCTTTTGGGAAAGGGAAAACAACCAAATTCGAAATTCAAACAACGAAATCAGAATTCGGCTCCCACACCACAACAATTCAAATACTTTAACCAATATTAATAGAATTGAATCCACCGGTTGCAAAAATTGCAACCATTTTTGTAAGATATAGAAAACTTTTATTGATATTTTATTTATAATAGGTCCCCCGGGCTATATTAATACTATTTTCAACAATATTAGTTAATTTCTATTAATTCTCTCAAAACATTCAACAACAATTTCAAAAATATCGTTCACTAATATATGATTAAGTGTATGGTATGTCATGTTCTACTTCTTGTTCTCCTCAACTTTTTGAAACAAGTTCAAAAAAACAACCAATTTTTTGGTTGCTTCGAGTCGTGCGCGCACCAATCGCCATACAAAAAAACGAAGAATTCAAAGAAAAACACCAATTTCCTCCAAACAGCCCCAAGAGATCAAGGACAATTTAAGTCAAAGTCCAACAACCAAACAAGTCTGCGAATTTGTTTAAGTTTGATTGAGAATAATTCTAATTTCAAATACCTTTTGAAGTCGGCATTACATATTTTGTTAGTTAGTTTAAATAGTCAACAAACAAATCGAATTAGAGACTAATTCGCGTGTTTTAGAAATAGTATTCATACTCAACAATAAAAAGGACTTCAGAAAGAAATGACCAGGAGAGGAAATCCTAGACACGTTCCTGATGATGATGGAGATTTTGATGTTGGATCACACGACAATGAAGAATTGCCACCCAGAAGATCCAGAGCTAGTCGTGTGGCATCATATAAGGAAGAAGAAGGAGAAGACTTTGACGAACAGGACGAAGAAACACCCAAGGTCGAACAAGAGAAAGAGAAAGTAGTGGCAGAAGAAGAGGAAGAAGAAGAAGACCCCTTTGAAGATTCTTCAACCGAAAAAGACGACGGTGGCGACGATTATATTGAAGATGGAAATGGAGATCTTGAAGACGACGAACAAATTAGTTCTCGTAGAAGAAAACGAGGTCGTAAGCAAGGTGGTAGAAATAAGCAGATTCTTTCAGACGACGAATTTCAAGACGATGGTGACGATTATGACGATGATGATATTGTTAGTGACGACGACGATTTTGTGGAAAAGATTAAGCAACGTAATTTTATAATTGAAGATGAAGAAGATAACGAAGAAGATAATGCTTACGGTATATCCAGACCCAAGAAGAAGAAGGCGAAAAAAGCTGCCAAACTTTCAAGATCTGCTTCACCTAAACGAAGTACTAGATCAGGAAAACCCTTTGGAGTTGAGGAACCTTTACTTGAACCTGAAAATGCCAATTCTGATGAAGATGACATTCAAAAGGAAATTGCTGATTTATATGACTCTTCACCTATTAAGGAAGGTCCGGTTCAACATAAATTAAGAGAACGGGCAAAAGTTGATTATACAATTCCACCACCCATGACTAATGAATCAATGTTTGCGACTTTCCCTAGAGCAAATACTCCAAAGAGAGGAAGAGGTAGACCGAATTATAACAAGAGTGAATTTAGAAAAATATTATATCCAACGGCGGGTCCTTTTGGTGGCAGTGATGTAATTTCTTTATTTGGTACAAATATACCACCAGGTGGAATTCCAATTCAAACAATACCAGGTATGCCCCAACCAGGAGGAGCAGCCAATTTAACTGCAATTGGACAAAATTTAAGTGATTCAGATTCTTCAGAAGATGAAATTGCTCCAATCAATGGTGAAGCTACAGTTTCTAAAAAAGTACCGAAATTAAAATCTAAGAAACCAACTGATAATAAGAAAAAAAGTACTCTTTCAGATACTGATCCTCTTGGTGTTGATATGAATATTGATTTCTCAGTAGTCGGAGGTTTAGACAATTATATTAATCAATTAAAAGAAATGGTTGCCTTACCATTGTTATATCCTGAATTATATCAAAATTTTGGAATAACTCCACCACGAGGAGTTTTATTCCATGGTCCTCCAGGGACAGGTAAGACTTTAATGGCTCGAGCTTTAGCTGCTAGTTGTTCAACTTCAGAACGGAAAATTACCTTTTTTATGAGAAAAGGTGCTGATTGTTTAAGTAAATGGGTTGGAGAAGCTGAAAGACAATTGAGATTATTATTTGAAGAAGCAAAGAATCAACAACCTTCAATTATATTCTTTGATGAAATTGATGGGTTAGCTCCGGTACGTTCAGCAAAACAAGAACAAATTCATGCTAGTATTGTTTCTACCTTGTTGGCATTAATGGATGGTATGGATAATCGAGGTCAAGTTATTGTCATTGGGGCTACTAATCGTCCAGACTCTATAGATCCAGCATTAAGAAGACCAGGTAGATTTGATCGAGAATTTTATTTCCCCTTGCCTGATATTTCCGCAAGATTAGAAATTTTACAAATTCATACTAGAAAATGGCAACCTGAATTACCTTCAATTTTTTTAAAGAAATTGGCGGAATTAACTAAAGGATATGGAGGTGCTGATTTACGAGCATTATGTACTGAAGCTGCTTTGAATAGTATTCAACGGAAATATCCTCAAATTTATTCAAGTAATGAAAAATTAAAAATAAACCCTAAAAAAGTTACAGTAATTGCTCAAGATTTCATGAAGGCAATGGAAAAGATTGTCCCCTCAAGTGCAAGATCTACATCCTCGGGTTCTTCACCTTTACCTGAACATTTAGCTCCACTTCTTGAAAGTAATTTCCAAGAAATCACCAGTAAATTAAATGAATTACTTCCAGGAATTAAGAATTCTGGTAAAGTGAAAACAACCTTGGAAGAAGCCAAATACTTGGATCCATCAATCAATGATCAAGATGGAGGATTTTCTAAACATCAACTTCTTAAAAGTTTAGATACTTCAAGAATCTTTAAACCTCATTTACTTATATCTGGACCTCAAGGTAATGGACAACAATATCTTGGAGCAGCAATTTTGAACCATTTAGAAGGATTCCAGATCCAATCTTTAGATTTAGGGAATATGTTTGGTGATGTTACTCGTACTCCTGAACTGACTATTGTTCAAGCATTTGTCGAGGCAAGAAGACACCAACCAAGTATCATATATATTCCAAATATTGAAGTTTGGTTCAATGTTGTTCCTTATACAGCTAGAGCCACTTTGATTAGTTTATTTAGAGGATTGAAAAGTAATGAACGGGTTTTGATGTTGGGAATTTCCGATTGTCAAATTGAAGAATTAGATCAAGAAATTAAAACTGGGTTTGGATTTGGTAAAAATAGTAATTGTATGGTTGAATTACAAACTCCAAATCAATCTCAACGGGAGAAATATTTTGCTAGTTTGGTAACTACTCTTCATATGAAACCATTTGAGTTTATTAACGATTTGGAAAACCGTCCATTAAGGAAATTAAAACAATTGAAAATTGTTCAAGAAGGTAATAAACCTTCAGATGAAGAAATGACCAAGACAAAAACCAAGCAGCAAGAATATCAAGACACGAAATTAAAGAATATTCTCAAGATTAAATTAGCTGGATTAATGGATCTTTTCAAGAATAGATATAAACGATTCAAAAAACCTATAATTGATGATAATTTCTTGATTCATTTATTTGATCCTTCTATTCTTGAAAACCCTTTGAATTTATATGAAGTACTCTATGTGAAATCTGAAGATCCCGAGCATAAGAATATGATTAAAGAATTGACAACTGGAAGATATTATTATAATATTGATTTGGATATTATTGAAGAAAGATTATGGAATGGATATTATAGTGAACCAAAACAGTTCCTTAAGGATATAAAGATGATTGTCAGGGATTCAATAACTTCAGGAGATCGAGAACGTATTTTAAAGGCTAATGAAATGTTAACTAATGCACAATTTGGAATTGATGATTTTTCAACGCCCGAATTTTTGAAAAATTGTCGTGAAGTAAGAGAAAGAGATTTAAAGAAACAACAAAAATTATTGGATGAACATAAAAAATTACAAGAACAAATTGAAAAGCAGCAAGAAGAGCTTGGTCAAACATTGACTCACGAGGAAATAGTTACCGAAAACGACAAGGAACATGTTAATGGGGTTGTTGTTAACACTGATCCAGGTGCAGCCGTGGTTGTTAATTCCGAACTAGAACTTTCAAACGAGATAGTGAATGAGATTACTGTACCGGAAGCTTTGAATGAAGAAGTTGCGACAGAATCGAAGGACATTGTACCAGAAGTTGTACCAGCAGCGGCAGAACAAGTACAAGAAACAGCCAAAGAAGAACCAGAACCACCACTTGAATCTGACCCAGAATCTGAAGCTGAAGATATTAATATAGACGAATCCAAGCAGTTAATTCTTGATGAAGATAATTTACAAAATTTAAACAAACAACTTGTCGATATAACCGACACTTATAACATTGAACAATTGGAAAATGTTATGGCCAAATTAATGGATATTGTTTGGAAAGATAGAAATCAATGGGATAAATCAGAAACCTTACAAAATCTTAAAACTGCCATTGAATCTTTATAGACTCTTTTTTTTATTACTGTATAATATTACATATGGATAGATATATACGCTTAATCTTCAGCACTACCATCTCTGGGTCTATAAATAACATTGTTTTCTTCCAAATCTCTAATAATATCAGGAGGTAACTTCCCATTTACTTTAACTGCGTAAAGACCAGGACCAAAAGAATCTATTCGTAACCATCTGGCTACCCATGACTCTTTATTGTCAGCACCCAAGGCTACTGTACCTTCAAATGATGGTGATGTACAATCTTGAATTTGTCCATCTTCATTATCTTGATAATGTAAAAGACTTTCACAATTTGGACATCCCGAAGTGTAAAACTTTTTAAACGGTTGGATTATACCACAAAGCATACATGCTCTCTCCGATCTACTTGACATCTTGTAGTATTCGTTGATGTGTTTAGCTTTACAGAGAATCTAGTCAAGTTCCTTTTTCAACGTTTAAAAGAAATCAAAGAAAAATTAATCACGTGATATCAGAAAAATTGGATTGAAAAATCTTAGAATCAAGCAAGAGAGAAAGAGAGAGCAACAAGTCAGGCCAGAAAGAAGCAATATGTTTCGAAGTCCAGTTAGAATAGGGATTCCTTTGTTTCAAAGACGAATAATACAAAGGCGACAGTTTTCATTCGATTACCATGCCGTGATAAGTTCAATGACTGAGACTGTTCAATTGGCCCATACTTATACTGGAATTCCCTGGTGGGCATTAATACCCTTAACTACATTCACACTTCGGACAGTTTGGACTATGCCCTTGGCAGTTTGGCAAAGGAAAAGAATTCAAAAGCAAAGTGAATTGAAACCAATCATTAGTGCTACTACTCCCGTAGTAAAATTGAGTTTAGCTAAGAAAGCTCAAGCAGCGAAACGACAAGCCGACAAGGATGAAAATATTATATCACCTTTACAATCTCCCTTGGCTTCAATGACATATGAACAAATCTTAATTTTAAGTTCAAAGGAAACCCGGAAAAGACAAAAGCTATTATTTAAAAAACATAATGTTGAAATTTGGAAGAATTTTATATTACCCGCATTTCAAATCCCACTTTGGATTGCCATGTCATTAACGTTTCGTGATTTAAGTGGATGGACCACTTGGGATAATATCAAGAATAAAGCCCTTGACCCAAGTTTATACGAAGAAGGAATATTATGGTTTCAAGATTTAAGTGTTGCTGATAATATTCACGTGTTTCCCTTAATACTTGGAGTAATAACATTATGTAATGTAGAATGGACATTTAAGACATTGGAACTTTCCCGATTAACCCCTAGAAATAAACTTAGACCAACTTTAACTTCTTCAATAGCAAATGTTGCCAGAATGTCAATTGTGTTTATGATGGCAATTTCATTACATGCACCAGTGGCCTTGACTTTATATTGGTTAAGTTCTCAAGTTTATTCCTTGATTCAGAATGTGATTTTGGATTTAACCATGCCAATTTCATTCACTCCAATCAAGAGATTGAATTGGCCAAAATCAAAGAGTAGTGATGCTATAGATATTATCAACAAGTAGTTTAGTTCTTCCTTTTGTACATAGTAATATAACTTGTTTATAGTGTTAACATACCATTTCAACAAAATAGCTGAAGCTTTACACAAGGGGGACTCGAACTTGGTATTTGTTCCAGGCGAAAAGCTAAACACAATAATTCCAACTTGTACCCCTGGTAGCACATACAACACATACAAGCTTAATACACATTGTTAAAAATTGAGACAGCCAATTTTTGTTGTCCCACACTGGCTGCGAGTAGTTTTAAAAACACGTCTGTTTTACCACCAAATACTTCCCCCACACAACGTATATTCCATGATAGATATAAACGAAATACGCGAAGCAAGCGATCAATTATACACTCAAATAATCACTGAGTTCTCCGGAAAGCGTGGGAAGAAATATGTTAATGATACCAAAACATTTTTAGAATTAAATCAATGGAAACAACAACAATTACCAGAAACATTAAAAGAAAGATTTGAACAGGACAAGTCAGTTTGGTTGACTAAAGAAGAATTGGTTTTGTTGATGGATTGGAAATTGGCCAATGGGAAATTTAGACCAGCTTTACCCAAATTAATTAGATCAAATGACCCTGATGCTGTGGTATCAGCTACCAAACTTGGATTCACCATATGGTTAAATTTTCTAGAAAGAGGAGGATCGAAATCTGCTCCTATTTATAAAGATAAAATAAGGTTTGCGTTCAAGATGTTTTGTGAGTTGAAAGGTGTTGGTCCAGCCACTGCTAGTTTAATTTTAAGTCTTGCCCATCAAATAAATGGGAAATGGGCTCCTCCATTTTTCAGTGATGAAAGTTTCTTGTATTATGTAAACCCCAAGGATAAGGTTAAATATACAGTCAAGGAATACGTTGATGATTTAATACCAGTTTATCTTGGTTTACAACAAGAGGATCCCACTGCTACGATGGATGAATTAGAAAGAGGTGCTTGGGCATTAAAAATGTATGATTTATATAAAGAAACTAAATTGGTCAATATTAAGAACTCTCTTGAGAAGAAATCTCTTGAGGATGGCATAAAGTTAGAGACTACAGAGGAGGTGATACCCGAGTTAAAACCAAAGCGAAAACCAAGATCTACAAGAGCTACAAGTAAATCAAAGGTTTCTAAACCAAGAGCTACAAGTAAATCAAAAGTTTCCAAACCAAGAGCTACAAGTAAACCAAAAGTTTCCAAAGCAAAAGCTACAAGTAAACCTAACGTGTCAAAACCAAAAGCTACAAGTAAACCAACAGTGTCAAAACCAAGAGCTACAAGAAATTCCAAAAAATCAAAAGTTTCAAAACCTCAACTTAAACGTGAAAAGTAAAATATAAATACTTCTATTACTTATAAATCCATATGATCCTTTTCAAAATTAATCAACATAAACTTATTGTCATTATGATTAAGACTCAACGTATTAATATTCTTATCAACATTTTCAAAAATGTTTTCTAAATTACTAACTTTTTTAAACCCAAGATAAACCAATATAGCATGATTAATTTCTCCCCATAATGAAACCAATTGTTTATCAAACTCATCAAGTATTCGACAAACTTTTGGTAAATTTAAAAGTGATTGAACCAGCTCAACAAGTAATAACGAAGATATTTGATTAATTTGGGCCAATTTTTCTTCAGTTTTATATTCTCGTACTAACAATTCTCGATACTCAATAGCTTGTAGATATAATTCTTGTTCTTGAGATCCTTCTTCTTCATCCATATTGTCATTAGTATATTTAAATTTCTTACATTCAATAAACAATTTAACAATATGAATAAACTTGGCCAATTTAATATCAAAAACCATTTGAACACCTTTACCACTAGTGAGAATACTGGGATATTCCAGTTCTAAAAATCTCAACACTTCATCAAATCGTTTATTAACAATATGTTCCTTAATAAGGTTTCTACTAACAGTCTGTGATTTCTTTAATAAATCATCATCATTCTCCACTTTGGTTTCACTCTGTTGAGCAATCGGGTCAATTTCCAACGATAAAGCCTTTAAATCAGACTCAAATGCTTTAAATGTATTGATATAACCTTCATGATTCAAATAACCTTTAATTAACTTATTCAACATAAATGAATCTTCATTTATATTCAACAATGATCTCTCAATTGTAGTTGAAAGTCTAGATGAATCAGGGTCCAAATTCTTGCTAGCTTGAATCTTATCCAACAAGGATAAATAAAGAAACTTTTGATTTTCTTGTTTAAAACTATCAACATAATTACTCATGTTTAGTTTGAATTCCTTAAATCCAAAGTTTGTCCTAATTTTTAATTTTGAAGGTTGTACTCCTGTCAGGACTGCTGGCGATATCAGATCCAAATCATTGATTTTAAATCCAATCATGGGATAAATTGAATTATCTTTACCTTCCAAAAATAAATTATCATTAGAAGGATTACTTGATATTAATTCTTCATATGTAATCACTCTTGTGAAAACCCCATTCAAAGTAATAAACATAGATTTATTAATAAAATTCACCCCACATCCAATCACATCAGTTTTATGAACCCGTTTCGTTTGATTCTCTTCAATTAATCTCGTCTTGAATGGGATACCTAAATCAATCTTACCACAATCTAATTCATTCAAATTGGTGCCTCGATTCATGGCACTCATTCTACGATTCATATTTAAAAGTTGACTTCTTTGTAAAGATTCATTATTTTTAATTGAATTGTAAAAATTTGAATCTTCAAAACTAACAGCAAAACTTCCTTTAAATTCACCTGGTTTCAGAATTAAAAGGTCTTTAATTTCTGAATTCGACCCTGTCACCAGAGTCATTGAATCGTCATCATTCAAGAATATTTGATTCTTGACTTTTTCTAAATCAATGGGAGTACCAGAGTTCGACGAAGAAGCTGCTGAACTGGAAGTATCATCAAGATTGAAGTATCTTTTGGTAAATCCGGCACATAAATTAAGGGAAGCATCAGAATTTACTGAAATATCACTCATGGAGATTATAGGTTTAAAATTAGTAGCTTCAGTAATTTCTTGTACAATTTCTATTTCATAGTAGAAAATACCACTTGATGAACAAATTGGTTTATCAGTAATAAAATTAAAATATCTTGGAGTAGACAAATCCAACTCTTCAAATTCGTTATTAGCTTTAACATCTTTACCTTCAGTACTTAAACAAATATAAGAATTTCCATTAGAATTATCAATATCTAAATTCAAACAACTGGTTAAATAATTCAAATATTTATTTGGAATCAAAGGAACCCAAGATATAGGTAAAGGATATTGAAAATATTCTTCGTCATTGTTACCAAAATGAACAAAACTAGGGGGTAATTTATACTTGTGGTCAGACTTTAATTTCATCAACATAATCAAATCCTTCAACGACATATCCATATATTTCTTGTATTCCTTCTGAAGTTGAACATCTCCCAACGTAGTAAAAGTAACCTCACCAACGGCATATTCTTTGAAAATCGACGACTGATTCATAGTAGCAGCTCCGCCCGCAGCAGCTGTTGATTCAAACAATGTGTCTCGATCCAAATCAGGCTTTTTGGTCTTTTCATTTTCACCATCATCTTTATCATCTTCAAGTAAACGATTTTTAAAAATCTCATAAAGTTCAAATATCCGGTCAGAATTGCTAGCCAAACGATTAAATTCCATTGGATTAGTACCCAAAATACCCAAAATTGCCAATTTATGCAATACTTTCTCCTTTATAATAGCATTTAAGTAAGGATCAGATGAGAATTTATTTGGGTGTTCTCGTTTAGTTTCGTGTTTACTTTTAATATTGTTATGATGATAAGGTGAATCAGGGGTAATTACATTGAGTAAGCTTAATTGTTTATTGTGTTGGGCTAACTGCTTTTGTAATTGAGATCCCATACATGTGTTGAGGAGATATGGAGGAATAATATAGATGAGGGATGTTGATGGTGATGCAATGGGTTCATCTTTGAAAACTGGTGGTTGGACATTCGGGATCATGTCGTGGAGTGATGTGGGGTTAAACAAGGAAAACTCAAAAAGAAGTTGCGTTAATTAATATTTTGGTGGCAAAGGGATGCGGAAGATTACTATTTAGATAATTTCAAACACAAACTAGAAGACCACCTTATAAAAAAATATAAAACTTGTTGAAGTTAGGATGAAAAAGGAAGCAAAACTAACAAAGGGAGGAAAAGGTTCCACACAATCTGTCAAAATGGAAAGGAGAAAAAAAGACGCAGAAGTAGAGTTCGGACAAGCATCGAAAAATCCTAAATCAAAAACTCAAATGAGGCAAAGCTAATCGAAGTAATAACCTTGGAAGAAAGAAAAAAAAACATGACTGAACGTTTAATCGAAGTTGTTCAACAACATCTTCCGAATATAGAAGTTAATATTATTTCACAAGGAGCTGAAGCTTTAGTGTTTGAAACCTCTACCCATCCCTACATCAAGACTTCAGACGATGATTGTAAATACATTATTAAATATAGACCACCAAAACCTTATAGACATCCTAAAATTGATGCAAGTATAACTAAAATTAGAACTGTTGGGGAAGCACGTATTATGTATAAATTGTCTAAATTGGGTATACCTGCTCCTACTTTAATTCTGAGTGATTTCAACAATGGAATAATATGGATGGAGTATTTAGGTTATAATTTACCCAATGGCAATATAAGTTCGTTTAAGAATTGGTTATGGTATTTGGAAGAAGAAGGTAAAAGGCAACAAAATAACCTAGGAGAGGGAGAAGATTTATCCATTTGTGTAAGTGAAGAAGTTAAACAAGTATGCAACAAAGTGGGTGAGTTAATTGGAAGGATTCATTTGAATGATATAGTTCATGGTGACTTGACATCTTCAAACATCATACTTTTGCCAGAAAACAATCAACCTGCATTAATTGACTTTGGACTCTCGTCAATTTCTGGGTTTCCTGAAGATAAAGCTGTTGATTTGTATGTATTGGAACGAGCAATATTGAGTACCCATTCTCTATTTTCGAATACTTATAATGCCTGGTTATTACAAGGATATAAAGATATTTACCACTCAACAGAATTTAAACAAGGTAGCAAGAAATACCAGGAAACAATAAAAAGATTAGAGGATGTCAGATTAAGAGGAAGAAAGAGGAGTATGTTAGGTTAGTTATCCATCTCTGATATAGACGCGTGCCTCTCTAATTTAAAATTCAGATTTGAATGTCATTATTTTATATTATCAGTAATAGCAACCAAGGGAAGCATACTGGTGCGGCCTAACACTTGCTTTCCTTTCCCATAGCAAATGAGATGAATAATACAAGTAAAAAAAATTGGGGAAAAAATTTTAGCAACCTAAAGTTCGGTATATAAATTAAAAAAAAAGACACTTGCAACATACTCTTCTTCTATTCTTCAGTATACTCTATTGCAATGATTCGTTCAATTAATTTATCAGCTAAACGTCAACTTCAATTCCAATTACGTACACTCGCAACATATGCGTCAAACCCTCAGATTTATATCCATACAGTAAATCCATTGAACTACAAATTTTCGCTTTCAAAATCACCCAATGCATTAGAAATAGGTTCAGCTCCCGATGCTAACCCTGAACCAACAACATTTACACCTAATCCAAAGTTTAGAGAACTTTTGAATTCAACAATTTATTCAAAAATCCATGAAGATTTTACATTTGTTATGGAAGCTGGTGTAAATGCAAATTCATTTATGCCAATTTATGATCTAAGAGAAACCCCAAACTATGCACGAGTTCCTGCAACTGAAAACATATTTGGATATGTACGGATAGATTCTCATGGCAAGATTGTACCTCAATCATTCCAAGCCAATGACATGTATAGATTCATTAGTGGAACAAGCGGGTTATGTAAATTTTCTGATTTCTTACATGAACAATTACAAACCGAGTCCGAAAAAGTAGGTGCTTAAGTTTTGTAAATTATATAAAATTAGAATAAATGAATATAGTGTATAATAATAGAAGCCACTGAAGTGGAATTATCTGGTTTTAAAGGAACATTAACTAACAAAATTTTAGCAAAAAAGAAATGATTTCGCCCAGGATCGAACTGGGGACGTTCTGCGTGTTAAGCAGATGCCATAACCAACTAGACCACGAAACCACTTTCTGAGATTTTGGATTTTGCTGGTAAATGCCATTGTGTTAGGACAAAAGGGTTGCACGTGACCAGTGTAATTGGAGTTTTAATGGCTGGGTTTTTGAGAAAACTCCCAATACAAGCTGTGATAGAGTAGGCAATGCTTAAAACTATTCCCTCTAGTATAAGAAAGGGGTATTTACCTAAGTGACTATAGAATACGTTGATATTGTATATTTTTTGTGCTAAATTCTAGAAAAGTATTGACTTACATTGATTTAAGAATTCCTTCCCAACATCAATGCTAAGACAAGGTCAAACAGCCATATATATCTAGGTTAATAGTCGTTCATGTTGCTAGCTTCAGATAGCGTAGGAACCGTATATTTTAGGTTATAGATTATTTCGATAAGTATAGTTTTTTTTTGGGCTTTTAATATATATTAGCTCTCTATTATATACCTAGATATCTAACTAATTTACTATTGTACATAACTCGGTTCAATTACTTACTTTAATTAGGCCCTACGAGGGGGATAGTTTGAGTATATATTGTAATTTTGAAAAAAAAAAGGTTAGCTTATTTCGTAAAATCTTGAATATAGACTAAAAAAATCATTTACTCTGTACAATTTTTAAATTTGCAATGTGTCTAATGTCTCTAACCAGGATCCAAATGGGAACTATCACCCTAAATAGTATTCTAATAAACAGAATTTTAAAAATATAATTAGAAAACAAAAAGGTGGGAATCCTTAATTATAATCTTACCAAGGTTTTTTTGACCTTCGTCAACACAAC
Source organism: Spathaspora sp. JA1 (assembly GCA_003676035.1). Taxonomy (NCBI): domain Eukaryota; kingdom Fungi; phylum Ascomycota; class Pichiomycetes; order Serinales; family Debaryomycetaceae; genus Spathaspora; species Spathaspora sp. JA1. The sequence goes on along the minus strand of NSGQ01000015.1, from coordinate 54,310 downwards.
CTACTTTAAACTTTAACTTGGATTTATTAATATCAAAACATTCCAAACATGCTTGCATATAAGATTTATGTTAAAAAATAAGTATAAAAGTTAAAAATGTCTTAGAATGTTGCTTTATTGCACAGTTTGAAAGCCTCCTACGGGTTGAAAAGATATGGTGCATCCCATTGATTCGAGAGCTGGAAGAATCAACTTAAAGCACTAGCTCAAAATGGGTTAGTACAGTCCAACCACATTAGCGCTAGGTTAGGAAATCTAACATCTTTTACAGTCAGTAGTAACCAGACAGTTAATGCGTCTGTATCAAGAAATTCCATCTAAAATGAGAGATACCAATCTAGGAAATAAAAAAAACCCTAAATCCGAAAACGGATTCCAGGGTAAAACAATCAGTCATTTTTAAATTTCTATTTTTGAACTAAATACGCCAATGTATCTTTGGGGTTCATATTCATTCCATTTTAACTTTCATGACTATGGACAATACGATTTACCAATCGAGGCTTTTGTGCATACGGTGCTAAGTAATAGATTTGACTGACCATTAAGCCCCCTTCATAAAATCTTATATGGCTTTAGTAACCTCGGAAGCTAGAAAGTAGATTTTTTTCAAGCTTTGACGAAAAAGCCAAGCACAAAACATGGTTTTGTGAATAACAGAGAACGAACAATGTACAATAGAAGCGCTTTTTTTCCTTGTCGGAATGCTACAAACTGTGAAAATAAATACACGGTAAATACGTCATTTGACACACATGGAAAATAATCAAAAAGTAGTTGGCAAGGCGGAAACGAGGGGGCGCGCGCCTACTACAAAGGACCAATTGGAAGAAGCTGAAGCAATCAGAATCTCCGTACTTGCGAAAACCACAACAATAATCCCCTCGCTGACGAACTGGTACAGTTGGTCATTGAATTTTTTTAAAAAAGATTTATTTTAGGATATTGTGTAAGTTAAATAATAATTTATTTCGTAATTGAAAAAGGGCATTGATTAAGGAAAAAAAAAAAAGGCAGGTCTCAACTGTGCGTTTTTCTTGTACTTGTAACCTTAAACTCTCAGTCATTAAACTTTATTTGGGATCCCAATGAACTTTATTCACAGATTTATTGAAATCACCTGCATATTATCTCAGATCTTGAGTTCCTTTTTTTCAAAACAAAATAGCAAAACAAAGATCAGTGCTTCTAACCCAATAGAAGCGAACTCTATTAAAGATCAACATTTTACTTTTGGAACCGATATAAAAAGTTGCCATTGGTCCTATCAAAGCTCTATATTGGTGATATTCTGAACCTTAAAGTTAACCTTAGTAAGAAGATTCATTTCAAATAGTTAAATTTAGACACGGCTGTGCTCCCAAATAGGTCACTGCAGAATATTTTTGGTAAAAAAATAATTTATTTTTTGAGAGCACAGTCAAGCAGTCGTGCATATTTTATTTTAGACAACACTGGATCTATTCTGACCTCAACGCCAGATAGTTCCGGTTAAACCTGCAGATACTTTTTATTTTCTCCTTGCAGAAGAAAGTGTCTTATTCTCTTACATTCTTTAGCTTTCTATTTAAGGGGATTTGAATTTCCTTTGATTTGAATTTTTCCTTTGTTTTTATTATTGTTTTTTTTACAACCAAATCAATTCTAACAACAAAGAATCATTCAATTAGTCAATGCATCTCAAACAACTATTTACTTACGGTATTCGTGGTGCTGAGGGTACTTTCGCTGTTATCGTACTTGGTCTTTCCGCGGGAATTTTAGCTGAAGCAGGTATAAACATTGACAGAGTATCTTACTGCTTGGTGGTTGCCATCCTAAATCTTATCTACTTTGGTTATATTGGTGGTGTATTACCATTTGTTACTAACAATGATGCTCCATCATTAGCTATTTTAATATGTGAGACCCTTTTTGCTCTTTTCTATCTTGCTGCCATGGGTTCCATGGCTGATATAGTCCCAGGTGGATCTTGTGATATATGGGATGGTTATAATTACTATTCTTCCTTTAGCACTGGTCATAGATATAATTTCAAAAGTATTTGTCAATTAGAGAAAGCATTAATCCCATTCACATTATTTAATTGGTTATTGTTTACTTCAAGTCTTCTTTTGTTTCTTTTCTACAGTTATATTCCAGAAGTAAGAACATATGGATGGGGTCATATTATTAAATTGACCAAGTATCATTTGGGTGCTATCTGGTCTGACTATACACAACCTGCTTTCAAGAAGATAGTTGGAGCTGATGGGGGAGAAAAAGGGGTTGTTGCTGGAGAACCTGCTGCTGAAGGTACTGAAGATGCTGTTGCTCCTGTTGTTGATGAAGAAGCTCGTATTGGATCTAGTGATGAAGAAGCCAGAGAAAACAAATATGCGGAGGCCACATCAGAAGAAGGTGAAGATCGTCCAGTCCAATCACGTAACTAGTCCTGTTATCTAACCAATAGTGAATTGTGTTATTATGAGGCTTGCCCATTGCTAGTATCCAGTGTTGCTTAGCTACCCTTTTCTTACTTCTTTTTTGTTTTATATTTTTAAGTATTCTTATTAATTTGTATATTGATATCTTTGAAAGATATAGCTTTAATGATTAGCATAATATATTACTATCTACATATCCCCTGATGTAATTTCCTCCAATAATAATATGCTTTGGTCCCAGAATCGAATTTCGAGTAATGTCACTAATTGAAGTAAAGCAAGACCAAAATCAACATTACTAACAAAGAATTCGTTTTTTCTTCAGAAGCAGCTCCCACAGTTGAAGAAGTAACCCTCGTTCCAGAAATTGAACTAGTGCCAACAGACGAATAAATATCTGTAGAAGGAACCCATCGGTAATCACACATTCTACTCTTCAAAGCCTTGTCGTCAAGGCTGTCTCCTAATTTAGTATCAGCAAGACAATGATTTAAACATTTTCCTACTGGATCCCAAACTACTGGATCCCAATAGTCACAAAGGAGATCAATGGTTTGATTCACATAATTAATTGCTGCTTTGCAATCAAAAGTGCGATTTCCTAGGAAACAGACACAAGTTCTGAATTGCTCTGTATCGTGAATGCTCAAACAATTTGGATAGAATACTCTTGCAAGATCTGATAAACAAGAGATTTCACAAGCTCTAATATCTGTCCTCTTTCGTACATAAGCTGTTGCTAAAGATAACAAGAATAAGATTGAAAGCTTCATGTCAACAAATTGTAAGTTGCAATATTATTACCAATGGGAAAAAGTAAGAGCCAAGAATTATAACCTTATATGCTTTTTTTTAATATCATACGATACACACTAATATGGTTAAGTATTTAGTATTTATTTAAGATAAAAGAATCAAATGGTTAAAGGGATAAATTGGAAGAGTAATATAACAATTTCATATTACCCGAAATATTAAAATTGTGCGTTGATTTGACTATGAGAGCCTAAACTGTGGAGAGCCCACAATTAATTAAATGCGGTTCTTTTTCTTCATTAATCTATTTATCGTTTTCTTAGTTACTGCAATCACTCTGAATCACCGTCTGTGACAAGATTCCAGAATCATTAACATGCTCTACCTAATAGGTTTCCGACATACTCCTTTTTTCATTCGAAAGAACTAACTCCCAAAAGGGAAATTATTACGGTTTAGCTTCATTTTCAGGAGTTGGGGAACGAAAACTTTAAAAAAATGGTTTTGCCTTTTAGATTTCTGCCAAGGTTTTAATATTTTCCCGCGAAAAGGTTGTAGATATTCCAAGCAAGGATTTTGGAAACATAATTGAGCCAGATATGTGTCCCAGTTAAAATCTCAGTATAAAAGGCGGGGTGAATACCCTATACTTTGAAACTTGATTTTTCCATTCTTTCTTCAGATCCTTTAGTAGTACACTTCAAATTTATATCTACGATGAAATTATCAATTATATATTTTGTCAGCATTGCCCTTGGATCCAGTGTTTTGAAGAGAGATTCCTGTATTGATATCTGTTCCGAAAACGCTGCTAAGATTGAACCTTGTTTAAAGTTAATTGAAGATACACTTGCTTACACCAAATGTATTTGTGAAAACCCCGAGTACTGGAATTCAATCGAAGAATGCGCCAAAAATTGTGCTGAATGGACAGATTATGATTCCGATAGAGAAGAATATGAAGGTAAATGTAAGTCCTTTGTGAAAGACTATTCCTCTATAATATCATCTGTTAGCGCCGCTAACAAATCAACTAGCTCAGCAACAAATGATTCGTCCAGTGACAGGGCTACCACAAGTACCAAAGAGAAGAGCTCTGAGTCAACAACCAAACCAGAAGAAACGACAGCCCAATCACTGGAGTTGACAAAGTCAACTTCATCAAAAGGTTCAGCTCTGGGGTTGTCCTTTGGATCTTTGATTTATTTAATTGTTCTTGGAATGATTTAGGTCATCAGAAAAGGAAAATTTATGTATGTTTTCTAGTCAATATATTCACTGCGTAGTAAGTAAATCGACAATCTTTATGACAACCACGGTGTTATAACATTGTAGGAAGATGCAACAATGATTTTAATTGGAGAGATGTATTAAGTTGCATTTATTGAATGCCAAGAACTCTCTAATTGAAATGGATGGATGGTCTTGGCTAGTATAAAAAGGTGCGAATTTTAGCATGTGTCTGGCTGCGAAAACAAGCTTAGATTTGCAAAATAAAAAGGAACACAATCAATTAGTGTAAAAACTGGATTGATGAAAACGTTTCAAATAGGAAATAAAATCAAGAAAATAATAATGGAGACTCGAGGCAATGGAATTTACGTGAGAAGCCTGTCACTTCAAATAAAGAAGGCATCTGGGCTCTTTAGTTGAGAAGGATAGGTTCAATTTTATCCTTGTGTTCTGTGATAGAGATTACAAGATTGTTAGACCAATATAACAAGAATACTAAGTCTAAGGAATATAAGCTGTAGGTAAAATCAAAATATAACTATTATAGGAACCCCCTAGATTTGGCAACCTATAGAATTAGTTAGAATAAGTTACCTGAACTAAGTTAATAGAAATACGAATCGCGCTTCCAAGCATAATATATATATATCTTATATGTGATAGTCTATAATAGACCAACCCCATAGGTGTAACACAAGTCTGAAACAGAAGGAAGATTGGAAAGTTTATTTTTCTTAATGGCATGTACAACAAAACGTGAATTTACCAACTTGGTAGCTAGAAATTGATTATCACGTTCTTGGCTTCACCCATCTCAATTGGCCAACTGCTGTTCTCTACAATATTTTCCCGTATTTGAATCTCTGTATCTACATATATTTATTAAGGTTCAGTAGACTTTGTTTTGAAGTTCCACGTATCTGATAAATTTACAAGTGATTTTGAATTTTTTTTTAGAAAAGAGCTGACGTTTTTATGAAAATAGAAACAAAAACACTTTTTCCTGAATAGAGACCCTACACTTCATTAATGCTTATTCTATCTTACTACGAATACCTATTGCTGCATGGAAAAAGATAAAGGAGGTAAGTTTGTGGAGCCAGAGGGTAGTTTATGTATGTTTTCGTCTTCACCTGATTTTGAGTCAACTTGTTTACTTCTACACACTCCATACATCCCAAATGTACCTTTAACTATACACCTTTTAAAATACATGAGACGACCATAACATTTAACACGCTAGTGCCTTCCTAGAAGTAGGTTATATGATCATTCACAATTAATTTACATCCAAATTATAATACAAAACAACGAAAAATTTGTTTAATTTAGTTTAGCTTCTACCCGATTTTTAAGAATAACTAGAAACCTATCTAAGCATCGTGTTTACCAGTCACAGAATCAATTAATACCAGCTTTTGCATTTGAAAGATCACCCAAAAGGGAATTTATTACGATTTAACTTTATTTTGATTATTTGGGCCCTGTTTGGGAATTTGTGGCCGAGACAACAAACAAAAAATAATTGGTTTTGGTTTGTTCAAATACACTTCGGTGTTGCATGATTTTAAAGTTTTCTCGCATAAATTCGTAGACGTTTTTGGAAACAGGAAATGAAGGGGAAGTATCATTATAAAACTTGGGGTAAATATCCCTCGTGATTCGACTAGATTGATTTATCAATTTTCTGGTTACATCTTTAGTAGTGAAATTTCAATTTATATCTACAATGAAACTATCCATTATCTATTTTATCAGCGTTGCAGTTGGTTCCAAAGTTTTCAAAAGAGATGGTTGTGTTGCTGAATGTTTGGATGTGAATTCTGGAATTGTGCCTTGTTTAGAAATAGCTTTAGCTGAAGCTGAAGAGGATAGTTTTTTCGAATGTATTTGCGTAACCAAGAAGAAACAGTACTGGGACCAAATTGAATTATGTGCTAAAAAGTGTGGCGGATGGGATCATTATATCCCTTATGAAAATATGAAAAAAGCCTATGGAAGGGAGTGTAAATCTTATAGTTTAAAGAAAGCCCTTGAAACAACAAATTTATCCAGCGACAATTTATCCAGTGATAAGACTACAAGCACTGAACAGAACAGTACTGATTCGACAACCAAAACAGAAGAAACGACGGCAGAAACAGCAAAACCAACCTCAGCAAATGGTTCAGTTCCTGGGTTGACTTTTGGATCCTTAATTTATTTAATTGTTCTTGGAATGATTTAGACTATTCGGAAATAAAGCAAGCAGGAAAGATGAATTTATGTAGTATTGTCGTATAGTAAGGCGAAAGCTCCGATTATGGACGAATTTGTGCTTTGCAGGACAAGGAATGAAAATTAAATCATATGGTAAATTCTAAAGCGTTAGAGGAAGATATACTCCACACTTTATTCCAAAGTAGGAATATAAATCATTGCATTTTAAGAATTAAGCAAATGTTAGAATATTGTATAAAAATAGCTGAAATGTTTTGAAATAGGATTTTTAGGATAGTTAGTTTGAATTTATTTATCGAAGTCCAATAGTAATTTAAAGTATTGATTTGAATACATCCAGAATTGAGCTGGATTAAAGTAGCTTGTGAGATAATTGGGACATTCTCACTGTTCTGAAGTACAGGAAAAGAATAGAATATTTATTGTTCTACGTGAGAAGTATGTAGTTAATATTCAGAACGTAGAAAATAAATTGAGAGCTTTATTGGAACCACAGAGTAATAAATTTATATTAAGGTCCACTTGTTTACTTCTACACACTCCATACATCCCAAATGTACCTTTAACATACCTTACAATCAATACAAGACCATACTAGTAGTTTTCTAGAAGTAGGATTTGATCATCCACAATTCATTTACATGCAAATTATAATTCAGTTTAATTACTACAAGTACCCGACTTTTAGGAACAACAGGAGATAACCTATCGAAGCGTCGTGTTTAGTCGTCACAGAATCAACTAATTCCGGTTTTTGCATTTGAAAGATCACCTGAAAGGGAAATTATTACGATCTAACTTTATTTTAAATATTTGGGGCCCTGTTTGGGAATTTGTGGCCGAGACGACAAACAAAAAATAATTGGTTTTGGTTTGTTCAAATACACTTTGGTGTTGCCAAGATTTTAAAGTTTTCTCGCATAAACTTGTAGATTTAACTAACTTTTTTGGAAATCAAACCGACCCAGAAATGAAGGGAAAGTTTCATTATAAAACTTGGGGTAAATTCCCCTTGTAATTCGATTAGATTGATTTATCAATTTTCTCGTTACATCTTTGAGTAGTGAAATTTCAATTTATATCTACAATGAAATTATCAATTATCTATTTTATCAGCGTTGCAGTTGGTTCCAGTCTTTTCAAAAGAGATGATTGTGTTGGTATCTGTTTGGATGTTAATTCTGTAATTGAACCTTGCTTTGATTTAGTGTCAGTTGAAGATGAGGGCAGAAAATTTCAAGAATGTATTTGTGTAACAAAGAAAAAAGAGTTCTGGGACCAAATTGAATTATGTCGGAAAAAGTGTGGTGACTCGAAAGATTTCGAGGAAGACAAAGCAGAGTATGAAAAAAAGTGTAAGGAATTTGATGCAAAGAATGTATCATCTGTTGGAACAGCTGATAAAACAACAAAATCATCCAGCGATAATTCTAGTGATAAGACTACAAGCACTGAACAGAACAGTACTGATTCGACAACCAAAACAGAAGAAACGACGGCAGAAACAGCAAAACCAACCTCAGCAAATGGTTCAGTTCCTGGGTTGACTTTTGGATCCTTAATTTATTTAATTGTTCTTGGAATGATTTAGATTATTTGGAAATAAAGCAAGAAGAAAACATGGATTTATGTAGTATGTCTAGTTAATCAGAATGTAGTAAATAAATCGAGAACCTTTATGAGAACCAGAGTGTAATAAATTTGTTAGAAAGAAAGGTATTAAATAATAATTCTTAGATTCAAAGAAATTGCCATACGAAATGGATGGATGCCACGAGTGAATTTTAGCATTTGACTGGCTGTGAAAATAGGCTTAGATTTGCAAAGTAAGAAAAAAAAATCAGATTGAGTAAAGCTCAGCTCAACTTCCTCAAGCTTGAATAGTTTTAAACGACAAAGAAAAAACAAAAAGTCGAATAATAATGATCTTTGGATGCTTGTTCTCAATTTACTGACGAGTTTCAGTCCCTTATTTATTTGAAGAGACATCTTGCCAATGATAGATCTTCTTCATTACCAAAGATTGGTACACAAAAAATTCTCAACAAGAATACTACCTCCAGGTCTCCAGGTTTCTAGATCAGAAGGAATTTTGTTTTCTTATTAGTAGAACTTCCGGCGATATGATTTTAATAACTTGGCACCCGACCAAGCTAGCCAGATGATTAGGTTCTTGAGTAAGTCATCTGAAAACTAGAGAACACCCATTTTATCAAGTTCATTTTACTTCCTCATCTATTTTTCTCCTCTTAGTAATTCGCTAGGAATGGCTAATTAATAATTAACTGTTTACTCATGCCAGCAAAGCCGATTGACATATTTCAATATGGATTCCAAAAATAGATACTACAAGTCATTGCCATTTTTTTCATTTTGAAAGAACATCTAAATAGGAACGATTATAATTTAAATTCATTTTCAGGGTTTGGAGAAATGTCTGGTGACAGAAATTCGTGGACCAAAAGCTTAAAAAAAATGTATTACCTTTACGAATGCACATCTGCAAAAGTTTTAACATTTTCCCGTCTAAAGGTTAGATTTTTGGAAACTCAAATCTGGAATGAAGGAAAAATTCTAGTATAAAACTTGGGGTAAATCCTCCCTGTAATCTGGTTAGTTTTATATATCCACTTTTTTGTTACATCGTTTAGTACTCAGCCAGTATGAAATTATCATTTATCTACTTTATCAGCATTGCAGTTGGATCCACTCCTTTCCTAAGTAACGAGTGTACAAGAGACTGTATTTCAGTACCTTACGATTTTCAGCCATGTGCCGAACTTATTTCAGATCTTCAGGCTTACGGCAAATGTATGTGTGAAAATTACACGATCTGGAATAAAATTGAAGAATGCGCTGAAAAATGTGGTGATTCGGCGGATTATACACTTGAAAGAGAAAATTATGAAAGCGAATGTAAGGCCGCATATGCTGTTAATCCTTCTACACTAGCACCTGTTGGCAAAACTAGCACATCAACTAGTGACAAGGTTTCTACTAGTACTGAAGAGAAAAGTTCCGACTCGACAACCGAATCAGAAGAAACTACCACCAAATCCCTGGAAACAACGAAGACAGCTTCATCCAAGGGTTCAGCTCTGGCGTCAGCCTTCAGATCTTTGGTTTATTTAATTTTTCTTGGAATGGTTTAGGCTATTTTAAATAAAGTGTTTCTATATGTTTGATAGGGCATCTATTCATTGTTTTTTAAATAAATCATCACTACTTGTCAAAGCGAAGGTGCGATAACATTTGTAGGAAGTTGTAGCAATAATTTTCGCTGGAAATATAAATCAAGAAACATTTATTAAAAACCATCCTTGGAATAAGTGGTCGATATCATTTTAATCGGCTATGGAAACAGGTTTAGACTGACAAAATAAGAAGGAAAGAAACCAAGCTGTGTAAAAATTAGTTTGATAAAAGCAGAAATCGATTCACCTTAGAAAGAATGATAGAAAGAAAAATTAAATACCCCAGAGACTCAAGGCTATAAAATTGACCTGTTCTATGAAAAACAAGAGTTTTAGACCCCACCATCTGAAAGTGATTCTTTGACAATTATTGTTCCTTCATAGAACTTCCTCGTTACTATAAAGATTTCTTAAGGAATACTTATCTGTTTCTGGATAGGAATATTGGAAAATTATTTTCTTATTAATAAAGCCATCTTATTAGCTTGGCATTTGTGAACGCGAGATAGACGATTAGGTTCTCCCGATTGGGAAGCGGGTGTTCCGTAATCTGTGGTTATCGTTGCAAACAAGCCAGAGACGTTGACTGGGATCATATATCGAGTTTATGGCAAGGTAAAAGCCAAACAAAGAAAAACTATTATAAATGAATACTAGCCTTACTAGAATGCATTGTTCTGCCTTTATTAGTATTTTATCCTATTAATAATTGTAAATGGAAGATGTAAATTAACGAATAGTATAAACTTTAACATGCTAGCTCTTTTTTTCTTTAGTTACCGACATGAAAACTAGAGAACTAATAATTTATTAAATTATGGGTTTTTGTTTTCTTAATTATTTCAATCACTAGGAATAGCCAATTGAATACTGAATTCGTATTTGCAAGGAACCATCCAGTCCTTCTGGCTCAATCGGTATTCATAAACTCCTTGTTTCTCATTTTAAAGAATACTGAAAGGAAACATCATCATTTAACTCCAGGTAAACATCTAGCGTTTGGGGAAGTTTTATTTTTTACTTTTGGTATTGCTAAGGAACAAAGAATTGTTTTACTTCTAAATGTAAGCCTTGCCAAGATTTTACTATTTTCCGGCATAAAGGTTGTAGACCACTCAACTAAGGAAACGAAAATGAAGGAATTATTATAGTATAAATCTTGGGGAAAATCCCCATTATTATTTGGTAAGTTTGATTTATCCATTTTCTCCTTACATCTTTTACTAGCAACACTTTGAATTTATACTACAATGAAATTATCAATTATTTATTTTATCAGCATTGCTGTTGCATCTGATGTTTTCAGGAGAGATAACTGTGTTGAATTATGTGCCAAACCTGCAGTTATTATTGAACCTTGTTTGAAGTTATTAAAAGATAATCTGGATTATACCAAATGTATTTGCGAGAAACCAGAGTACTGGGATGCAATCGATGAATGTGTTAAAAATTGTGCTCAATTAGGTCATGATTCTGAAAAAGAAGAATATGATAAGCTCTGTGGGCTGTATGCGAAAAGTCCTTCATCCGTTGAAAAAACTGATAAGTCAACTAGTGATTCCTCCAGTGACAAGACATCTACAAGTGTTAATTCGACAACCAAATCAGAAGAAACAGACGACAATTCACTGGAATCAGCAAAATCAACCTCAGCCAGTGGCTCAGCTCTGGACTTGACATTCGGGTCTTTAATTTGTTTAATTGTTCTTGGAATGATTTAGGATATTCGAAAAATGAATCATTTATGAATGTTGTCTAGTATTTATATTCAATATATAGTAAATAAATGGATAGTCTTTATGAAAACCAAGGTGCAATAATATTTATTAAATGCCAAGCAATTAGAGATAGAACTACGTACCATTGGATGAAAAGGGACAACTTTTTAGCAATTTTGCTGGCTGCAAAACCAGGCTTAGATTTGCAGAGCACAAAAAATAAATTGTGATGAAATCGTTAAAAGAAATCCAACAACAAGAAGTTGAATAATAATATTAATAATTTGAGGCAATGATAAATTTTATAGGTTCTAATATTCAAATTGACAGAGAAATCTTTGCTAAATGAAAGCTCGGACATCTTCGCTCGTTTAGATCACTCAAGTAAGGTTTTATAAACCAAGCCGATCCAAACATGAGCGGCCAGTTACTGTTCCAAAACTTCAATTTGTTGTTCTTGGTTCTTTCATTTTGTGTATGATTTCTAGTCAAGGTATTCAATATTTAGTAAATAAATGAGATTCAACTTGCTATAAATAAAGTCAACACAGAAACAAAAAGCTGAATAATCACAGAGAGTCAAGGCTATGAGATTGACCTGTTCTATGAAATCTCAGATCTTTAGACCCCACCCCCTATTTGCAAATGATTCTTTGCCAATTGGTAGACTTTCTCCATTACGAAAGATTATGAAAAAAATCACAACAGGACTACCTCTAGTTTCCTAGATTCAGTGGAAGATAGGGAAATTATTCTCCGGTCGGTAACATTAATGACAAAGTGTTTTTATTAACTTGGAAGTTGTACGAGTGAGATAGATAATTACGATCTTGTACCCCATGAATGCCGGAAAGCCATCTACTGAAATAGTTTAGAGAATTCAAAACCATCTTTTTAACGAGCCCAAAATATTCATTTGAATCATACACCGAGATTATGGCAAGTAGTTTAAACAAAACAATTAGAATTGTTTTCTACCATTGTATCCTAAAGTTGATTTTGATACAACGTGATTTCTACCCAGTACCCCTGGAGAAACTCATGTTCTCCTTTGATGATTTTTTTATTTTAGTAGTTACCTGTAAGTGAAAGTGGACAATGTAAAACAGTCGAACCACAGAGAAATTTTATTGTAAACTTTAACACACCATAATATAATATTTATTAAAAAAGAATCCTCACTTGATTCGAATTCCACTACTATTCTCACTTAGTTCAATTAATAATAACGAACTAAAACCAAATTCCTATTTACTAACAACATCAACTACTCGATTTCAATTTCGTTTGCAAAAACAGATCCTGAAAGAAGTCGTTAATCTTTCACCTCAAAAGAAGCTATCAAACCATTTAACTTCTTTTTCGACATTTGGGCAGGTGCTTGAGAAAGAATTATCAAGGCTGTGAAAAGTAAAAAAAAACAATGGTTGTACTTTTGCTGCCAAGACTTTAACAATATCTCGCATAAAGTTGTAGATCACAATTCAACTTAGGGTTTTGAGAATCAAAATTTATTCAAGATTGAAGGAAAATTCCAGTATAAAACTTGGGGGACAATTCCCCTTATAATTTGTCTAGTTTGATTTAATCCTTTTCTCGCTACATCTTTTACTAGTAACACTTCAATTTTATACTAAGATGAGATTATTAATTATCTATTTTATCAGTGTTACAGTTGCATACGATTTCCTAAAAGATCAATGTACCGCATCCTGTGTGAAAGCTGGTTATCTGGTTGAATATTGTTATCAGTTTGTATCAGATACTCTGGCTTATGGGAAATGTATTTGTGAAAAACCCAAGTTCTGGGAAAAAATTGAAGAATGTGCTAAAAAATGTGGTGATTCAGCAGATTATAAATCTGATAGAGAAGCATTTGAACGTGAGTGCAAGGCCGCCTATGCTAATAACAATCCTACTGCAGTATTATATGATGGCAAAACCAGCATATCAACTAGTAAATCAGCTAGTGACAAGGTTAGTACAAGTACCGAAGAGAAAAGTTCTAAATCAGAAACAACTGCTGCCCAAGAACAGGACCCAACAAAGTCAACTTCATCCAAAGGTTCAGCTCTGGGATTGACCTTTGCAGCCCTGATTTATTTAATTGTTCTTGGGATGATTTAGATTATTTGAAAAGAAAGCAAGAACAAAAAATGGATTTATGCTTCTTTTCTAGTTAATATATTCAATTTGTAGTAAATAAATCGATGGTCTTTGTAAGAAACGAGATGCTATACCATTAGTAGGAAGAAGTAACAACGATTTTCATAGGAGATATATATTAAGTTCTGTTTATTAAATTTCAAGCAATTATTTATTGACTAGGTTGGACGTCATCCTTGAATAGTTAAAACGGGGAGATTTTTAGGTTGCAAAAACAGCCCTAGATTTGCAAAAGGTAAAAAATAAATTGTGTAAAAATAAACAATCCAAGAACGAACAAGAATTCAATCAGATGGAATTGAAGAGATCGGGTATATCAAATACTGAAGAAATTTGTTTAGCCTATGCAAGATTATTAAAGTAAAATTTCCCAACAAAATTACTATCTCCAGGATTCTATATCCAAAAGAAATTTTCTTATTAGTAACACAAAATTGTTTTCTTAAGGTAGCACCTGTACAAGTGATTATGTTCACATGTTTCATGCTTCCTAATGTGGCTGTTCCGGAATCGATTCATGTCGATTTCGGAATTTGTGGCTAACGTTTTATAATCAAAACAATGGAGGTTTAAAGGCTCCTGAGTTTATAGAGTTAAAACAAGTACATTTTCTACTGCTATAATCGAAAGAGAGCTCGAAATAATACAGTCAGTATCTAGTTTCTTAAATATAAGTTTTTGTTATACCTTGATTAATATTTTATCTTACAATTATACCTGCAAGTAGAAATAGACAAGATAATATTTCTGACCAGTTGGGCGCTTTCTTAAGTCGGATATTCTACAATTAGCAGACAAGAAGATTATCCTAAAAGAGGATGCATAATTTTTCTATTTCCTGATTCAATAAATCTTTTATTCTTGTTTGGTTCATGTATGAACTAAATTTGTATTTACTCATTTAAGCTACATACATTGCTTTGTCTTGAACTTTTTCACTAAAATACTTACAAGGCATTGTCAATTTCCAAGTCAGAAAAACAGTTAAAATCAGACTATTTAACTTTGTTTTGGACTTTGAGACCTTGGTTGGGGAAGGAATTGTCAATCATTGAAATTATAATAAAGGTTGAAATACTGATTTTAGGGCAGAAGAGGTTAAACAAAAAAAAACTATGGTTTTACATTTAAATGTATGCTGCCAAGATTTTCATAATTTCTAGCATAATTGCAGATCAAAATCGAGTAGGTGTTTCGAGAACAAAGTTGAACCAGAAATGAAAGTAAAATTCCAGTGTAAAACTTGGGGTAAATCCCCCTTATAAGTTGGCAAGTTTGACTTATCCAGTTTCTAGTTGCACATTTTAGTAGTTACAGTTCAAAAATACCTAACATGAAATTATCAATTATCTATTTTATTGCTGTTACAGTTGGATCCAGTGTTTTCCAGAGAGATGATTGTTACGAATCATGTTTGGAAGTTGGTTATGGAGGTGAGCTTTGTTTAGAATTTATTTCAGATACTAGGGCTTACGCAAAATGTCTTTGCGACACACCAAAGTACTGGGATGTAATTGAAGGATGCTCTAAAAAATGTGGTGATACGACAGATTATACATATGAAAGAGAAGAGTTTGAACATGATTGTAAGGTTTTATTTGGTGAAGATAACCCATCATCCCTGGAAGAGAGTGAAACAGTATATACTAAATTATCCGGTGGCAAGTTTACCACAATTAGTGAAGAGGAAACTCCTGATTCGACCACAGAGTCAGAAGCACAGGATTCACAAGCAGAGGAGTCCCAAGTAGAGGATCCCCAAGTAAAGGATTCCCAAAAGTCATCTAGCGATCACACTTCTACGAGTACAGATTCGAAAACAACTGCGCAAGCACAGAGCACAACAAAGTCAACTTCATCCAAAGGTTCAGCTCTGGGATTGGTCTTTGGAGCTCTGATTTATTTAATTGTCCTTGGAATGATTTAGGTTATTTGAAACTAACGCAAATTGGATGGATTTATGTATGTTTTCTGGTAAATGTATTCGCTATCTAGTAAATAAATTGAGAGTCGTTATAACCAAATGTAATAACATTTGTAGAAAGAAAATATATGAAGTAGTATTTAAGAAAAGAACAAGAAGTTGAATAGTCATGTAGCAATGTGATTGACTTTTGATGCTTGTCATTTCCACTCTAGAAAGAATTTGAATCTCCTCCTTAACAAGCAAAAGGGCTAGATCAAACCCTCAAGTGATTAGACAATACTTTTCAACAGGAATAATTCCAAGACGAAGAAATCTTGGAAAGAGCCAGATGATAATGTTCCTGAATAAACTTACAGGTGGTTTTGAACCGCTATTGTATAAAAGTGCAATAGTGGAGATGGAAAGTTCCAGAGTTTGTGTTGTGTAAAAGCAAAAAACATCCTATTGTAATACAAAGATAACTTGAAGTAATAAATGATCTGTATTTAGTAGTATAAACTCTTATTATATCTTGGTTAATATTTTATCTTACAATTATACCCGTAAGTGGAAATGAACAACATTGTAATATTTACAATCTATTACGAGTTAACCTCATTTTAGACATTTGAGACTGTATTTGGGGTATAGAGATTATAAAAGGTAAACAAAAACAACAATGGTTTTGCATTTGCTGCCAAGACTTTCGCATAAAATTGTAGCAACTAATGGTTTTGAGAATCAAAATTTTAACAAGGATAAAGGAAAAATTCCAGTATAAAACTTCGGGTAAATTCACCTTATAATTTGATTTAGTCCTTTTCTCGCTATATTTAGTAACACACCAACTTTGTAGTACGACGAGACTATCAATTATCTATTTTATCACTCTAACAGTTGCATACAGTCCTTTACAAAGTAATGAATGTATTCAGGACTGTGTAGCATTGGGTTATGGAATTGGGAATTGCGAGCAATATGATTCCGATATGCTGGCTCATGGCAGACATATTTGTGAAAATCTCAAGCTCTGGAAAATAGCTGAGGAATGTACTGAAAAGTGTGACGATACGACAGATTACAAATCTGATAAAGAAGAGTTTGAACTTGACTGTAAGTCAGCCTTTCTTAAAACCAATACCATTGCAATGTTATCAGAAAGCATAACCAGCACATCGAGTAGTAAATCAGTTGGTGACAAGGTAAGTACAAGTGGTGAAGAGAAGAGTTCTTATTCGACGGCTAAGTCAGAAACAACTACTGGCCAACCACAGGGCCCAACAAAGTCAACTTCATCCAAAGTTCAGCTCTGGGATTGGCTCTTAGAGCTCTGATATATTTAATAGCTCTTGTAATAATTTAGGTTATTTGAAAATACAGCATTTAAGTTCGATTTCTATTCAATGTATTCATTGTGTAGTAGATAAAGCAGCAGTCTTTGTGGGAACCAAACTGTGATATTTGTAAGTGGATAAAATAAAGAATCCGATAGGAGCTATATACTTGGATACCTTTCGTTAGACATCCTGGTGTAAAGTAAACGATTTCAATTTTGACTGGCTGCAAAAAGAGGTTTGCAAAAGAACGAGAAAAAAGAACAAATTGTGTAGTACTTTGACAACAGATGAAACCGTTTCACATAACAAAGAAAACCAAGGAAGAAAATAGAAGTACAATAATCAAAGAACTCGAGGCAATGTAATTGATTTTGAATGCCTGTTCCATTAAGTATCACCACCCCCTTCTATTTATAAGAGATATAATCTTTTTTTACCTGATAAAGCTTCCAAATTACCAAAGATTTTTAGACCAAAATCCCAACAAGAATGCTACTTCAAGGATTCTTGGGAAAATTGGAAACTATTTTCTTATTATTGAAGTTTACGATAAAATGCTTTTATTAACTTGGCATTTGTACAATCGAGATAGATAATTATTTTCTTCTGTTCTTTGCCTCCCAATTGAGCAAAAGCTGTACCTGATAAAAGTTGCTATATTCTTGTGTTTCACAGTAAAAACAAAAACACTGATATG
The DNA here is from genome assembly GCA_003676035.1 of Spathaspora sp. JA1. Taxonomy (NCBI): domain Eukaryota; kingdom Fungi; phylum Ascomycota; class Pichiomycetes; order Serinales; family Debaryomycetaceae; genus Spathaspora; species Spathaspora sp. JA1. The sequence continues at coordinate 36,657 of NSGQ01000015.1, read as the reverse complement.
GGTGATAGCTGGTTTTTGATACATTATATCTTCTAACTATCCCGAATAGAAACTTTTGTTCTGCCTGTAAAGAATTGTTAGATTGGGTAATTGTGGGTTAATTCATATATAAACCGTAACATAATAACAGCCTTCCTACCATTATAACTAGGTGCTAATACTATCTTTATTTTATATATAGCAAGATTCACGTATACTTTATCATAGAAAATAATTCTCAGTATTGCGTATTGCTATATCCCCCACAAAATCAAAAACAATCTACTAGTTTGGTATAACCCCGTGGGTATGTAATTTGACCTGTATATAGTAGTCAACCATGTTCACAATATCTTTGTATGTTGGCAACACGCATTTTCATTAGAATGATCCTTTTCCACCAGAATTTCATGGAAGATGTAGTTAAATAGAACAAGATCATGTATAACTTCACGCATCGATTTGGATTACCTCATAACGAATAGTGAAATCTGTACGTGACAACCTGTTGATTACGAAATAGAGTTTACATATTTATTCGATTATATTTTCCTTCCGTAAACAATCTACCCTTTTGATCTCCGTAAATAGAAACATCTCAAATGCCAGTACTCCATACTAGTGCTTGTTGGTAAATTTCTTTCTGCCTACATGACTCTCTCAGTCTTATCCTCCAACAGCACAAAAAAAGAAAATTACACATTTCTTATTGTTTCAACTTTGTGTTTCCGTACTTATCGTAAGTACAAAATAGATTAACTCCCAAAGGCGTGCGCCTCCGCACATGCTCAATATATAAACTCGCGCGTTGGCACACATCATACTTACTCTTGGCAAAAAAACTTACCTACTAATTCTTTCATACATAACTATGAGACATTCATTACTTTCTACTATTGTTGGTGGCTTTGTTGGTTGCGCCGCTGCCCAGGATCACCAACAACAACAACAACAAGTTCTTTCATTTGTACCCCAATGCCCTATTGATGTACCTATTTCATGCACCAATTCCACTCCTGTGATCAACAGCTGCTGTTTTGAAAGTCCGGGAGGTATGCTTGTTCAAACTCAATTTTGGAATTATTCCCCAGCATTTGGTCCTGATGATGAATTTACTATCCATGGATTATGGCCCGATCATTGTGATGGGAACTGGGACCAGTTTTGTCGACGAGAATTGGAAGTGACTGGGAAACAACTTGGTGAGATTTTTATTGATAAATTTAAAGATCAAACTTTATATGATAATTTAAAAAAAACTTGGAAATCAAATAAGGGAGAACATGATGATACAAATTTTTGGGCTTATGAATTTAATAAACATGCAACTTGTATGTCGACAATTCTTCCAACTTGTTATAGTGATTTTAAACTGGGAGAGAATGTGTATGATTATTTCACAGTTGTGTATGAATTATTTGAACAATTACCAACATATAAGTGGTTGGTTGAAGGTGGTGTTAAACCATCAAATACTGAAACGTATACTAGAGAACAAGTTGCTAATGCCTTGAAGTCTAAATTTGGTCAAGATGTTTATTTCAATTGTGATGGAAATAATGCAATTAATGAAATCCATTATTTCCATCATTTAAGAGGTTCCTTACTTGAAAGAAATTTTGTTCGTTTACCTGCTAAATCAAGGGCCCACGATAATAAAGAATGTCCTTTGACTGGAATTAAATTTCCACCAAAGGGAAGTAGGGGAGTACCAAGGCCAACTAATACCCAACCTGGACAACCTGGCCCAACTCCCACAGGAACTCCATCGAAGGGGTACATTAAACTTGAAGATCATAAAGGGTGTCTTATTTCCAACGGAAATTGGTTTACTTCCGGTACTTGTGCCACATATAGGTTCATTGACCTTCCATATGGAGGAACAAGTATTAAATCTAGTAAAGGATATTGTGGATTTAATGATAAGGGCCAATTTACATGTGCTCGGAGTATTGATGGGAATAGATTTCATTTCCTGGTTAAAAAAGGTGGTAGCATTGGATATGGTGGTAGTTTTGATTGGTGTCTTGATACAAAGGGAAGCTTTGGCGGTGGTCCATATAAACAAACCCCAATTATCTTGGCTGATGGAAATTGTGAATCATTTAAATTGTATGTTGAAAATAAGTAGAGGAAATCTTACAAGGATTAAGATAACGTTTTTTTTTTAAATCCGTTGAGGATAACCTTTATTATGTATAAGTTTATATAAATCTACCAGTTTGTATCAATATAAAAAAAAATAAAAAGAACATGTCTTTACCAATTATTGGAAAAACCCCATTAATATATGAAAAAAAGGACAATATAACAAAAATAACAAGGAAGAAATGGAAAATTCTAGTAAATTCCCCTCTTCCTCTTAACCAAATCATTAAATGCAGTTGATGCAGTTTAAACTCATTAAGTCATAAGCGAATAAAATGTGTGTAATACATGGAAAAGAAAACCAAACAGGCAGATCGATAGCAGCACTGCTTAATATCTGTAAATGTCAGCCTTGAATGGACCAGCTTCTGGAATACCCAAGTATTCAGCTTGAGTGTTGGTTAAAGTGGTCAATTTAGCACCTAAATGGTCTAAATGACATCTGGCAACAGTTTCATCCAAAATCTTTGGTAATAAATGAACACCAACATCAAATGGACCAGTCTTGGAGAATTCAGGGAATTGAGTTCTGAATTCTTCATCATTTGATTTGAATAAAGCAATTTGAGCTAAAACTTGGTTAGAGAAAGAACAAGACATAACAAAGGATGAATGTCCAGTAGCACAACCCAAGTTAACTAATCTACCATCAGCTAAAAGAATAACATGACGACCATTCTTCATCAAATATCTGTCAACTTGAGGTTTAATGTTAACAACAGATTCAGCATTAGCCTTTAACCAAGCAACATCAATTTCAATATCAAAATGTCCAATGTTACAAACAATGGCATCTTCTGGCATTTGTTCAAAATGTTTACCAACAATGATATCACGACAACCAGTAGTGGTAACAAAGATTTGACCAATTGAAGCAACTTCATCCATTGGAGCAACTTGATAACCAGAAACAGCAGCTTGTAAGGCATTGATTGGATCAATTTCAGTAACAATGACTCTAGCACCCATACCGTGTAAAGCCATAGCACAACCTTTACCAACATCACCGAAACCAGCAACAATAGCGACCTTACCAGCAATCATAACATCAGTGGCTCTCTTGATACCATCAACAAGAGATTCACGACAACCATACAAGTTGTCGAATTTAGATTTGGTAACAGAATCGTTAACATTGATAGCTGGGACCTTCAATTTACCGTCTCTTAAAGCCTTGTATAAGTGGTGAACACCAGTAGTGGTTTCTTCAGATAAACCAAAACAATCTTCCAACATTTCTGGGTATTTTTCATGAACTAAAGAAGTTAAATCACCACCATCATCTAAAATCAAGTTCAATTTCTTGTTGTCCTTGAAAGCAAACAATTGTTGTTCAATACACCATTGGTATTCTTCTTCAGTTTCACCCTTCCAAGCGAAAACTGGAACACCAGCAGCAGCAATGGCAGCAGCAGCATGATCTTGGGTGGAGAAAATGTTACAAGAAGACCAAGTAACTTCAGCACCTAAAGCAACTAAAGTTTCAATCAAAACAGCAGTTTGAATGGTCATATGTAAACAACCAGCAATTCTAGCCCCCTTTAAAGGTTGAGATGGACCGTACTTCTTTCTAATATACATTAACCCTGGCATTTCATTTTCAGATAATTCAATATCTTTTCTACCAAAGGCAGCTAAAGAGATATCGGAAACTTTGTAGTTGGTGGCTGGAGCAGCAGACATTGTAATTTTACTTTCAATTGAATTGAGAAAAGAAGAAGAAGAAGAATTAAAAATTAAGTTAGTTGATCTTTGCGTGTCTTTTTATATTTTTGAAAAATTTTCGAGGTTTCCTCAACAAAATTCAATTTTGTGTAATCAACGTGCATCGTAGCTCGTTTCTTTTTCTTTCACATGCCAATGGGATTTTTTTATACGACAAATGTGAAAAGACGCGACAATGAATTATATATATAGCACGTGATTAGATTAACTCGGCGACATGTATCATCACAAACACCAATTGGTAGTTACAGAGTACCACCAAGGTTGTAACCAGCTCCAACACTTTCACAAACAGGTCGACCAGGATTCAATAAGCTAAAATGACTATAACTGACCGAAATATAAAAAATCATAGAGTTTGGGTGGAAATTTGTACTATATTGAAAGCAATAGGCTTACCGGAGGGCCACTTGTTCAAAAACCATACAAGAAGTCACTACCACCAACCGTCTAACAAACAAATATCCACTCAGTTGATTAGATTGCTTGTTCTAAAGAGATATGTATCAGAGATAAGCAATCGTGCATGGATGTGAAATTTTCAAATGCTACATGGGGCTGTTATCTTGTTTCTTTTTTTCGCAACCTTTTTCTGCAGGCATATGGTGGTAGTTCTACAAGTGTTTTCTCATAACATTTCATTACTATAAATATTTCTTCTATATTTCAAATTTTAGCCAATCTAAATCTTTATAGTCAGGTTTATCATTCATGTTACCATTAACATTGGTATTATCATTGACGGCTTGATTAACTTTTGTATTAGTAGTATTACTAGAAGGTATCAAGAATTCATTAGTTAAACTAGTATAATTTTTAAAGAACTCATCATCTAAATCATCACTATTCAACATTCGAGCTTCTTCTTCTGCATCTACAATTGTATCCAACATAATCATTTCATCATCTATTCCCTTATGCAATGAAAGTGGAGGTTTACTTGCTCGATACTCTTCCAAGACTTGCTGTCTGTGAGTAGGAACTTGTGGCGGTTGTGCCAAGTGTTGATCTTCAGGAATTGGCACAAACGAGAATTGTTGTTGAAATTGTCGATATTGTTGTTGTTGGTTCTGTTGCTGTTGCTGTTGTTGTATGTATTGGGCGTCTGAATGATATTGTTTGGTTGATGGGAGTAAATCATTTAATGGTGTAGCAGGAACACTATTTGGTGTATCTGTATTTTGATATTTATAAGAAGGACTTGAATTTAAAGATCCCGGAGTTTCAACTCCAACTACTTCACCTTCAATCCCCATCGCCAATTGATTATTTTCAACAATTGTATTTGATTGATTCATTAATGTTGCATGACTACTATTTCTTGATAAACTTGCAGGAGCAAGGGGAATGCCGTTATTATTGTTATTAGCTTCAAAATAACTAGACTGAGGGAATCTTTGGTTCAAGATATTTATATTGGTGCTAGTTAATGAATTTGTTGGAGTTATAACAGAACTAGTTAATTTTCTCGTATTATTAGTAGTTAATGAAGTTCTTCTGTTTGAATTTTGAAACGATGAATTACGTTTAAGTGAACTGGAAAGGGATGAACTTGAAGACAGGGCACGATTTCTAAATGAATTGATATCTTCATTGGTTGGAGTCATGACAATGTTGTTACTACTTGCAATATTAACATCTGATTTTTTCCGTTTGAAAGGTTGATTGGAATTAGTGGTAAATGGAGATGAAGGTGAAAACACAGCTTGTGAAGTTTGTGGGATCGGTATAGATTTTAAATTATCTCGACTGGCAGGTTTTGGTAAAATTAATACATTTTTATATCTTTGATTGGAAGATATTGACATTGCAGCTGTTGTTCCATAATTATTAGGTAATGAGCCGGAAGGATTGGAACTTCGAATATTTTCCATCAGTTTGAAAGATGAAATATTTGTATCAGACAGAGAATTGATGGACAATTTTTGAGTTGCTGTAGCAGCAGCAGCTGACGACGCTATCGTTGAACTAGAAGTAGATTTTCGAGAATTTCTCTTTTTAATAACATCAGTCTTTAATGAAAGGGGACGAGTTGTTCCATGAAGTTTATAAAATAACCCACAGGCATTACAAAGGGTGTTACCTTCAGCATCTTTTCTCCAAAGGGGAGTTTTCAAAGTTTTACAATTGAAACATTCAGTCGGGGTTTGAGAAGCTGGGGTAGCAGCTTGTCCTGAAGTAGGTGCTGACGTGGATATGGCAGCAGTCGCGGGAGTCGCTTTTACATTATTTGACCCAGATGGTACTTGTATCGGCCTATTATTCAATTTAGTTAATGAAGAAGTTAAATTTGATTTTGGTTTAACAAAAGGATCATGAATTGTCTGTTGTTGTTGTTGCGGTTGTTGCGGTTGTTGAGGCTGTTGCCTTGTGAAAGCACCTGGTGAAGAATAATCGGAATTTGGAGTCTTGTAGTCGTTTCTTTGTGATGTGAAGTTGGCAGTTGTAGTTGAAGTAGTGGCAGTCGGTCTTGATGTACTTGTATTATTATTCTTTAAATCCTCAATAGATAACGGTGACAATAAATCTAAAATATTATCATGATGATGTCCCACGACATTCGGAGTTAGCGATATGTTATTATTATTAGTATTATTAGTAGAACTATTGGCATATAATGTATGATGTATTTGTGCTTGTGAATTTATTTTCCTTACTTGTCGATTGTCAAATCTTGGTTGTAGGTTTAATAATTTCTTCGCTGAATGAAACAAATCTGATATGGACGGTCCTGTTTCAAAATCAGCCATACTATTATTGTTGTTGGTAGTATCTGAATGAACACTGTTGTCGGGTGTGAATGAAGTCATATTATTTTGAGGAATATGGTAAAAAATAGTCTTGTGACGATTCAAAAATTAAAACTTGAACAGTAAAGGAAATAGAAGCCTTTCGAATACAATCGTCCTTATATGAGTCCTGTTAACTTGTCTGTGTTTCCCAGTTTTCGTCGATAAGTAACTTTGTACTCTAAAATTCTCTTGAACTGACTCACAGCAAACTCTGGCTATATAGCGGAAATTCTTTTTTCTTCTCTGTACTTGTGGTTTCTTTTTGCTCTTGTGTAAGATTTTCCAAGGAGTAGCACTTTCAGGTAAGGATATCAAAGACGAAGACAAGATCTAAAAAGCCTGAAAACGGAAAAACCTCTACTGGGAAGGAAAAACGTACAAGAATATTTAAAAACTTGTCTTGTAAACCAGGCGATAATTTGTAGAGTTTTCCCTAAGACAAAAAAAATTTTTTTTTTCTTCTTCTATTGTGTACAGAAGTTTCAAACATAAGAAAAAAAAAATTGAATTAAAAATTAAAAAAATTATAAATTCAAAAAAAAAAATCGACAAGCATATGTTAATTCTTGTTTCGGCACATTACCCGGACCAACTGTTGTGTACGCAAAGCAAGAAAAAAATATTAATTATTTTAGACCATGCATGAAATTTGATTGTTCTATTAATTTGTCCACAACCACTTGTTTGTTTCTAATTAATATTCGTAAGGGCAGAGCAGCAGAGACCGGCCCTGGGGCGGGGGTCGTCAGGGCCGGACTAATATAACCGAGAAACACTTTTTTTTTTGTTTGAGTCAAATGGGGGTAAAAAGCTAATATGTTCTATTTTGATTTGATCTTTGGAATGCTTTTTTTTTGAACTTATCTAAGAATGACGTGATTTTCAAATTAGAAATAAGTGCAGTAATGAGTAATTAAAATTAAACAATCTAGTAAAAGAAAAGGTTTTGCTCTACGTGAATTAGCAACCGATGTGGGGAATTAATTGGAGCAAGTTTCTCAGATTCTATTACCTTTTATACATATTGAATGTAGGGAATATGCATAAAAATATTTGGTAGGTAGTTCATACTTGTGATTCCTAACTCCGATGGAAAATCACTAAGTTGTTTAAGTCCGCCAGATCGGCCCCAGCAAAACTTTATAATTTCTATTAGCACATTGTAATTTAAGCTGCAGATCGTACTTGTGAAATCTTTCAGCAAGTCAAAACTTTAAATTATATCAATTTTGAATCTTTTTTTTTTTGGTTTTCAATTATACATCAAGTTTTTACTAAACTTGCGTCTAACCAAAATAATTTTGAATCATAGGGGCTTATTAGAGTTTTCGCATGAGAAGGGCTTATTCAACTTAGAATGAATTGGCGCACAAAATTTAACATTTCACGATTGCGTACTCATACATCTGGTATGGAACTTACAATTACTTAGTGCTACCAGCGAAAAGAGTATCTAGCAAGTTTTTCCCAGATAATTTTTTTTTCTAGAGATAATCTACATACTTAACTAGTTATAAAGCTCGGAAACGACTCCGGCTTAGACAATAAAAGAACAAAACTTCTATTCTTTATAGTTCTAATTATTATTAGACCACCCCCTTGGTGGATTGTTCTTTCAAGTAACAAAAAAGAAGGGGAGCATATTTTATAGTGGTTTTATTTTTCCGATTGTTTATCCAGAGAGCTCGAGGGAAGGTCCAAGATTTTATATCGTCACGGAAATACATATCCACCATTGGCTTTTTTTAACTATATATTCTTATTCCAACTTGACAAATGATGATAACATCATATGAACTATCCCCATTGGGCTTAGTTAAGAGGAACTTTGCTGATTTAGATTGAAAGAAATGGCAATGCAAAATTGGAGTGTTTGCTAGGAGAAGAGAAAACAAATTGATCCGTCATTTCACGTGCGCGAATCACGTGCAAGTAGAAGAAAATTTGTATGTTTGTCTAGTTTAAACAACACAAGTGATATATCGTTTCTACTTGTGGGGGACAGAAGTCGGGGAGGGGGGACTAATGTCATTCTAGTAGTAATGTGTACAAATGTGAACTTTGGTAACATTTTTCGTTAATAGTTAAAAGTTTTCACTTGGTTGTTTTACAGTAGTTTTTACATCTTTTTGAACTATATGCGTGTCCTATTTATCTTCCGCTGGTTGGTCGTTTGTAGGATAATTACTTCTATTGTATATTCTTTGATGGGGATTATGATGAATGTGTATCTGATTCCCCCACTGCAATGTTGTGCAGCATTCTCATATTGTTCTTTATGCCAAATTTAGTTGCTTTTCAGTTCAGTTAAAGTTGCGCATTGAAACGCTATGATTACTATTATTTGTTTATTTTAATATCTACACAATTATGTTTTATTGTTGCATCGATCTTTATCTGACTAGCCTCCACAGAAGGGATATATAAATTATGACAATTGCCTAGTACAAGATTTAGTTAATGCTACAATATGCGGCAGTGTGTAAATGCCCTAGCACTAAATTTATATGGACAAAAAACTAGTGGCCGATTTACAAGTTATGGTATAAATTAATATGAATCGTGCAACAGGGTTTGTTGGAACTCGGTGGTGATTGCCACGTTTAAATAACAAGACTTGACAAGAAAAACCCGACAAGCTAGTTCAATCTAATTCGCGCATCTTATTGGATACTTTGGAAATATCGGAAATGCTTGTCCGTGACTTTGGCACAGAGATTAATTTTATTAAGTATTTGTTAAATAACCTAAATAGTTAATGTACATGAGTAGAAGAAAAAAAAAACAACACTACATGACAAAGCCGCATCTTTAATTGCCACATTGGTAGGCGAATATAAATTGGAAGGCAGAATAGAAGGTAAAAGGTTAGCATTTGGTTAAGCAGGCATTATATCTCCATTTATTAAATTTAAAAAGCTAACTATAGATAAAATAATAACTAAAATACAGTCTTTATTATTTTTTTTCAAACTAATGCGACATTAATTTTCAAACTATGCGAGACATTTTTTTCAAACCGACCAGAAGAATTATTTCA
>NSGQ01000015.1:9798-25408 GCA_003676035.1 Spathaspora sp. JA1 | reverse complement strand
CCCCGGAAGTATGAAATATTTCTTCCCGCTAGTTCGAAAATTATTCTCCGCCAGGTTTGAAAATAAATGTCGCGTTGGTTTGAAAAAAAATAATAAAGACTGTAGATTTTAACGATACATCTAGGTAAATTATATATCTAGGTAAATTTAAAAGCAAATTTCTCAAACAAAGATTAAAAATAAATATTATTAGGGTTAAGTTCATCTCCAGTTAATACATTACATTTTGCCACATCTGGTAATTCAGTATATTCTTCATAAACATATCTTTCGTTTTCTAAATCTAATATTTTATATAATTTACCATGTTCTAAATATAATTTCATAATTCTTTTTAGATGTAATTCTAGACAATATTTTTTTGCTATTATATATAAATTATACTCCGGTATATCAATAGGGAAAGGGCCAATACCGGAAATATGGTCGTTATCAGCTACATAAATTAACATTCTTATATAGATAATATTATACTTTAAATTTTTACTGAAATATTCTGTATCGGTAGACATATCAATATAGTCTTTTGTATACAATAAAAATGGTTTATACTCATCTAATAAATGTTTATATTTTACGTAATCAGTATTTATAAGTTTAGATAACACTAAATTAGTACGATCTCCATGATTGAAACACATTCTAGCTATATCATAATTGTTAACTATCTCTCGTTTAGTAAACTTTCTAAACTTAATTATTTCGATATCATCATAATCAGATTGTTTAAAATAGATGTTTGAATCATTAGTCACATTTAATTTCTTAAAGAAATAACTTTCACTGACATCATAATTTTCTTTACATGAATCTAAATATTTGTTTCTACCTAAATATAAAGCCAAACTATATGCTTCTTTACTTAATTCATTCCTATATAAATCAAACCAATCATGTAAAACTATTACAAAAGATGTTTTTTCATAAAATCCTTTATTAACAAGAAGTTCACAAGTTGATTTATTTATATATTTAAAATCATAAAAAGTTTGTGGGGGCGGATGATGAGGGGTATATATATTATTAACAAATAACACAGATCTTATTTCGAATGCAAATTCAGCATCGTATTCAATAGCTTTTTTAGCAAATTCTAAATTTCTTTTAGAACCAAGACGCATACAATATTTTACATCATAATCAGAATAATCAACATTCTTTTGATCGAAAAATTCCATATATCCATAGAAAGCTGCTTTGTTCATAGTCACGATAGATGTAATTGAAAAAAAGGGCTTTCGCATACAGTACCTCCGGGTGTAATTTCTCATAAACGCATGCAGCCCGTGCAGTTTCCCCATTTTCTACCGGTTTTTTTAAATTAAACTTTGTATAAAATCCATTTCTGTTCACTTATAGTTATATAATTAATTAGAAAAACCTACTCGCTATGGGGAGATTGTTAATCATGGTGAGAGGTGGTCAATGTAGAGGTGATTTAGTTAGGGGACCGCAAAAGCCCAGAAAAGAGAACTGTTAGTATCATGAAGTCTAGCCAAAGTCCTTCCGACCTAAGCGAAACCAAAGATGGTAATCGTGTTTAATAATTGCACAGCTTCGGGTTCTTCTCACTGTGAGAATAGCCTCATTCAGAATTGAAACATGAGACTAAATAGTAAAAGGGGGTTTTAGAGGACAAAGGGAAAAACCCCACAAGGATAAAAAGAAACGAAAGAATTAGAGTGTCGTTAACCCGCGGGGAAAGGAGGAGCAAGGGAAGTGAGCTAGAAAGGAGATAGAATCTTATAGAGAATTATAAGTATGGTAGTTAACCCGATGGATTTGTGAATGGGTAGAATTAGTTAGTAAATTTAGTTATAACTAATACTAGTACTACAACCTTAAATAAACATCGAACTTCCACTTTATCTCATAATCAAATCAATTTATTATACTACACAGCCAGAACTATAATAATAAGAACACTGAATAAAACAATGAAAAATATGCAGGTAGGTTAAAAAATAAAGTTAAAACAATATAAAAAAAATGATAAACCTTTTTTCTCACAAGACTGCCCCGCTTTCGCTAAAGTAATTTTTTTTGATTTAAGCGAAGTTTGTTGTATTTAAAAGAAGTTTGTTGGACAAAAATTAGCCAATTTGTATATCTGTTCTTCTTCTTGAGGCCTATTTAGTATAAACAAAGGGTTAAAAATTGAAAGAATTTGATTTTTAGATTTAAAAAATAATATGAACTTGATACTCATTACACTCGTTTTATTTATTAACCACGCCTGGTGCGCGTTTTATACCAACAAAACGAGATCTTCATTAGCTGCTTCGAAATGTTCTGGTGCAGATGAAGTTCAGCGCGACGTCTTCTTTGGCTATATAAGTGGTGCGAAAACAGAAGATAACAAGCAGTTAGCTCTCAAATTCATCGAGAACTATAAATTACAACTTTACGAGAATCCTAATCAGCTGTCATTCCGGTATCGTACAGACGATGGAGTATACGCCTACATGTGGGTAGGTAGTATGATTCAAAACGCTGGCTTCTCCACGAGCAATGCTTTTCAAGTTATATATGACGAAGTCACCAAAAACGGTATTCCAAAGCAGATTTATATTGAATATGTTAACGGTGATCCTATGCAGGGTTTTGGTTTGATTATTGACACAACGAATGATTTTAGCAAAGTCCAAAAGGCCGTAAGAGCTTGGAGTATGGGTAAGAAGATTGGCGGCCACACTGGCAGTAAGAACTATCCTGGGAAATCGATGTGTTATTTATCTTACGCAAACCGTAAACCTATTTTACAAGACGACCATGCAGGTGACTGCGAATATTTCCGAGTCATATCAGGTGAAAATGTAGAAGTCACTTCTGGCATTAACAGTATTGTTTTACAAGGCTATAATCCCAGTATTGATTTCGGGGTTTTGCAAGTAGACCAGCCTCTTTGTAAGAGTGTGGGTAAATTGCCTAATTTTAGACCCAAGAAAAATGCAGACGGCACTTGTTTTAAACATGTGATTAAGAGTGGAGACACTTGTTCAAGTATGGCTAACAAATATTATCCTTTGACTGTTGCAAATATAGATACCATTAACAAGAACGCAAAAACATTCTTTTGGAAAGGGTGTGATCGCCTATTGGTCAATCAGGTTATTTGTTTGAGTGATGGTAAGAGACATAAACCCACGCCTAATCCATTGTCTGAATGTGGTCCCTATGCGCCGGGTGATTGGAATGTCGATAGTCCTCCTGAGTGTAGGAACAAAGCCTGTTGTAGTAGTTGGGGTTTCTGTGGCTTCACATCCGAGTTTTGCAATTCTGATAGTTGTTATTCTAATTGTGGGTATGGTACGTTGCCTACAGTCAAAGCCACCTCGTTCAACAGAATTGTTTATTGGATGGATGCAGATAATGAAATGTATTATGATCCTATGGATATTGATCCTAAGTATGATATTGTTCATTATTCTTTTGCCAAGATTACTTCTAATTTCGATATTTCTGTGGGTTACGGGTTTGAAGAGTTTTTACAAATCACCGCAAAAAAAAAGATTGCTATAGGAGGGTGGGAAGACAGTACTAACCCATCTAGTTATCATTTATTTAGAGAGGCCGTTAAAGACGCTAACAGACCTACATTTGTAAAGAATATATTGAAGTTTGTTAATAAACACAATTTAGATGGTGTGGATTTTGACTGGGAGTATCCCGAAGCGCCGGATATTCCGAATATTCCAGCTGGTAATAAAAACGAGGGTCAGTTATACAATCAATTATTTAAGGATTTAAAAGCTAAACAGAAAATCAATTTATCGGTAGCTATTCCAGCATCTCCTTGGTACCTCAAAGGGTTTCCATTAACCGATATGGATAAGAACATGGACTACTTTGTGTTAATGAACTATGATTATTATGGTCAGTGGGATTATGGTAAACAGGGTATAGGGTGTCATGCGGATAAAAGAAACACTACAGAAGCTATTAAGATGATTGTCAAGTCTGGTATCAACACAAAGAAATTATATGGTGGTGTAGCTAATTATGCCAGAACATATAAATTACAAAACACTGGTTGTACTACGTTTGGGTGTCCATTTACTGGTCCTGAAAGCGGTGCTTCAGCCGGGCCTATTACGAACAGTCCAAGTGTGATGTTAGAAAACGAATTAAAAGCTACTGGGCCGTACAAGAGATGGACCGATACAGATTCTTGGTGTGATGTATTGACATATAATGGGGGTACAGAGTGGGCTGCATGGATGAAAGAGGGTAAAAGAAATGAATTAGAAACCTGGTATAAAGATATAGGATTAGGGGGTTCTGCCTTGTGGTCAGTTAATTACTATAATGAAATTCCTGTCGATTTACCAGAAGATTATTGGATTGATATATACTTCGAAGAAGCAGAATTTTTAGGTGAGTTACATGATATTGAAATATCTATCGAAATTAGTAAAACTTGTGATAAAAATCCTCAAGATATTAATATAGACAAAGAATCCGACCCCGTGTGTTTATATATGGGTATGGTGTATCAAATGTTATTAAAATCTGAAGATACATTAACCTATTTAAGAAGTATTAATAGAAAATCTTACGGTTCTGATCATAAAAAATATAACGAAGTTATAAATAATTGGTTATGGAGTCAATTTATGGATTGGTCTAAGATTATGGAGACAGATGAAAAATCATTTTATCGATGTAATAATGATGAAAATATATATAATTGTAGGTCATATTTATGTGTTGGATCTCAGTTGCTGTGTAGCCGCTACAACATTGGTTATCTATTTACTTTTACAAATTTATATATAGATGATGATGATTTAGATGATGCAGTGATTTCTTTTAACGATTTTTTTGATCTAACTACTGAAAGAGACGATTTTGTATTTGGATCAACTAAAAATAATTTCCCATACGGCCGTCAAGAAGTTAATTTTCAAAATTGTCAATATGTTGATTTTTCCAATGTTTACACAAACCCACTAGATTACATAAATGAAGAATATTTAAAAAACATGACAGAAATATTTGATAAAATATCATCAGAATATAAACAAAATCCAATTGAAGCATACTATTTAATGTATCCATTGATGGCATTAACTGATATTACTGATAATATGAAAGAAACAAGTAAAAACGCTAAAAAATTTAGAGATGAAGAGCGAAAACAAAAAATATTATCAATAATTTCATTTGTGTTTATGGGTTTGTCAATAATTGCCATGCCGTTTGGTATCGCTATAAATTTAGCCGCCGAAGCCGCATCTTTAATCGCCACATTAGTAGCTGAGTATAAATTAGAAGGGAAAATAGATGGTGAAGGGTTGGCGTTTGGTTTGGTAGGCATTATAGCTCCATTCATTAAATTTAAAGATCTATCTATCGGTAAAATAATGACTAAAATAGATTTAAACGATGTATCTAAATTAAAAGGTAAATTTAAAAGCAATCAGAAATTTGAAAATATAATTCAAACAAAGATTAAAAATAAATATTGTTAGGATTAAGTTCATCTCCAGTTAATACATTACACTTTGCCACATCGGGTAATTCAGTATATTCTTCATAAACATATCTTTCGTTTTCTAGATCTAATATTTTATATAATTTACCATGTTCTAAATATAATTCCATTATTCTTTTTAGATGTAATTCTAGACAATATTTTTTTGCTATTATATATAGGTTATATTCAGGTATATCAATAGGGTATGGACTACTACCTGAATGTTCTTGATCAGGATCATTGGTATCAGTTACTTCAATTAACATTGTTATATATATAATATTATACTTTAAATTTTTATTGAAATATTCTGCATCGGTAGACATATCAATATAGTCTTTTGTATACAATAAAAATGGTTTATACTCATCTAATAAATGTCTATATTTTACGTAATCAGTATTTATAAGTTTAGATAACACTAAATTAGTACGATCTCCATGATTGAAACACATTCTAGCTATGTCATAATTGTTAACCAATTCCCACTTAGTAAAATTCTCAAATTTAATAATTTCAATATCATCGTAGTCTGATTGATCAAAATAGATACTATAATCAGCAATTACATTTAAACATCGAAAAAAATAATTTTTGTTCACTTTATATATATTAGTATATAATTCTATGTATTTAGATCTGTTTAAATGCATAGCTAAGCTATTTTCTTCTTTACTTAATTCATTCCTATATAAGTCAAACCAATCATTTAAAACAACTATATATGATGTTAAATTATGCTTTATTAAATTTGTTGATAAAAGAGATTTTGCATATAAGTTATGGACAAAAGATGCTATAGATGTATACAATGACATAAATCTTACTGAATTAGATGTTAAAGAATGGCAAAATAAACTTTACGATATCGAAAAAAAATCTATGGACAATTATTTAAAAGGATGTTGGCATAAAAGGACATGATGGCATGTATAAAAACATGGATAACGGTGCGTTAGAATTAAAAGTGAAAATTTTGGAGGTTTAAAATGGAAGTCAGCTAAATTAAATACTAAACTGCTTAACATTAAATTAGAAAAGATATTAATGGACTTTAGTGAACAATGTGGGTATAGTGATAAAATAAAAAAAATTTCATCTGTAATTAATAAATACGGCAATAGTGAAAAGAAAAATAAATTAAAATTCTTATTAGATAAAATAGGAAACGTCAGAACCAACTATCACTCTTATCCATGTAGACCGCCAAATGGATCAAATTATCCTTGCCAACTTTTACTGTACACGAGCATACACCAACGCATGGCAAGAACTCTTTGAGGAACACTTCCCTAAGAACAACAACCCAACTATCTTAGAATTCCACGTCAACACCGAAAAATCTCCCTTCTTCAGTCCATACCAGCAAGAATTGTAAATTGAATTAATCATTGCTTTAAGTGAAAAGGTTACTCCAAGAAAGCAGCGTAAGTCCAAGGGTTCAAGAATTGAATTTGTTTCCCACTTGAATTATTGCGGGCCCTGTCAAATCACTACCTATCTGAGATTCAGATGCCCAACACATGAATGCGTGGTTTTTGGTCAAAAGGGACACTGT
The DNA here is from genome assembly GCA_003676035.1 of Spathaspora sp. JA1. Classification (NCBI taxonomy): domain Eukaryota; kingdom Fungi; phylum Ascomycota; class Pichiomycetes; order Serinales; family Debaryomycetaceae; genus Spathaspora; species Spathaspora sp. JA1. The sequence goes on along the minus strand of NSGQ01000015.1, from coordinate 18,371 downwards.
GGAGCCCAATCCCCAAAACGTAAGAAAAATGGCAAGGTGACCAACAACAATTCTCCACCATTGTAGAAACGATTCAAGCAACACCTGAATCGGGCATCAAATGAGGTTACCGATAAGGTAAAAGAGGTTACCAAGAAGGTATCATTTAACAATGAAGTTATTCATCATGCCCCAGTCGACTCGGAGGGTTTCATCCGAGTCCTTTCCACCAAGGAAAAGAGAGCCGTTCAACAGGCCAACAGACAATCTAGTCAACCAAACCAAAGAAAATTCTAGTTAGACCAACATAATCGGCATCCACCCCAATGAATAAGACCGATTCCACTAACCCATAATCAACCAAAACTACTACGAGCACAGTTGAGAAAAGTCAACCATTACCAAGTATTCATTACCAAGTATCTACGCAGAAGGATCAGCAAAACGGGTTCAGAGGTTTCAGAAAGACAAGTTCCAGGCAAAAATTTAACCAAGGAAACCATATCCCTGAACATAAACACTTCTTCACCAACTGAGACCAAATTAACTTCGACAACAAATTCTTGGGCTGATGCGGTGAGTGAGGATGATGATGATGATCCAGACTATAGTATGTCTGCATCACAAAGCAGTTCCGACATTTCAGAAGAATCTGAAATCGAGGATATTGAAATGACGGAGGAAGGTAACACAACCACTTGCTACAGTTTCTGGTCAGGTAGATTCCACCACACCTGACCCAAATCCTTCATCTTATTAATGAGTGTTAACGCACGTCCGGAGAGGGTCAAAGAGACCCAAACTATCACTAGTCCAACATCAGAATACACTACCCCTACAGTCAATCAAATATCCATTCTACAACTAAATATTCATAGACGTACGCTATATTCCATTATCAAATCATTACTTCAACATCACCATATAGCACAAACCCAATTCGGACACCCAACATTGGATCACCTCAAAAAAGATCTACTTAATGGAAAAAATCATCAACCCATCCATTTAGTCACATTCAACCAACAATCAAAAGCTGCTAGTATATCCAAATATCTACCCATCAGTACAAATTTAATAGCTCCAAGAATCACCTCAACAAACCAACAACACATCCCTGATGCTCTTTTCCAGATTCATAAGGAACATTGTTACATTGTTTCAATATATGTTCGATCAAAGGCACCAAGAATACAACGACAATTCCTAGAAAATATTCAACTACCCCTCATGGAACAAATCACAATTTTACAAGAACAAAATCCAAATATTAATTTAATTATTGGTGGAGACTTCAATTTCACCATGGAAGAGATAGATACATTACCCATACATTCAAATTTCGCACCATCAACTCCAAGACCACTTTAAGCCGTAATGCAATATATTATTGATTCCGCTGACATTATTGACTGCTACCGACACATAGACCCCACATCAATATCATACACCAACCACAATAGACACACAAATAGACGGCCAGCCCGAATTTACATGAGCCACTATCTACAAACCCGTTTATTTAAATTTTGTTTTCACAGAAGTACGAGGAACAACACACTACGGAACTTCAATCACTTTAATTCCAATACGCGACATACCATTGGTGATAGGTAAAAGGAGGTTTATATTTTCCGATGACATATTACCAATACCAGAACCTCGCAAAATACTCAACGAATTTATGGAATCCGATATAGATAGTTTCATACGAAAAACGCATTTTTATGATCTACGCCGAAAGAAAATAGAATATATGTTATTTAAACAAAGATCCCCTTTATCCAGGAACCATCAAAGATCAGAATAAACTATACCAATGTACTTGTTGGTTTTTCCCGAGGAGCTGATTAAAGTGGGGAATACAGTCGTTGAAGGTTTAAATAGTTTAATATAATAGGAAGGAAGGGAAAACAAAAAAAAAAGACTTTTATAAATACAACAAAGAATATAATAAAAACTTGATATATACGTTACAATAAACAAGGAAGTAACGGGGGTTTGAAATTCCTCCTTTGGCACAGCCTGGTTTATGGCCTCCTCCCCACAGGGCCAACCTGACAATTTAAGGTAAATTACAGTGGGTTATATGTAGGAGCAATTTTAGTTAGATATTTAGGTAAATAATTAAGCTAATACATATTGAAAGCCAAAAAAAAAAAAAAAGTTCCTGAAAAAATAAAATGTGTTATTTTAGCGAGCAAGTAAAAGGGAGTGAAATTGCACTATATCAATGATACGAGAACGTGGCTTGACACCAGTCACCAATATAGGACAATCCGCACTATCCTGCCGAACGTAGATTTTTAACACTAACGGATTTCTAACGATCTTAATGGTTTTTAAATAACCAACTAAGAGTAATCTTAACACTATCTATTCTATCTTAACTTTACTTGTCATAGTACTACGTAAGTCCAAGTTAGTCTAAAGGTAAGTGGCTCAGAACTTCTATGTCGAGCCCCCTCTTGTCAGTTTAGCTTCTTCGGTCACGTGTTACGGTCGAGCTAAATTTAACCAGTTCCCAACATTAGCTATGTTACGATTCTCTCTTCCAGCTAGTTCTAAGAGTATAACAATAACAGCACAAGGGCTAACTGGGTTTACTTTTACCTACCGAAATGAACTTCCAGTCACCATATAGTATCAGAGCTTTGCAGATGACATTAATATTTATCTAAACGATGTTAGTTACTCCCGAAGAGCTCAACGCGCATCTAACAGTCACGTTAGCGAAGATAAAACTACAGTATACTACTACTCCTCGCATACACCACCAACACTATTACCTTATTAACAGAAGAACATTCGAGATGACATTTTCACCTACTTGGGAATCCCAGTGTCAAGGAACTGATTGGACACTTTCTTAACCAACTTAATTATCGGATAAATCACAGTTTAGTTCGAGAATGGCCTTCTACATACACGATTCAAGCCATCAATCTGTATGTTTCATCAAAGCTTTACTATCGGGATCTTCATCAACCCGTTCCATCTGATTACTTGAAGTGTTTCAACGACAGATTTCACGCAAATTCCCTGGAATTACGTGGCGCACTATGACCAACCGTCCGGAACTTGGAGGATACGGATTGATAAATCTTTCCCTGCAATTAAAAGACGCAAAACAGCACTCATCTTTAAGGTTTTAACTACCTCAAAGCCTTCTCCCGCGATTCTCCTCTGGCGCATCAAGATTCAAGAGGTCATCATTGCACTAACCACTCACGACCCCCGGCACACCATCCCCTGGTACGAAGTAAAACCTTCGAGTTCCTTGTTCAGACCCACCAAACTTTTACGGCCGATTTCAACATCATTCCTCATTCAATCCTAGTGAGAAAGCGGCCCTTTCCGTATGGTATGAATTGACGACTCCCCGGCATCCGAACAAGAACGCTAGGTATCAATCCATCGCTCCAGGAGGCTTTAAAGAAATGATTATGGACACTTCTGATCCGTTACATATTGAAGAATACATCCAGGATATTGATGGATTACCACTTTCCAGCATCTCCTTCTCCTCTAGATCCACCAAATATCACTTGCGACAAGATTAGATAGAGACCACTACATATCTCAGTATCACCTACGAGATCACCACTACCCCCCACCCCCAAGTGGCTCCAATTTTGGAGCAAGCTCAAAATATATAAGTCCCAATATTCTGGCCAATTCGAAGAACATAATCGCGTTCATCCAGGTCATCGCTCACATTTGGGCGAACTATTCACCCAACTTCCCCATCCCAGGAAAGCCAATCCCCACATCTCGTTCTGTCTACTTTGTCTCAATGAGACCATCCAACAGCCCCAGCTTCATCTACCAAACATGTTCGGTAGCTCAACAAATATGGGCTCAATATTATGACCATCCATTATACTTACGATTCGCCATTTCCGGCACAGTCCTTAGTTATTCGGTATTTTCGAGCTATTTATTGCTTATGGCAACGACGACGTCATAGTCATAGGCCGCTTCGGCTAGTTACCCTGGCCCTAATTCTTCATCTTGTACGGTCTCTCCATTATTAGTCTCATAGACACATACCTCATGGGTACATCATGATTTAAGCAAGTTACACCACGCTAAATAATCCCCACTGGGAGTAGGTTTTTCTTTATGATTATATAGTTATATCGTTTTCCTTAATACTGCAAGAAAAAAAAAGTTAAGTATAGCTAACTGATTTTCATTCTACCTTGCAGTGGATGTAGCTAGTGGGAGTGAGAATTCTGAGTACCAGTTATATGATCCGTTAATGACTAAATAAAAAGGGGAAAACTCGAGATTTACTAGAAATTCTGTAAGTAATAATTGTCTCTAAAAGTAAGTGAACAGAAAAGGATTTTATACAAAGTTTAATTTAAAAAAACCGGTAGAAAATGGGGAAACTGCACGGGCTGCACGAGTTTATGAGAAATTACACCCGGAGGTACTGTATGCGAAAGGCCCTTTTTTTCAATTACATCTATCGTGACTATGAACAAAGCAGCTTTCTACGGATACATGGAATTTTTCGATCAAAAGAATATTGATTATTCTGATGATGATGTAGGATATTGTATGTATGTTGGTTCTAAAAGAAATTTAGAATTTGGTAAAAAAGCTGTTGAATACGATACTGAATATTCATTCGAAATAAGAACTGTGTTATTAGCTAATAATATATATAAATTTCATCACCCACCTCCACTAACGTTTTATGATTTTAATTATATAAATAAATCAACCTGTGAACTCCTTGTTAATAAAGCGTTTTATAAATTAACATCTTTTGTAATAGTTTTAAATGATTGGTTTGATTTATATAGGAATGAATTAAGTAGAGAAGCATATAGTTTGGCTTTATATTTAGGTAGAAACAAATATTTAGATTTATGTAAAGAAATTTATGATGTCAGTGAAAGTTATTTCTTTAAGAAATTAAATGTGACTAATGATTCAAACATCTATTTTAAACAATCTGATTATGATGATATCGAAATAATTAAGTTTAGAAAGTTTACTAAACGAGAGATAGTTAACAATTATGATATAGCTAGAATGTGTTTCAATCATGGAGATCGTAGTAATTTAGTGTTATCTAAACTTATAAATACTGATTACGTAAAATATAAACATTTATTAGATGAGTATAAACCATTTTTATTGTATACAAAAGACTATATTGATATGTCTACCGATACAGAATATTTCAGTAAAAATTTAAAGTATAATATTATCTATATAAGAATGTTAATTATATTAACTGATACCAATGATCCCGATCTAGAACATTCCGGTATTGGTCCATTCTCTATTGATATACCTGAATATAATTTATACATAATAGCAAAAAAATATTGTCTAGAATTACATCTAAAAAGAATTATGGATTTATATTTAAAACATGGTAAATTATATAAAATATTAGATTTAGAAAACGAAAGATATGTTTATGAAGAATATACTGAATTACCCGATGTGGCAAAGTGTAATGTATTAACTGGAGATGAACTTAATCCTAACAATATTTATTTTTAATCTTTGTTTTAGAAATTTGCTTTTAAATTTACCTAGATATATAATTTACCTAGATGTATCGTTAAAATCCATTTTAGTTTTTATTTTATCTATAGTTAGGTTTTTAAATTTAATAAATGGAGCTTTTACCATCTATTTTCCCTTCTAATTTATATTCGCCTACCAATGTGGCAATTAATTGCGAAAGTCACGGACAAGCATTTCCGATATTTCCAAAGTATCCAATAAGAGGCGCGAGTTAGATAGTTTTTCTTGTCAAGTCTTGTTATTTAAACGTGGCAATCGCCACCGAGTTCCAACAAACTCTGTTCGTATATGTACCAAATTTAGATTAGCCGTTTTTGGGTTATGCCTTTTTTATAATTATTCTATTATTATATTTTATTAGTACAGTCCTTATTATTTTTTTAAAAGTAGCGCGACATGTTTTTTCAATGTACAAGGGAACTTTTTTTTCGAGCTACTGTCAGAGTGAAATCTCTTTTTCGCTGAGAACACGACAATTATTCTCTTGTAACATTCAAAGGAAAATTATCGTTAAAAACATAATCGTCGGCATCCTGCATCTCGCCTATTCACCCGAACTAAATTTTTCAATGACGCCAAGACATAATTCTGCACAGGAGCGACCTGTCTAATTCCTTACTCTGTTATTTTTCTCTGAGTTCTTGCGAGTTGTCTATTTAACTTTAACTTTGAATAAGCTATTGTTAAATGGGTTCTTTATCTTTTCCGTTAAGGCTAGTTGGATAAGGATGACTTAATATAATACTAATGTGACATACAATAAACAAATAAACAAAAATAATAATTATAAAAAGATATGAGTTCTAGCGGAACTCAGTGGCATAAGAGTAGTTATATAGGAGGTAATGGACGTCTCAACAAGCGTCTTGTGCATTTTAAGGTAAAAGAGTACATCAGTTTCGACACTACAACGGACATACAAGTCGGCACAAACCTCTATCCAATGACTCCATTACCGTTACACAATACCCCGCTATGAATAAACTATTAAGCGCTGTGAATTATATTGTCACCAAATTGCAAGAGTCTTACTTGCTCGTCTAGGAACGTTCTATATAGTTATGAGGTTTTTCCCAGTTTATAGTTTTCCTTATTTTTGGTAATCAAATTCTTTATCATATGCTTAGAGACTCCATTTAAGACATCACTCTTATTCTTATAGCTTGAACAATATATAAAGAATCATATAATGTTATTAATTTTTTATTTTATCGCTTTAATAGCTGCAAATCCAGCGACTTGTTTATTGGAATTAGGAATAGGTTATTTAGCTTATGAAACTCTAAATGAAAAAAATATAGAAACGGTTTCTTATAAGAGCAAAAAGTACAAGTTAGAGGAGTTTGAAGATAAAAATAAATTTGCAAGAAAGTTATGGAAGGAGCCTTATCAGTATTATACTACTATAAAATTTAATAAGTTAGATGTTAAAGGTTGGCAAGCTGAATTTGATGACTTAGAAAAGACAAATGTGAGGAATTATCTAAGAGGACATAGTGGTTTATATAAGAATTTAGACGGTGTTACATATACGATAGTGAGAAGTGAAAATTTTGAAGGTTTAGATTGGCGGGGAGCTTTAACCAATAATTCTTTTAATATCGATTTAGGATTAATATTTAAAAACAATGCTGATCTTGGTAATATAGGACACAGTGATCTATTAAAATTAATGTCTTCTATAATAAATAAATATGGTACTAGTGAAAAGAAAAATAAATTAAAATTCTTATTAAATCAAATATCAGATATTAGAATGCAAATGATGATAAATAGTGGTATGCTGACAAACGCGCTTACTGATGAAAGTAAAAATAGAATATTATCAAAGGACAAAGATTTACAAATAGTAAAATTAAAATGCGGTAGTAGACCTCAATTTGTGTTGGTAAGGTCAAAAATTGATTTAACCGATGATAATGAAATAAGAAATAATTTTAATGGTAAAAATTCTAATGATGGAACAACAGTAAATTCTAATTATGGAACAACGGGTAGGGCAACGACTGGATATAGTAAAGAAATAGAAAACGCTATTAAAAAGGAATTAAGCAGTGATAAAAATATAGATCCAAGTAAATCTAATACGCACGTTGATCACGCAAAGATTGTTAATTTCACTCTTCAAAAAAGATACCTTAAGATAACAGAAATAAAAATCGAAAATAAAGCTGCTAAAGAAATCGTATGTTACAAAGCAAAATAAATTCATACATTCCTTTTTTTTTGGCGTTCAATTATGTAAAGTCTTTATTAGTTTTCTTCAAACTATGCGAGACATTTTTTTCAAACCGAACAGATGATTTTTTATTTACGCTTTGAGCTCTTATAAACTTGTTTATTAACTATGAACTATGATGAGTTATAATTAATGTCTAATATCCTTTCCGTACGGCTAGTCAGATATGATATAGAGGTTTTTAATATAAAATATACTTGGTACAGTCTTTATTATTTTTTTTCAAACTAATGCGACATTAATTTTCAAACTAAGCGAGACATTTTTTTCAAACCGACCAGAAGAATTATTTCAAACTTCCGGGCAAAGAATTATTCAAACCACGTGACTAAAAATATTCATAATACTCGCACCCGAAAAAAACTTCTTTAGCATTCAAGAACTAGGCAGTTTGTACTCGATTTTCAATGTTGCAAATTCTATGTGATTATGAATTCTAACAGGATAAAATCACAGACAGCAATTGTCATGGAGTTCCGCCTGAAACTAGTTGAAGGTGGCTATATAGATAGTCGAGGAAATTGGTTCGAACTACCATCAGACCAGATGGATTTAGAATATGAGCCTTTGGAAAGCTGTTTTTCTTACAATGACTATACACATACAGAGATGAATGACATGAATATTGACCTGCAATCGTGCGAGGAAGAATTGTGCGATAAAATTGATGTAGATTTAGATGTAGATGCAAAGCGCGAGTGTAGCTACATGAGAGGGCCTTATAGGCGTTATTACGTGATGTTAAAATTGTTATCAATTATTGTTGATTATCACTTTCTGACATATTTTCTTTTCAAAT
>NSGQ01000014.1:144280-255744 GCA_003676035.1 Spathaspora sp. JA1 | reverse complement strand
ATATCGTGTATTTATATCCTAAAATTGGCACGCGTGTATGGTGAATCTGCCTCATCGTATCCAAAACAGACGCGTACCCGTTTAGGTTGGGTACACGTTAATATAAACCATTAAACTGTTGTTAGAGTGTATTTGCTAGTTGTTTGTTTGACGGTTGCTAAATTTTGCAGTTATCTTTATTTTTATTTTTTATTTTTAGATAATTTATCCGTTTTAGGAAACAGTTCTTCTTTTGTTTTACAGGTTATCTCTTTTAGGAAAACAGTTGTGCATATACGATAAAAAATAACTGCAGAGTGTATAAAAATTTACAGTTTAGAGACCGTCTAAAAGTTTCAATCGAAAACTTGATTTTTCGTTGCTCATTTGACCAAAAAAGCTATTTAAATCGCTCTTTCAACCGAAAAAGCGATTGCGCGAAAAACGTGTAACATATATATAATAACCCACTTTATTAGATATTTTTTTACTTTTTTTGCATACTAGAAAAAGGGGCGTTCTTGTGCTATTTCATGGCTTATTATATTACTGGAGGAACTCTCCATGTGCTTGTCATAACTAATTTTCTATTTCTTTTTTAGTCTAATTAATTAGGAGAGTTTAACGACATTTGAGTGATGCTATAACGTCACACATTTCATTGCGTGAACGGTGTTTTGGTTTTTTTTTTGTGATACTCGTAATATTTTTTTCTATGAGCTAAATAAAGGAGTTAGATCTCATGCAATCATGCGGGTATAGCGCGGGTAACTTCTTATGCAGTTTCATGTGCAACCTTCGTCGTTTTACGTCGGTGTATGTATGCAACCACGCAACTTTATGCAACTACCGCCTAAATCAAAATTAAAATTAAGAGATCACACATATTTCTTCCATTGTCTCCCACATTTCTAATCTGGGGGCTTCAATAGGAGAGAAAAAAACTTAACAACGCATCACTGTTCTAAAAAAAAATCTAGAAAATAATTTATTTATTTTTTGGAAGGTTTTTTATTTTGTTATTTATTTTTGATCGGGGACTTATCAGGCATAATATAGCGTGCATATTATTAAAAAAATATTGGTGATGAAACGAAATAGAAAGTCTTAGAACTGAAATTTTTGTTGTCCACACAAAAGATCTGACCATATAATGTAGCCGAGAAACATTAGTGTGCTTATTCTATACTAAACATTATTCAAATTACCGCAATAGTGGTCCTTCAACAGGCAAACAATAAAATAAGAAGATGAAATAATACAAACCTTTGCTCTAAAATATTACTGTCTCATCCCCATCTTTTTTTATTTTTTTGGCAAAAAATAACGGATATATCACTCAAATTCATTTGGTCGGGAATACTATTCCGCTTAGCTTTTAGGATGGGTTGCAAAAAATTACCCAAGCAACGCTTGCAATTGCTAAAAGGTTTACAAGTTCATTAGTTGAGCTTCCAATATACAGAAAGAGCCCATACTCATTTTCTAACTTCTAATAGGGTACCAAGTTCAAGTTTCCTTTTCACATACCTAATCTTTTGCCAGCTTATCTATAATATGGTTACGTTATCCTTATCATTTCTCTTAACCTATGATGCGTTATAAAAGTTTAACTAAATCAATTCATTTTGTCACCCGTTTATCTATGTCATTCTAAGCTATAGCATGACTCTGGATTTGCGGGAGGATCCCGAGAATTCATGGGTTATGAACTATACAAAACAAATATTGAACAAGTGACCCTGCTAACCTTAACTCGAACATATATTGAAAATTTTCAAACAGGGCTCATATATTATGTAGCAGCGCAAGCTATTAGTTGTAGACCCTGGTAGTTTTTGGAAACTGGTGAACAAGGGCCAGACAAGATATTGTGGGTGTTTCATTAGGGTCTAGAACTAAATAATCTGGTTATTTTCAAGGACGTTTGAGCTTTACTAAATTCCAGAAGAATAGAAAATAGTTAATTAATTTGGAGATGTTTTTATGCTTGATAACGTCCTGTTTAGTATTTGCGGCATTATTTGATGTCTGAATATTGGCGCTACCGAATATTGCATTTATGTGAATATGAGTACATATTGATCGGGGTCTGGAAAAGTGGAATTCGATTAAAACTCCTCAGGAACTATCCTGTGAGCTTCATATAATGTCCTTTTCTCAATAGCTTGTAGGCTAACCGACTCCCATGATGATGCAAACTTTTGCACCATTGGAGAAAAGATTGAATGTTTTCTCTTTTTCTTAGAAATCTAAAGTTAGCGCATGTAGCTGTTTAGTTTTACGCTACCCGTTTATGAAGTTATGGGAGTGCAAATTGGGAGCGGTAAGGGGTTATGACCATATCCTGTGTATGCATTGTAGAACCATGGCTTGTATTTTTGCATCTTTGGTAAATACCCGTACCATTAAAGTATATTAGGATCAAAAATTATCTATATAATATTTCCCCGTTTGGAATTATAGGAAGTTAATATTAGACGCAGATACTTGCTGCACTGTAAGCTCATGTAGAGGAAATTACTTCCATAATATTCCCCACAGATTTGTCATAGCACTAGTCAATATTTTTAGAGTTGATGACATTTGGCATTGTGGTACAGCAGTTGAAGTTTCCTTACATGGTGACAGGTGTAATCGTTTCAAACCTCATCATCTAGAACAATAAGACTCACCAAACAAAGTATCCCGAAGTTTCGGCGAATTTTTCAGAATCATTCTATCCCTAAGGGGTTAATTCACGGCATAATTGGTTGCTTTCTCTTTATCAAAGATTCAAATTGTCTCACTCACAGTTTGTTGAATTATCGGAGTATTTCAGCCAGTGCAGCATTTTGATTTACGAGCTCTGGTCTTTATGTTATGAAATGATTAGTAGCAAATAATGAATGGATGTACGTATCTGGTGGTTTTCGAATAAAGCGCGGCGACAGACGTAGTAACAACACTTGTTTATCGTCGACAATCGAGAACCATAGAACTCCAAACTGGTTGACACTTGATTCCGCAAACCAAAGATTATTTAAGATTTAATGCATCTAAGGACCCTTTAGTTCCAAGAAAAATCTTCTGTTCGCAAGACTATCTTGGTGTAATTGTGATTGCTTATGATACATAGTGGGCCGCTACTTGAGACAATGTCTTAGAATATCTTGCTAATAAACATGACACCTGTAGTCAGAGTGTACTAAAGATGACATGCTCGTGCAATCAACTTCAAGATTTCAATGCTAAAGCCAGGCTCATGTTTAATCCAGGCCACATCAAAATTCAGAGAATTTATCGATCGATACAGTGATACATACGAAATGTTGGCTACTTACAAAACGGACATTGACAGATTAGTGGCCACTTTTACGTACATTTTTCACTTATGTGGTTGCAAGAAAACAATTTGTTGACACTCGGAGATCAAATCTCGGAAAGAATTTGTGTCACTTCTTCATACACAGTGCCGTGTCCCTATAGCCTGGAAGTGGCATTTTTAGTTCTTCCAAGAATAATTTTAGAGAAAATGTTCTGCCCTGTATTCCCCTTCAATTTTTATTAGCGGAAAATCCCATTTATGTATGACTCAAAGTTTAATCTTTTTTTTGGGTTATACAGAAGATAACTGAAAATGATTCCTTATCAATTACAAGAATAAATTAACTTATCAGATTCATACTGCCCACTGTAGATAACCTCTTTGCAATCGATTCAAATACATTCTTGGAACTTGGGCATCTCGGAGATCTATCTCCGAACACTACATTGGGTTTACAATCACAAAAAAGTTAACTAAGGGAAACTCCGCAATTCCGTTAATTGCCGAAAAAGATTGAACAGCCGGGTATGAATTGCATGGGCTATGAAATCTCTTCTTCTTTGTTGTAGAACTTTTCTTCTTCAGTTTTGTAGACTTGCACCCGTTATCCTTCATATCTTTAGTGCCTTATGTAAGGCGTCATTGGATCTGACTCATCGCTTCCAACACCCCAATGCGATTCGTAATTTTTTTTTTTTAAAGATTTTTCTTGTCCGATTCCCCCCACCAAATTTCAATTGATTTTTCCCTCACACGAAACAAAATCAACTCACTTTTTTTTATTTTATTTAAACTTTACCTACTCCACTTTTCTCCTACTGTCTTTTCTTTTCCGTATCTTTCCTCCACATTTGAGCTTGAAACGTTCGACCCTAGTTATCTGTACCGTATCTAAAAATCAAATTTTGTATAGAAATTACAAAAACCTATATAAAACCCAGTTATCATGTTAATTTGTTCCCCGCGGGTTACGTACCCTGTTAGTACCAGAATTCTTGGTTCTTTAGTTACTTATATTCACAGGATGTCTCCAGTCTCCACCAAAGTATTACGTTCATTATCAACATTTAAACCGGCTGAGCCTTTAACTATTCATGATATAAATCCAAATACAGTAACAGCAAAGTATGCAGTCAGAGGTAAAATTCCAATTATTGCTGATGGACTTCAAGATTTAATTAAATCTCAACCACAATCACACGGCTTACCGTTTTCCAAGATTATTAATGCCAATATTGGTAACCCTCAACAATTGGATCAACGTCCATTAACTTGGTATCGTCAAGTATTATCAATTTTACAATATCCTGGAATATTGGATACCAATGCAGAATATCCCAAGGATGTGATTGCCCGGGCTAAAACAATCCTTGATAGTATTGGATCCCTTGGTGCATATAGTCATTCACAAGGTGCTGCCTACTTTAGAAAATCAATTGCTGACTTTATTGAACATAGAGATGGATATCCTTCAAATCCCCACAATTTATTTTTAACTTCCGGTGCTTCAACTGCTGTATCATATTTAATTCAAATTTTATCTGCAGATCCAAATTCAGGATTTCTTATTCCAATTCCTCAATATCCATTATATACTGCCACAATTGCCCTTAATAACGCCATACCTATAGGTTATTATTTGGACGAATCTAATCATTGGTCAACCAATCCACAAGAAATTAGAGATTTAATTAAAACAAATCAAGATAAAGGAGTTAATATTAAAGCTCTAGTAGTTATAAATCCTGGTAATCCAACTGGAGCAATCTTGTCACCTCAAGATATGATTGAAATAATTGATATTGCTGCTGAATATGGATTAGTTTTAATTGCAGATGAAGTTTATCAAGAAAATATCTTTAAAGGTAAATTTATTTCATTTAAACGTGTTCTTCTGGAATTGTTGGAAATGGAACCAGAAACTTATAAAAATGTTCAATTGGCTTCTTTACATTCTACATCAAAGGGTGTCTCGGGGGAATGTGGTCAACGTGGTGGATATATGGAATTAGTTGGTTTCAATACTGAAGTTAGAGATATTGTATTTAAATTAGCTTCAATTAATCTTTGTTCAGTTGTGTCAGGTCAAGCATTAATGGAATTAATGATTAACCCTCCAAAACAAGGTGATGAATCTTATGAATTATATAAAAAGGAAACTAAATCTATTCATCATGATTTAGAAGTCAGAGCTGATTTATTATATCGTGCATTTCTAGAAATGGACCATATCGAGTGTAATAAACCCATGGGAGCAATGTATTTATTCCCCCTGTTAAATTTTGATCCTGAGAAATATCATAAATTATATTCAAGAGCTAGAAATTCAGATTTACAAATTGACGATATTTATTGTATTGAATTATTAGAAAGTTGTGGTATTTGTTGTATTCCTGGAAATGGATTTGGTCAAAAACCAGACACTTATCATTTAAGAACTACATTTTTACCCCCAGGTGACGAATGGATTAAGAGATGGACAACTTTCCATAAGCAATTCATTGCCAAGTATAAAGATTAAACCTTGCACTACAACTTGTAACATTCCGTATCTACCTTGTATATTTTTATATATTTATGCATAGTGATATACATTACCTAATGTAATTGATTTTACTACAGTATAATCATCAACACCGTAAAGTGAACCTTCTCTACCAAACCCTGACTCTTTAATACCACCAAATGGTAATGCTGCATCAGTAAATAATCCAGTATTTACAGAAACCATTCCAGTTTCTAAATATTCAGACATATACCAAATATTATTCAAATTTTCCGAAAAAACATAAGAAGCAAGACCAAATGGAGTATCATTACACCAATGTAAAACTTCTTCTTTAGTTTTAAACTTACTAATTGCTCCCAAGGGTCCAAAGGTTTCTTCTTGAACTACTCTCATATCTTGAGTAACATCTTTAATAACAGATGGAGCATAGAAATTCTTACCCAATTCAGATAGTCTACCTCCTTTTACAATTAATTTAGCTCCTTTTTCTAAAGCGTCCTTCAAATGATCTTCAACTTTTTCAATTGATTTTTGATTAATAACACAAGCATGGGTTACACCTGATTCAAATCCATTACCAATTTTAAAGTGACTGACTTTCTCGGCAAACTTTTCGCAAAATTCATCATATACTTTCTCTTGAACATAGATTCTATTAGCACATACACAAGTTTGTCCAAGGGATCTAAATTTGGAAGCAATTGCTTGTTCGATCGCAAGATCTAATTTAGCATCGTCAAACACAATAACTGGCGCATTTCCACCTAATTCTAAAGAAAGTTTCTTTAAGGTGGATGAACTTTGATTCATAAGTAATTTCCCTACGGGAGTAGATCCAGTGAAACTAATCTTCTTAATTACTTTCAGTTCACAAAATTTACGTCCAACCATAGGAGTATTTTCAACACTAACCAATACAACATTGAATACACCATCAGGGAATCCGGCTTGTTTAGCCAAATATGCCAAGGCAAGTGAACTCAAGGGAGTTTGAGCATCTGGTTTTAAAATACAACTACATCCAGCTGCAAAAGCTGGTGCGGCTTTTCTTGCCCCCATAGCCAGAGGGAAATTAAAGGGACAAAGTAATCCCACTGGACCAATAGGTTGTTTGATAGTCATTACTTTGTTGCTGGGGTTCAGAGGTTGAATCGTATGACCATACATTCTCTTGGCTTCTTCGGCAAACCATTCAAAATAACTTGCAGCATATTTAATTTCACCGATTGCATCACAAAGTGCCTTACCATTCTCCCAAGTAATTAAGGTTGCTAAATCATCTAAATTTTCAAGCATTAATTGATGCATGTTACGTAACCATTTAGCACGATCATATGGTGAAGTATGTTTATATTTAACAAAAGCGTCATGAGTTAATTGGATAGCTTCGTCAATTTCCTCTGGAGTTTGATCTGGAAGAGTGATTATAAGTTCTTCAGTTGCTGGATCAATTACATCGAACGTTTTAGTGGATTTTGATTCGTACCATTTCCCGTTGATAAAGGGTTTACTGATAAGTAAATCGGGATTCTTTAATTTAGGAGCCATTTCGTGAATTGAGAAGTGGATTGGGTTAATAAAAAGAGAATACACCAAACAAGTCTGGAAATTCTTTGCCAGTTAAATATGGGACTCGGAAATTTCTCCAGATCTTTCGAAATGCCTAGCGGGTCCAATTCAACTGGCGCGTATATCCCAATTAGGAAATCGCGCTATCTGTTAATATTGCGCAGCGCATCACCAAAACTGACTTATTCATAGATAAATCTAACTGTAATTCTAGCAAGATAGAATCGAGATTATCTTTGTACACAGAAGGCTTTTGTTGTTTGTATCGTTGAAGTAAGTACCTTCAAAGCTTTTCCGAATAGAAATTGGCGCAACTCATGGTCCCCCAAAATGGACACCCGATTCTGACTTATTAAAGACTCAACAGCAGAGCGATTGGCCAAACTAACACTATTGGACTCTATTTAGTTTCCCGCGGAGCATTCAGATTGCCTAATGTTCCTCTTAAATCGAATTCATCTGCAGTTCCCTTGAATAGTCACCACTATTGGATGAAACCTCCCTAGCGAAAATATCCACAAGGTAAAGCCATGCTTGAAACCAGTGGTGCAAGAACTCTCAAGCTGGTTATTCTACTTGAAGTGATAATTTTTGCATTTGTGCTCAAAGGCGCTCTCTACAGATAGTAATCAACTTCCTAATATTTGTCTGCGACTTAGTTTCTCCCCCTATGCTCGCTGGATCAACCTCTTTTCGGAAATAGGGTTGCACAGTTTTCTCAATTTCGCAATCTGAAAAATAAAAACTGGCTGTGAAAAAGAGAACAACAATCGAAAGGAAACATGCTCATTTCAATTAAAATCTGCAAGAGCACTTTATCCCAGGTTTCTTTCTCGTTGAATCAACTAGATATATTCAAATCCACTACTTTCAAGTTATAACCTTTTTTACAAATTTCACGTGACCCGATTGTTTATTTTTTTTGAAAAAGGGGGAAAATTTTTCTGGCAAAGAAAAAAAAAACATCGTCGAACCAAAATAACTTGCCATCAAGTTAATCTACTTTAATTCATATACAAACTTTGAATCAGTTGAAACGAAGTTTAATCAATCATTCACGCAAGTTTTCCCGTATTCTAAGTATTTCAAATACAAAGTTTTTTTGCCTGCTCTCACAAAAGATCAAGCGTCTAAATACTCGCGGTGTTGGAAAGAAAAAAATAGTAACAAATAACCGCGCTAAATCAGAAAATTTGGTCACATAATGAGAGCTGAAGTTAGAAGATGTCGTCGTTGCAAGCGAAAGAGATTTGAAGATGAGCCTGAAGAGGTGATGCAATATAAGACATGTGCCAAGTGTCGTATTATTGAGAGAACAAAGAAAAACCTGAGAAAACCCTTAGCTGAGGAAACAATGTTATATGGATTGAAGCAATTTAGAGAACAGAGTCAAAACGACAACTTTATGGAAGAAGAAGGTTTGCTAAATGATGAATATTTCGTGCGGTTCCATAATAAACCATTCAATTACGAAGCTGAAATCCATAGAGTGTTGAGTAATCCAGACTATGTTCCGCCAATAATCTCCAAACCAAGTCTGCTGCTGCTGCTTTCAACTCCTTTGGATATTTCAGCAGCTCCAGCTCCTCCACTGAAATATCAATCCAAGAAGCAATCACAAAAATTAACGATTCCAGAAGATAGCATTCAGCATAGGGCTAAGAAACACGATGTTACTTATGTTGAAGAAATCAAAGACGAAGATATATTTTTGGAATTGTCAGAGTTGGGTAATGAAGATGAATTGGATAAGGATCACAAATACACTAGTTCTATTATAGATCCTTATTCATATGGGAATGTATTTGAAGATTTCCAGAAATTCTTGTTGACACTTTTTGATAAACGAAGAAATTCACAAGATATTAACAATTTAGTTTTCTTGAAAGAATTCAATGAAGATTTTACCACAGACATGGCTAAATTTGATGCTCATAGTAGAGATCGTCTGGAAATTCATTCTAATGCCAGACTTAACGAAAGGCAAGTTAGATCCCATTTAATTAGTAATTTGAGAGTACTGTATATTGAACCCATAGTGGCCATTATGGGAATTCCATATAATCAAGAAGCAACTAATATTAATGATTTCAAATCCACCAATTGCATAAGAAGTTACCATAATTTCATTGCCAACGACAAACCAAGTCTTTCTTCGGAATATAAGAAGATAAAAAGTTCAGGGATTTCCCTTAATTACAATAAGAAACATAACTTGTTGATAATTAAGGTCAACCACCAATCTTATAGACCAAGTAAGAATCAATATTCATTGGAATTTAAGAATAAGATTGGTGATATTTTCAAGAAACTACAATTTGAAAGAACAATCCCCAATTCACATTTATCAAACTTGAGATTAGATTTTAATTCAATCACAGCTAGTTTAATCTATGATAAATTATTTTCCTTAATGGACTTATTTTCCGAAGAAATGCAAAATTTTGTTAAAGGATTAGCAAAAGAAGACTTCATTGCTGATTTTATAAATTACGATCAAACGTTAAAGACAACAACCGACGAAGAACAACAAGAAGGTGAGGCACCAATCCTTGGCGAAGAAGAAGAGGAGGAAGAGATCCCAAGTGAGGACGATGAAGACGAGGAAATGGAAGGAGCCGTGAATGAGTCTACAATGCTCGCTGGAAACCACACACCAATATTCAAAGAATCAACTGTAGAGCTCTTGGACCCTGTACTTAAACCTGAGAAAAGGTAAATACGTTATATTTAGAGTTAATAAATCCAAACTAAACGCAAAAAAATATGAACCCGTGTGTAGTATAATACCTTGGCAGAAAAACAATGACGTAGTTAAAAATAGCAGTGCCAGATTTTTCAAAGGGGTGTGACCTTCATTGTTCGCGCGCATCAACAAATCTGAATTTTTTGGCGAAGTATTCTAATTTACTCCTTTCAACACTTTGATACTTTGTATGTATTAAGTTTTTTGGACTACAAACCCTTTTTTTTCAATAAAACCTTATACGGTAATATGAGGTTATATCAGTCTCTATTTTATACCACGCTATGTATTAGTAATTTAGTGCAAGCTGTATGGTTGGATACAAATAATGACACTACAATCCGAGAAGATTGTAATTTGATTGCTACAGGTCTTTTGGATTATTATGAAGGTACCAAATATGGTGGTACTATTGGTATGTTTACCTGGCCATATTATTGGTGGGAAGCAGGTGGAGCGTGGGGCTCACTTATTGATTATACTTTTTTCTTTGAAAATGACACATTTGTTCCATTGATTAAAGCAGCATTGGAATACCAAACTGGAGATGATAATAACTACGTTCCCTTGAATCAATCTACTACTGAAGGTAATGATGATCAAGGGTTCTGGGGGATTGCGGTTATGGGTGCAGCTGAAAGAAATTTCAGTAATCCTGAAGATCCAGACAAGGCATGGTTAACTTTAGCTCAAGCTGTATTTAACACCATGACTGCAAGATGGGATACAGAAGAATGTAATGGTGGTTTAAGGTGGCAAATTTTCCAGTGGAATTCTGGTTATGATTATAAGAACTCTGTTTCTAACGGTTGTCTTTTCCATATTGCTGCCAGATTAGCAAGATTTACTAGTAATGATACTTATGTAGATTGGGCCCAGAAAGTATGGGATTGGATGTATGGGGCGGGCTTGTTAACTGAAGGAGATTGGTGGTTTGTGTACGATGGGGCTAAGGTTGAGAATAATTGTTCTAACATTACCAAGTATCAATGGACTTATAATCAAGGGTTAATGTTAGCTGGGTGTGCATATTTGTATAATTATACTGAAGATAAGAAATGGTATAATTACACTCATAGTTTATTACATTCATCCCAAGTATTCTTTAAGAATATATCTGGAAGTCTGGTCATGTATGAAGCTGCATGTCAGCCATCGGGCACTTGTAATAATGATCAAAGATCATTTAAAGCATATTTTTCTCGATTCTTGGGGTTGACATCAGTATTGGTTCCTGACACCGAACCTATAATTACCAAATGGTTGGTTGATTCCGCTAATGCTGCAGCGGGTTCTTGTTCTGGTGGTACTGATGGTCACACTTGTGGTTTGGATTGGACAAATTGGACTATAGGTTGGGATGGTAAGTATGGGTTAGGTGAACAAATGTCAGCATTAGAAGTTATGCAAAACTTAATGGCCCATAAACGACCGGCACCTTACACCGCTGCTGATGGAGGTTCTTCACTTTCCAACCCTGCAGCAGGATATGGTACCCAGATAGCTAACGCCCAACCTTTAAAGATTGGAACTGGTGGTAAAGCCGGAGCGGGTATTATTACAGCTATTATTGGTGTATCCTTGGTAGGAACAGGTATTTGGTTGATTTTGTGATTGTAATTTTTTTTCTACAATTGACTTTATAAACGATTTTAAAATGATATTTTTATAGAAGTATAAATCTTATTTAAGGAATGTAGTTGTTTCTGGATTATTCTTCAAGGTATGTATCAAGATTGGAAAGTGATTCTTCCAGATCTTACCTCTGTATTTCAATTTTCTGTTACTTTTGCTGCGAATTCATGATGAAAATGCAGACTCAATCAATTTTGTACATCCCGAAAGTCGATTCTCTTATTTTAACTCTACACCTACACCTACTTAGAAACGCAAACTATTCGACAGATCCAAATACCCTACCTCATCCAAGGCTATCTTAAATATAATATTAATGAAAATAATATCACGTGACTCGTTTATGTACATATAAAATCAACCAGTTAAACACATAGGCTTCACCTGTATAGTATGATAGAAGGGACCGAAGTTGAACCTTTTATCCTCTTACCAATGTATATACACTCTCACATCGACGTGTCTAGGGGCGTGGCCATACCGATTTACCTCTAAAAATTACCTTGCTCCTGAGAGATATTTTTTGATCGTCACATTTTTGCTCTGATAACAAGTTTTTTTTGCTGGAGTTTATATTTTTTGTGTGTACCTTCACATCTCAGTACGCCACCCCTGTATTTCCCAATAATATGAGCTCAGAAGATCAATTCACGTCCATACAGTGGGATAGAGAAGAGATGGATCATACAAATAATAATCCTAACGATAATTCCTTTCTCCCAATTGAAGAAGAAACTGAGCAACAACAGCTGCAACCTGCAACGGTTCAAACAGAAGCATTACAAGAACGCACTTCTACTGATCTCTCAACATCAAAAGGCAGTATTCAAAGTAACCACGAAGCTGAGCTTGACTATGGGAATGATGAATTGCAAGATGATGGTCCTAGCAATTCATTGTTGATATCTACCGAGAATCACCGCCTGGTTAACCCCACTTCCAGTGCTACCCCACCAAAATCTGAGGATAATTATATTGCTCCTACACAGAGCATTCGCAAAACACTGGTTACTGAGAATGAACCCCCGGTTAGTCAGCATGTGACTCCTACTTCAGAAGAGGACGACCTGTTATTTGACAAATATGTGATAAAAACAACGGTTACTAACCCAACCAGAGATTTGGATGCCGCTTCCAAGCCCTTCATATCATACTTGGTAACCACAACAACAGACCACCCTTCAATCTTGAAATTAAGTGTTGAAAAGAAACAAAAAGAAGGCGAGCAATATTTAAGCATCAGTGTTAGAAGGAGATATGGTGATTTTAGATATTTGTTTGAAAGTTTGAGTAATGATTATCCAACTGTTATGATCCCTCCATTACCTTCAAAGCTGAATTTTAAGTACTTAACTGGTGATACTTTTGGTACTGAGTTTGTTAATAAGCGTTTACATTCATTGGATAGGTTTATCCGGTTTATTTTGCAACACCGAGCATTGTCTCAACTGGCGATTTTTCATTTATTCATTAGTAATTCTAGTGATTGGGCAACATTCACTACTTCGCTTAGAATAAAGGATATTAATCAGGAAGAGTCAGGGTTTGTCAACAAAGTCGTTAATGAAGACTTGATTACAGAAAAAGTTATGAATTTCTTGACTCCCTCGAAACATAAGCGGGAAACAAATAAAGATATTTTGGAAATCAATGATAAATTAAAGAAATTATATGAAAACTTGATTAAATTGGATAGAATATTTGTAAAGTTAAATAGGAAAAACCATGAGTTAAGTGTGGACTATGAACAATTTCTGAACCAAATTATCAAATTAACCACAGTTCAACAAAAGTCAAATATTAATGGAGAAACTGAACAGCTGAACCATTCATTCAAAGAAGAAACTTCAATGGCAGAAAATTTCAAAATATTTGCCGAATCATTGAATTATTTCCTGACATCCTGGAGTAAGTTGTACAAGTATGTCGATGAATCGTTTCTTGTTTCATTGAAAGATTGTTCAAAATATATTGTTAGTTTGACAAATTTAATTGAATTGCAACATAATAAAAAGATCGACTTGCAAGTATTACAAGAATACTTGCAGAAAACAAGAAATGAAGTATCAAGTTTGGGTGGTAGTAGTGTTGGATCATCGCATTCTGCTCCGCCTAATCCAGTAATGAATTCTTATCAAGGAAGCGGAGGAATAGTTAACAATACTGCTCAATTAATCAAAGATACTTTGTCTACTTCGGCAACTGCACATATAGGATCGAATGCAACCGATAACAAACTACAAAAATTGGAGAACAAAGTAATTCAGTTGGAAAACGAGATAGCCATGCAAACTAAATTAGTTAACAGCTTAACAAACAAGATTATAACAGAGGAATATCCAAATTGGGATAGATTTAATAAAAATGAATTAAAGAATTCAATGATTGGCTTATGTGACGAGCAAATTGATTTCTACAAAGGTTTAATAGATAAATGGGGCGATGCAGAACTGAAATTACTAAAACGATTAGATGAATTAAATTAAAAAATCTTTCATTCTTACGTGAGGTAAATAACTGATTATGTATAAAATATACTTGGAATTTATTTAAAAGCTCTCGCAATTTTGATCGTATTTGGGAGAGTCTCGTCGGGATCGACAATAAATTGCTCTTGAATATTAAAAGATTCGTGTGCTATTTCCCATGCACTTCCTAATCCCTGTACAAGATATGAAACAATATCGTCACAGTAACCGATCAAACTGAGATCAAAGTCTCGATCAGGTATGGCATCCTTATTAATAAGTATTCTAGGTACCCGGCGAGGGACTTTATCAATGATACTTGACACTGGTTCAACTTTTAACGATGTCCCTATGACTAAAACCAAATCACAAGCTTTTATATCATTATGTAGATTAGTATAAAATTTCCGAGGTAAGTCTTCACCAAAAAACACAATATCCGGTTTTATTACCCCATGACTCATTTGGGCTTCCTTTACACTTTCCCAACAATTAGAACATCTTGGAACTTGTTGATGTCGTATATGATCAAATATCTTTCCTCCGGTGAATTTATTTTTGCATGTTATACATGTAGCTTCAGCGAATGATCCATGGCATTGAATTAATTTGGTCTTTGATATCCCTGCTGCAGTTTCGAGATTGTCTATATTCTGTGTATAATTTCTTAATAATTTGTTTTTATCTTGTAGTAGTCTAATAAATGCATGTAATAATGAGTATTTCCCCTCTGGCGGCAAAACCAAATGAGCGTTGTTATAAAATAAACTAGGATCTTTGACAAATGTGTATTTATCAAATACTTTTTGAGGTTCAGATAAATTTGTCGAAAGTTGTGAATAAACCCCTTGAAATGAACGGAAATCAGGTATTCCCAATGAAGTGGAGATCCCAGCGCCGGTAATAACTAATACTTTACTGCTCTTGGCAAGGTCATGTCGTAAATCTTCTATAGTATACACGTTCTCCAATTCAACGGTATCTTGTTCCTCTAGATCTTCGGAATTTATTGTTTCATCATTCATGATTAAGTCAACCAAAACCGATAAGGCCTCTCTTATGGTTAAGATTTCGTGATGCTGTATACTCTCTTGTGGATATCCTAAATCAATAATCATTCTGCATATATCTCTTTTTGTCATTGATTCAGGTATATATTTATTGAGAAATGACATAAATCCATGCTGTTTAATATATGTTCTATATTGAAGTCCTAATTTTTTATTTGGTTGAAACAACAGTGGACTGGCCATCCTGGATTTAAACACTGGTGGATCACCAGAGGAAGAAAAGTCAGTGTCGCTGGGATCAGTATATATAGGCGGCGTAAGCACTCCAACCGACATTAACAGTTCGCTAGTTTGGATGGGTGAAGGGTCGGCGGGTAAGTTATCCTTTGCATTTATATGATGGGCGGCGCCATATGGGTTCGATCTGGCATAGATATTATTTGTGGCGCCCAAATGTGTTTGTGTAGAACCGTCGTGTTTGTTTAAGTGCATAATGTGTGATGGGGTAAGATCTTTATTATGTAAATTCAGTAACGGAACATCGTCAAATTCATGTACCCGATAATTAAGCATCTTGTCAGATTCAAAGAGTGGCAACTTCTAGCTTATCAGAAAAGTGCGAATAAAAGGAACACAAGTACGACAGTTCTTTTGCCTGTTTGTATGTTTTCAAGACCAAAGGTTGAGGTAACTGTCTTGTTGAAAATCTCTATCGGTAGCCTCAGGTATGAGGAGTATTTTCTAAGTAAAATTACTTGGTTATCTTGCAAATACAGGGGGCTGTAACAAGGTTAACTTGATCTACTCTATTAATCTAATACCCTGAAGAAGAAGAGTTTTTTTTTGTTTCTTTTTTCTGCTTACAATTAAGCGTGGCCCAGCTCCTCTGCTCCCTGTAAAACCCGCTGATCGTCATGCCAGCGTTAAACTTTCGCGCTAAACCGCAGTTTCCGCGGCCGCGCATGATTTTGGCGAAAAGAGCATTTCCAGTTTTGTTAGTAATTGATGGACGCAAGAAGGACACCCTTGATTCGAGTAAAATATTGATAACTACACTTAGAAACATCCTCTAAACTATTCTAAACCAGATATTCAGAGAAAAATGACTGTTGTATGAACCAGTTTAAGTGCTAAGCACACTGATTTGTTTTTCTGAAATGGAGAGATCTGATTGGTCAGATTTTAAGGCACTTTCTTTGTTAGCTGTAGTTGCTGTTTCGTGGCAGGATAGCTTCCCGATGGAGTATAACGGTAGTTCTATATAGCAGGAAGTGAGAGAAATGTAGGAGTATCCAATAAGCGCTCATATGATGATTTCACGTAGTAAGTTATAGCCCCACTCGTTCACTTTCGAAATCGTATATTTTAAATTGTCTTGTGCTTAGTGAAACACTAAAGTTAAAAATTCGATAAAAGCATGATGAAATCGGTTCAATGAATAATTACATTCGATATTACAGGTATTGCCTGCAATGTGTCTATTCCTCCTAATTTTCTCAACATTATTTCACTGGAGTGACCCCTTTTTCTTTCCGACTTTATGCGAAAGGTTAGTAGTTGATGCGACCAGGCGCGTTTCTTCAGCCTAGGATACTGATCATACTGTAGTGATTGAAGAGAATCCGGAATGAAACTCTTGAGTCAAGCTTCTAACGGAATGAAAATTTCAAAACGTCGACCTGTTACAAACTTTCATATACCCAAGAGAAAAGAATATGTGTTGTTTCTACATGGCAACGGACAGCGATAAATCACCTGGTCTCGTCAATATGAACTCCATGACTAGTTCAGTACTGTTATTCTGACGAGTGATAGATATAAATCGTGCTTTTGTTGACTCCAAGACTCGGCTATTGTTGCATGATTTTCCTAAATAGGAAATGTATCGAACAGCTACATAGATACGTTCTAACATTTATCTAATAGCAACTAAATACGAACGGATATATTGAAGGATGCGAGTTCTGAATTTGATTTCCTTTTATTTAGCAGTAGATCTCTAGGGGCAAAACATTTGCTTCATTGTATGTGCTTATGCACTAGTTAATTTGACGGTCACAATACTCCTCCTAAATTCAGTACTAATCTAAAAGCTTTGCCCCGGGGTCTTATCAAGTAGATTCAGGGAGTACAAATTAACCTTCGCAACTAGCACAAGTAAATTAAATATTAGTCCTTCTTTTTCACAAATCTCCATACAATCAATGTGATGTTCTACTCCGATATAATGTATGCGCATGTCTATTATACTTACATAAACTATAAATATATGTCGGGATGCATAACCTTACTCTTTATGTCTATCCAGTTTAGGAAGTCTTTCATCTTTATCATGATCACTTTCATTTTCTTCCTCATCACCCAATTCAAACAATGTATTTCCTTGTGAAACATCTTCATTTGAGTCTGCGAATGGGTTTTCAATATCACTACTTGTTTGTTCATAAGCCGGTGGAGCATCTACGTCCTTTTTAGATGGCGGTTGAGGTGGTTGATTATCTGCAGCCAATTCAAAACTATCTCTTTCTACATTTCTTCTAGCTTGTTCTTCATCATCACTATGACTTAATAATGACAAATCGTCCAATTCAAACTCGTGTCCTTGATTATAGTTTGGTTGTCCTGCTTCAATATCATCATTTATATCTTCACCAGTGGATAATTGTTGAGAGATAGCCAACATATAACTTGTTTCTGTTGGTCTCCATAAATAAGCCACGGCCATAAATACCAAGAAAAACACTACACTTGGCCAAAAATCAAATATGAAAAATGATCCTTTCCAATGTTGTTCAAACATTTCTGTGGTTGACATACTTAAATAAATGAAAGATGAGATGGTCAATCCAGCAAATGTTAAAATCACTGATCCAAATATAATTCTAAATAAATTCTGATATAATTTTAATTTTATAATTTGTCGTTGTTGATGTAAATTTTGTGTTGTTGTTCTAATGGTTGATAATGTAACCACATAATAGATACATAATGTGATTGAAACCGGGATTAAAGGTAACAATCCCAAGGCACTTCCAGTCTGGGAAGTATCAATATTATCTGTAGTTACCAAAGAAGCAGAAGATCCATCATAATAACTGAAAATCAAATAGACAAACGATGCCACAAAATTACAACCAGCTAAAATTTTACATTTCAACATGGTTTTTTTATCTAATTTTAAAACCACAACCCCATAACCAAGGGCAATACATAATAATAAGAAAAATGAAAAGGTTATTTTGATGGAATTCAATAAAGCAAGGAAAAACATATAGAATCTTGCAAATGCCGAACTCGGACTTGAGATTCGATTAACTAAATCAAAATAAGACCAAACCACAAAAGTATCAAATGTTAAAAATCCCAACATTGCTAATAAATATCTTTGCAAGGGTAAAATTTGATTTTCTTTCCGTTTTTTAAAGAATTGAAAACCAAATAATGCTAATGCGATTGCATAACACAAGGTTAATATACCATACCCAGGTAATTTGGGGATTTCACTGGCACTTAATTGACCAAACGCATTTTGAAAATTTATCAACCCTTGATATTTTGATTTTCTATCAGGAGTAAAAGTTGATACACAATAATAACCGGTTCTATTTATGGGGTAATGTATATCTGCCGCGCCTAAATTTTTCAATTGAGACGATAAAATTGTACTGTTTAAAGCAGCTTGAGAATTTACAATAAATTTCCCCTTTTGAGATTCATCACAAATTTTTGTTTTGACAGCATCATCAGTACAAACATATTGATATTTACCATTACCTATATCAACACCAATATTTGGTAAATCCTTATATTCAAAAATTATATAACTGACAGTGATATCACCATCTGGTTTTTTATCTTTATTTTTAGGGTCATATTTATTTTTATTGAACTGATTTAAAGTTAAGCCAATGTGAGGTTTGATTGATCCACCCCAATCATGTTTTGAATATACACCAGCACAGATTTGAGAATATCTATCATCATCAAACTTAGCAAGGTTTGCCAATATTGTACTGGCAAATAAAAGAAATAGGGTATACTTCATTTGATGAGTTGGTAACATTTATCCCCACCCTCCTTGAATGAATTACGTGGTTGTGGATGTGGATTTTTCGGGTATTCTTCAACCCCGGTGCGCGCCTCCCACCACATTGCTTTAGTAAAATGTCGCGTGTTTGATCTGCGACATTTTTCTATGCTAATGTGAAATGGTTAAGCCGAGATGTACCGGTATTTGTTTTCTATCTTTTAGAGTTAAAGTTAAGCTTTCTGTCAGAGTGAAATCTTTACTAAAGTTTTAGTGAAGCCGAAGCTTCACTACAAACTTCGCTATCGCTCAGTAGTTGTATATTTCTATTTATAATCCAGCCCAAACAGTTCCACCATTTTGATAAACAGATTTAGCCAAATTATCTACTTTATTATCCCAATCAACCAAATGATTATATAAAGTTTTAACTTGATTCAAGTTCAAGATTCTTGGTTGTAACCATGTTATAATCAAGATTTGATCAATTTGATTAATATATCCTTGAATTAAATTCAATGAGAAACATTTAATAATTAAATGTTCAACATCATTCAAAGGTGTGCTTGTAAAATCAGAAATTGCTTGGAATGATAATTGTTTATTAGTTGTTGGAGTTTGCGAAATTAATTCCAAAAGGGCCATAATTATGATCTTTTGTTTTAAGAATAATTCAAACTTAACCAACATTGGTGAAGTTTTAAAACCAACAATTAACCATTTGTTAAATTCTTGTAAATTTCCTGAATTTAAATTTTGAATCAAGTTATATAACCAATTATATGGTGACGATTCACCTTGAATAGTCAACAAGATATCATGTAAAATTAATTCACCAAAATTGTAAATTCTATCCCCTAATAACGCAGCAATACATAATTGATAACAAATTTGTAATTTATCTTCTTCATTTAAATTAGTCACGGAAGAAAGATATAATAACCCATTTTTGTAATAATCGTTGTAATTCTCGGAGATTTTACACAATTCACATTTGGTTAAATAATAAGCAGCATTAATCTTGGTATTTAAATCATTGTTACTTGATTCAAATTTAGGAGACAATCTTGAAAGAATATCTTCAGTATCATTCAACTTATTTAAAATCAAGTAATATCTAGCAATTTGTAAATCGACATAGATAATTGATTCTTCTTGATCGACCACTTTCTTGAATTCTTCATCGTCTTCTTTAAAATTTTGTTCTCGTTTAATTTGATTTAAAAAGTCTTGTTTTAATTCAAGTAATTTATCACCAGTTTCTTCAGGTTTGCTGAAACTTTCCAACAAGAAATCAACAACTTTGATGGGGTTTAACTTCGATTGGAATTGACTGATAAACAACGAATAAATTTTAAACTTTAAACTGGGAGTGACTAAAGCTTTATCAAATTGGTAGTAAAACTCATCCAAAATTTCAGTCAATTGATGCCATAATTTACGTTCATAGAAATCTTCAAATTGGTAAAGAATGTTGATTAATTCAGGGGAGGATTCAGACTCCAGTCTTAATATAGCCAAAATTGTAGAAACGTCGTTATCCAAGTCCATTGTAAGTTGTTAATTTAAGTATTCAATCAACTGAGTGACTTCTTCCAGTTATTCACTTTTCTGTTGCCACTGAGAGTTTTGCCAGCGGAAAAAAGTCGCGAGAGAAAAAAAGTGTTATTTCTAGACTACCCGTTTAGGTAATATACACCTGTCAATATAAATATAAATCGATACACACTAAGTTATTTCAGTTGTTCCTGATATTAACCCTTGTTTAAATTCTTGCCAATTTAATAAATTTTCTTCAAATAAATGTTTACCATTTTTAATATAATTAATCATCAAGTTCAACCATTTCTTTTCTAATTTAACAAGAAACTCTTCAAAAGTATTCAGTAATGTTTTAGTTAATATTGACATATCATTATTACATAATTCAATTAATTGATTTAATTTGTTTAATTCCTTTTCAATTTGATTTAATTTAAACCTGAGAGAGTGGGAAGAGCTGGTGGAAGAACTAGAAGGCGGAGGAGGAACTTCCTGTTGCTGTTCTGGTAGTTTAAAATTAAACTTTTTAGGGGGATTGTTCCCACCAAATAATCCATACCACGAGGTTTGTTTAGTTAATTTCTTCTTTTGTGATAAATTCTTTAATGCGTTGTTTAACGTGGGACTATTCAATTGTTGTAAATGGTCAATATTTGGCTCTAGCTCGGCTTGCCCATTCTGGGTATCAGTGTTGTTTGCTGATGATGCTGTTGGTGGTGGTGCTGGTGTACCAGCTATATTTGACAAATTAACCAATTGTTGAAATTTATTAAACTTCAATTTATATAAAATTTTATATTGAATAATTTTATATTTATAAAATTTAATTAAATTCAATGCCGTATAATAATATTGTATCAATTGATGAATAGGTTCTTGCCATTCAGGTATTAAATGATTTGATATAAAACTTTCAAAATTTAAAAATGATTGATCTATAGTTGAACCAAATTTCTCAATAGATTCACTCAATTGATTTGGAGTTTTCTGATTATAAATCTGTAAGGAAAAATTATTTAAATTACTTCCTAAATCAATTAAAATATGAATTAATATTTTAAAATCTTTACTTGTTCGAACATCAAGTTTATTTAAATCAGTTAAAATCTTAATTATTTGATGAAATTTCAATTCAAATTTAATTAAATCTTCAGGTATGGAAAATTCAAAATCTTGTTCAAATCCTCGTAATTCATATAATTTAACTTGATCATTTAATTTCAATAAATCGTCATTCATTTTCTTTAAATTGGGTAAATTATCTATATTTGAATTGAAATCAAACCCATTGACAATAGGTAATAAACTATACAACCCATTTTGATCCGAAGGGTCAATTGGATTGGCTAATAATAAATTATCTGGGATTCGATTAACTGGAGGTTCATTCAAGGCATTATACCAACCTAATTCATAATTTGGATCAAGAAATTTATGCAACAATATACAATTCTTAAGTGAAGTATCAAATATTAAATCATATAAAAACATTTTAAAATATCGTCTTCTCATTTCAATAATATTAACTTCATTGGTACTTTTAATTGAATTTAAAACATAATTTAATATTGAGTGTTTTTCAGGAATTGGGGGTATTATTAAAGTAGGATATAATCGTAACAAATTATCCCTTAACGACTTGAATTCACTATATCTTCTCTTGACAATTATCTTGTTCTTATTATTGGTTGAGGATAATTGTATAGTATATACAATCACATGAGAATTCACTAATCGTTCAGAATTGACAATTTCAATCTGTAAATCTTCATCATTGAGAAATTCAGAAATCTTTTGAGAAATCCCGAGGGTACTATTGACTAATTCGGTGGGGAAACCATCATTAACTTGACCATTTGTTTGGGGATGACTTGCTTGCTGTGTTGCAGTGGTAGTAGTTGTAGCAGGGCTGTGGCTGGGATGACCATACGGATCTTGCAATATTGAAGGATTTCCGTAGAATGAAGGATTATTATCTTGTTCAATGTCAGCAAAGAGATTCTCATGTGACATGGTAAACTATCTTATACCCCAAGTATCTAGCTGTGGATGATTGATAGATAATGACGGCGTTGTCTAACTAACACTTTCCTTTATTATTTTTTCTGCTGTTGTTGTGTAACCCCAAATCCCAATTAGGACAGATAACAAAAATACCGCACGTGACTGCTTCCCAGATGGGGGTTATCATCATATTACTTCTGAAAGCTTATCTGTAGAGCTTATTTATCTTGAAGATAACAAATGTGAAAAACCTCCTCGTGATTTCCAGTTGAATGTAGGATTGGTTTAACTTTGTTATTAGATCGAAGATAATATTTATAATTACATGCGAAAAATCAAATAAATTAAGATTCATGCTGCAAAAATTACTGAAAGTTGTTTAACTTCCCAAGGAATAATCCCAGAGTTAAACTCTGCTAATGTGTTCAATGAATATCTGACCTTCCATCTACATTGGTAAAATAACCATCAAACTGCTCCATACAAAATTTTGTTGTCAAATAAAGTAAATCTTAAACATAAATGGTTTTGATCTCTGGTAAGATTTTTAGTTGTTATCGACTCACTAGGATGAGGTAATGTATGCAAATTATGATTGAGGGGGAGCATTTCCTACTTATGTCCTAACTTTAACTTTTGGAAGATATGGATCTGGTTGCTTTGACAACCTGTTCTATTTTGAGCCTTCTATGGGCTGCAAAAGAATAGTTAGTGAACAACATAGACCCGTAATGTTGTAACACTTGTTTCAATATTACAAGGAAAACCATCCCTGTAGCTTGCCTGAATATTATAAAGGTCCCCGGTTTTAATTTATGAGCATTCATTCATAAGGAACAAATGGTTGTATTTAGAATTTAAAATTTATTGTTGATACTAAGATAGAGTTTTCTGAAGATATTTTCTAAGGTCTTATTTATCCTAGATATTGAAGAGATCACAGACTGGAAGAACAATATGCAGTTCAGGTGGTTTGTTCCTTATTATCTAATATCTTCAGCCACACAAAAGAAGGTTTATTACAACTAATGTTTTTTTGATTCGCGTCTTATTCCAACAATTACAATTCGTAGATTATTTAAAAATAATAATACAATTTAGTCGCGTAGCGTTTTTGGCGCTAATATATACCCTAGCGCTTATGGATGCATTTCTAATGTAATTGAAATGATCCGTTTAAAGTTGTACAATAATCTTAACTTTAGTATTTATTGCGACTAGAGTAATTGAAGGGTGAACTACAGTGAATACCAGAGCGTGACGCTAAAATCACTTCCAGAAATGTACTCTTGTGAGTCAATCTTCGTCAGTTCTGGAAACTCAAAACAATTAGATCTTCATCTAAGTTTTGTGGGTTTTCATTCGTTTAGCAACAGCGCACGTGTGCCCTTCTGTGGAATTCTGCAAAACAAAAACAAAAAAAAATATGCATTTCCTTAACGTGAACAATGCTTCATATATTCTCTAATGAAACTGTTTTAACCTATTAGAGTTGAACTGTTGATAATCGAGCCAAATTCTGGTGTGCTTGACTAAATCAAGATGAGCAAGAAAAGAACGACGACAATTAATAACTTTTTCTTGTCAATCGTTGTTAGCAAAAGAGGCGGCACGCCCTGCACAAAGGATTAACAAAACCAGTATTTTTTTCGTACACTTCTATCAAATAATAAAAAAATATTATTAGACTTTTTTTTTGTTTGACAACGACTTTTAAACTTTACGTGCGTGTGGATCGTTGCATAATTTTAGATCTTTATTTTCGTTTCTTTTTTTTTCCTTTTATTGTTTGCCATTTTTGATAAAGGGTGAAATTGCGCTATAAATAAATAAAAGCCTACACAAGGGTTGTTCAAAAATTTACAACAAACCCACCTTGATTAATCTCCCTCTTTCAATTCATCACATATCGACATATAAGATATACCAGTTTATTTGCTGATACAACAACAGTTACTGGAATTATCCGCGTTTTTTATAGTCTTCCACAAAACTTTGCAACTTTTTTCCAACACCACATTTAGTCAAACATTCCCACCCACACCCACATTCGCTTTAATACATATAGAGAAACATGAACATCTCACCCAAAACACTCAAATCCATATTGGTTGGTCTTTTCACAGCCACGGTTTTGCATTTATTTTATTCATACCATAGAAATTCAACCGCGTCGCCGTTATCTTCATTATCTTCAAGATCAGGTAGGTTTGGGTTTTTATCGTCACTTACAAATGGTGTTTTCATTTCGCTGAAAAATGCCGAAGAAGAGTATAAGCTTTTAGGCTATCACAAGGATTCTCAAACTAATTTAATTGTGCTTCAGAAAAGTTATGTCGATGATCATTTAGATTCAACTTCTTCTCAACAAGTTTGGAATTTCCTCAAATCGGATATTGATCATAATGTCGACTTTGATTTGAAGTTAATTAATGGTTATAATTATCGAGAAATGATCAGACATATTAATTCCGAAAATGAATTAATGTTAAATTCTTCAGTTATTGAACAGTTTGAAACTGAACAAAAATTTATCCATGCTTCAAGAGATTTTTTTGAAAAATTAGTGCAATCTATTCGTGCATGTAAACCAGATATTCCTGGAATAAATAATGATGAACATTTCCCAAATTCTCGGAAAATTGAAGATTTTTATCAAAGTGCAAAAAAATTATCCGATGAAGAATTACGTAAAGTTGATACCGAAGATTTATTACACAAACATGGTCATTTACCCGTATATGGTGGACATCTTCGAGAACAATATTCTCAGGAATTGGTTAGAACTAAAGAATATTTATCCTTATTTATGACATTGAGCCAACAAGAAATTGGTAGTTTAAGAAATTCTCATGCCGCTTTTGTCCATGATATGGTTTCCGAATATCCAGAAGATTTATTACAATATAATAAATTTAATGATTTTATGAAAGGTGACGGTATTATATATTTAGGTGGTGGGAAATATAAT
This sequence comes from Spathaspora sp. JA1, assembly GCA_003676035.1. Classification (NCBI taxonomy): domain Eukaryota; kingdom Fungi; phylum Ascomycota; class Pichiomycetes; order Serinales; family Debaryomycetaceae; genus Spathaspora; species Spathaspora sp. JA1. Next base: position 229,977 of record NSGQ01000014.1, on the reverse strand, counting down.
AATTTGGTTTTGGTATCTCTTCGAATTCTTCGAGAAAATAATTCGAGATTACCAGTTGAAGTTATTGTACCAAATGAAAAAGATTTTGATCACGAATTTTGTCATCATATTTTACCTTCTTTAAACGCCAAATGTAAAATTATGACGCATTATTTACCCAAGGGGTTCATGGATAAAGTTGGAGGATATCAATTGAAAAACATTGCTCTTTTAGTATCTTCATTCGAAAGAGTTCTTTATATTGATGCTGATAATATCCCTGTGAAAAACCCTGATGTTTTATTTGTAAATAAACCATTTACCAATAAACATTTAGTGTTGTGGCCTGATTTATGGAGAAGATCTACATCACCAACTTTTTACGATATTGCTGGAATTTCAGTTGATGAAAATGCCAGAACTCGTAATTCATATACTAGAGGTGATCCTCGTGGGGTTAATGACGATATGACTAAGCTTTCATATCATGATTTTAAAGGCGCAATCCCTGAGGCAAGTTCAGAAACTGGACAAATCTTAATTAACAAGAAGGTTCATCTCAAGACTTTAGTCTTGGCCATGTATTATAATTATTATGGGCCTGATTTCTTTTATCCCTTGCTTTCTCAAGGTGCTGCTGGTGAAGGTGATAAGGAAACATTTATCGCGGCTGCTCATAAATTAGATTTACCATATTATCAAGTTCAAGAATTTTGTCGAGAATTTGGACCAATAGAAACTAAATCAAATAAACATGATATATACGCCATGGGACAATTTGATCCAGTGATTGATTATATTCAATCTGGTGTAGACCCTAATTTGGAAAATCATGCTTCAAAACAAACTTCAACTAAGCAAAATATAGATTATCATAGTGAAATGCCTTCTAAATATCCAACACATCGAAAAGATACCACCATGTCAAATTATGATTTCTATTTATATAAATCAAGTTCATTGGCATTTTTACATGCAAATTGGCCAAAATTGTATCTTCAAGCTTTCTTAGATACTCCTGAACATCGAGGTCCACTTGATGAAAATGGAGATCGAAGAAGAATATATGGGGTTGAATTAGTTAAGGAATTAGATGGGTATGATTTTGAAATGCATATTACAAAAAGTATGTATGATACCTTTTGTACAAAACCGTATCTTGCTATAAGTAAGGATGGTGTTGCTGCAAATAGAGATAAAGTATGCGAACAAATGCTTGAACATATAAAATTTTTGAAGACTGAATAGGTGTTTAAATAGTGTAATAAATATAGAAGTATCTAAAGCTTATTCTCTGACCTTTTGATAATCTTTTCAAACTGAGAAATATCTTGTTCAGTAGTGCATGAACCTCCACAGGCAACAACAATTACAATATCATCGCGGGTTAAATTATTGAATCTAGATAATAAGTCCATTCTATTATAAGCAACAGTTAATGCTGCTCCACATGCCGGTTCGACAATTTTATTGCAATTCTTCTTAAATGCAACACAAGCCCTTAGTGAATCCATATCATCTATTGTTTCTAGTTTAGATTCTATTTGTGTATTATTTTTAAAATATTCCAATGATTTCTCAGTAGTATATGAACAAGCTAATGAAGTAGCTACGGAATTAACCGAATTCAAAGTTATGATTTTGTCAGCTTGTAAAGTTTTGGTTAAAGTTGGAGCTTGTAACGTTTCAATTAATAAGATTTCCCCGTTGGCGTTATTCTTTTGCATACCTTGATAGATTCCATTATATAATCCACCTCCACCAAATGAACAAACCATACCTTTTAATTTATCTTTACTTCCTAGTTGTGTTATTACTTCATCCACCAAACTAGAATGACCTTCCCAAATCAATGGATTATTAAAAGGATGACAATAAATAGGGTATACTGAACTCAAATCAATTGAATTCATTAAATTCTTCAAATGTTGATCAGCTTCATTTATAGTATTACCAAACAAAATAATTTTTGCACCATAAGATTTTAATTTATCTCGAACCGATTGTTTGGAAATAACAGGAAGAACTACAGTACAGTTAACTTTGTAAAACCATGCCAGGTAACCTGCAGCTAAACCGGCATTCCCGCCACTTGAAGCAAATACGTGAATCTTTTTATTGGGATATTCCTTTCGAGCTTTCTCGATTGATTTTCGAACTAAATTACCTATTCCTCTTAATTTAAAACTACCACATGGTTGTTCTAATTCATTCTTGAAGAAGATCCGGCATGGTGGAGTATTTGGTAATTGATGTGTTACTTCTACTAAAGAAGTTTTAATGTGGGGATGGTTTAAGGAAATTGGTTGCAAATCTAAACTTGACATGTTGCGAATACGACAAAAAAAGCAACCTGCAAGTAAATAGTTAAAGCTGCAGAGAGTATGAAAGGTATTTATATTTTGAACATCTTGACAGGTTTACATCTAAAAATGGGGGGAATAGATTTAAAAATAGGGCTTCTCTAACATCATTCCTTGCTTTTTTTTAAGTTAGAATACGGCAACCGACGGAAGGCACAAGTTCCCTTCCTTGCAACCTTGCCCCATTTTTTTTGACTTCGCCCGAGAAACAAACAACGCCTTTTTCTTTCCTAGGCGCTTAACTGTTTTTCCGCGCATCTAGTAACGCCCCTTCTTTTTTTCCTTGCCTTCCCCTCCACACAACTGACTCTGTACCATTTGACTCTTTCGCTTGATGCGCCTAACGGTTTTTTTTTGCTGCCTTTTAAGAAGAGGAGAAATCGACTCGGTATTTAAACTCCGTGTGTGACACAAGGGACTTAAAAGATCACATACTTGAGTAATGTGGCTTTTCAAACGTGCCGTAGAGAGAACCGTTTGAGGTTTATGTTATATTTTTAGATAAATATGGAGAAATCACCTGAGAAAAAGGGCGTTAAAATACAGTTCCGAGTTTCTTTGGATGTTCCGCGTTATTTTTATAGCTTCATCTGTCAACTTTTTATTTAATCCTTCAAAAGTACACAGAATACGAGATTTAGCTTGAACAGTTCGTCGTGCACTTTGCCCAAAAATCGGACTTGTCTACAAAACGACGATTCAAGCACCAACCAGCAGGTTTTGCTAACATTTGGAAGCCGGATCATGACTTAAAGGATTATTATTATAATTCCAAAAAGTCTAATGATAAGCTTATCATTCGGTAGTTTTGAAATATAATAAGTACTGATCAAGTTGCTTTTATTAGTTAGTTTAGTGGTACTGCTAATGTTATTATTTAGTGTTTTTCATGATTCATTGACTCTCACTACACTATCATCTGTCATCATATAATTTTGATCCAGAATAGCCGGAACGTTGCACAACGGTGGCACGGGGGGGAGCTGGTCGCGAAATGTTTCATTGTCGCAAAAAATGTGCAACACAATTATATAATTGATTTTTCACACCCCGCGTGCTGCAATATATAAAAGGTCGCACAACACCACGTTGTTTCATAGATTATAAATTTTTCATTCATTATTATTGTATTTACTATGTATAGACTATTTATTACAAGTTAGCGTTGTTATGGCTTCACCTATACTTATATCGAAACCCTTGCATTCGTTTTCGTTTTGGGTTGTGCTACAAAGTGTTGAATTAACGATTAAATCAAGTTTCAAAACACTTCAAAATCCTGAATTATATACTAAATCTAACCTCCTACTATTTTTCAATTCAATAATTGTATCATTTGTTATTTATTTAATATTTAATGTTCCGTTATATTATGTAAAGTACATTGTTGATCATCAAGTTGTGCTTGATCATTTACAAAAGTCTGGGGGGATACTAAATGTTTTCTTGTTAACGTTATACAATTTTTTAAGTTCAAATCTGCAAATTTTGCTCGGCACCAGTTTGAAATATAAGGATATGGATTATTATACCAATTTCAAACGTGTTTCAAGCATTCATCATCATCAGTATCTTGATGAAACATGGTTTATTAAACTTCAAAGTTTAGGCAAACATTCACGACAGTTTAAATTATTTTGGAAAAGATACATGACGTTATATTTGCTAAATACGGTTATTTTCATTTTAACGATATTCCCAAGTAGGTTATCCACGTCTATTCTCGGATTGATTTCATTTATAACTTTCCTAGATAAATTAGGATCATTTGAATCGGCCGTACTTGTTTGTATATTACAATTTTGTGATTATTATTATACAGGATTAATATTAACGACATATTATGGAGTTAATAATCTTGCTCAAGATTTAATAATTCCATATTTCCAAGAAATAAACTTCTTTTCAATTCCCGATCAACAACAATGGATTAAAACCCGACAGGGGATATTGTTTGGCATAGCTTTGGTTTATTATTGGTTACTATATCAATTACCTATGTTGTCTATGACTTTACACTTATTTGGAGTTATAACGATGGGGTTTATAATCCCAGATATAACTTCAAAACCACCTAACAATTTAAGAAATTTACAATCTTGGTGTAGTGGTGAGACTTGTTTGGACATTTCACTTTAATTTATAAGTTTTATTCCCACTTAAATAACAATAATTGATAGTTTTCAATAAATCAGTAACCAACCCAGGTTCGAATTGTTCATCAGGGATTATATAATTAAATTGAGCTAATTCATCTCTTATATTATTCATTTGTAAAATTGGAAGATTAGAAAGGGCACATGTAGTCCATCCATGTCCTGTAATTGATACCAACAAATCATCATCCCGTATAGGATCATCAACATTAACTTCAAACGTTTCTGAATAAAATTTAGTCCCAATTGTAAAGTTAGATTTCTCAGGTATATTGGTCTTAACACCGATGTCTAACAAGCACAATCGTTGATAATTACTAATCATTAAATATTTATCAAATTCGTTAGTAATTTCAATCTTATTATCCTTGACAAATTTAAAAATCAATTGTTTTAAATATATCAGAATTTTTCGTTCAATAGCAGCTATATCAAGCTTACATTGTTCAAGGTATGTTTTCAATTTGTCATTGTCTTCTTTCAATCCATTTAATGAATTGATAAATAATTTAGTGAAGGTATGCTGATACTGTAATTGATTTACTTTAACGTTTTGGTTGAAATTTTCATCCAACATAGCCAGGAAATCCGAGTTAAGCTTTTTTGAATCAATTTGCAAGTCAATTTCCAGTAATTGTTCTTGTTTAAATGTTTGTAAATCGTCTATAAATTTGTCAATTCTTTCCGTTCTTTCAAGTTCAAAATTATTCGAAAGTTCAGGAACTTTGGTGAAATTTTCAAACCAAAATTCAACAACTTTACCTATTGAAGTTTTATTATTAGGTTGAGGTTTGTACTCGTCAATTGGTGTTTCCAATTGAATAAACTGTAATTGACTTTCTAATTGAGATTGAATTCGATATACCAATGCATTTTTAGGAATGGTTTTATATTGTACCGACAAGATATTGTTGGAAAATCGTTTTATTCCTTGAAGTACAACTAATCCTTCTTCAGCACTATCACCGGTGGCTCCCTCTTCATCTTCAGCATCCATATTTTCAAGTTGATATACTGAGAGTACACTGTCTACAAATGAAGCCAATGATTTATCAGTTGGTACTAGTTCAATTTTTTTCAATTCCAAGTCATATTGTACGGTGGTGAATGTTCCATTTTCAAATGCTAGAATTAAAGTCAATATTTTCTCGATGATTCCACTGGTTATTGAAACACATGTAGTATAAGTATCGAGAGTGTATTCGTATTTTTGGTCCAGATCAATAAGAATTAATTTCCCAGTAAATGTGGAAACTAAAATTGAGTTGTGTTTGTAATATACATATTCCAATTGACTTAATTTAAACCTACTGGGTTGAATCGCCAAGGTTGATTCGGAAATTGTTAATTCATTATTGTCGTATGTAAGTTTGAATGTGTGTAAGGAATTTTCGGGAGAAACTACCGTTATAAAACTAGTACCATCATTCCAATTGGACCATTTCTGTTTAATTATTCTAAATGAGTTGTCGATACTGGCTAATAATTCCAAATCGTATGACTCTTGATCTATTTTGTAAACCAATAACGAATTATTCCCATTGACAATAGACACTAGCAATGTAGAACCAACAGTACTAAAATGGAAACTCTTGACTTTCAAAGCAAACATTTCATTAGCATCAACTACATATTTGTCATTATCCTTTTCAACCCCAAACTGGTCAGCTAAAACTTCAAACATGTTAACAAACACGAAATATTTATTAGTTTGGAAATTCTTCCTACCCAAGACAAGAAATTCACCAGTATTGAACAAAACCCCTAACAAATTATCCCTTGAAGTATCAAAAGTTGAAGTCCATTGATGACTTACAACGACATATTCGAAAATATTACTTATAGTGAATGGTTCATCCTGTTCAGACGCAAAAGTCAAGTTGTTGAAATTACCCAAGGGTAAAGTTGAATCACCATCTAGTATAGTGGTAAGTTGGAAAAGATATTTAGGGTCTAAAACAATAACATCATCATTTACTTTTTGAATTGTTTGATATAACGAAGGTAATTTTGGTTCTAGTAATGTGATTTGATTATACCCATTTAAAGCCAATTGACCGTTTTCTGACCATTGAAGTGGATCATTACCACTTAAAGAAGCGTCTACACGAAGAAGGCGGAAGGTTTTAATGAAGGACATTGCACAATGTGTGGTAATACTCCCTGAAAGAACTTGCAACAAAAGCTGCATGTTTATATTTTCGATTTTTTGTCCGGGTAATAATGAGTCACCTCGATGAGTAACACATTGTTACCCACGAGTAAATTTAAATTCCTCTTTTATCTAAGTAATTTCCTATTTCAGGTATAAGGTTAAACGATAGGCTGAATATGGGAGATTTTGAGCTATAGGAGTTGACCATGTGTCAGAAGCTAGTAACTCCGATGGTATCCTCCCACTGGAACAAAACTACATAAACAGTATCAGTCCAGCTTCACACTAAGCAACTGCATTTGACTTTAACATGAAGTGTTTTGGTTGGAACCAAATGAATGCAACAACTAACCACCGAAACGATTGACAGTGGAGTAGTCGTACAGCAAACTGATATAGCAAATTTGTGGTTAAACTGTACACCACTATGTGGTAGCGCTTCCTTTTAAGATTTATATGTACCATATAACTTTCTAACTAGCTCTTTCTAATTTTCCCTCTAGCGACCACTTTCTAACCTTAAATTGAATATTTCATTCTCTTCGTGACTGTTTCTAAGGTAATTTCTCTCGTGTGATCTACCCTTTGGTTAAGCCATAGTTAGCTTTAATATAGGTAAACAAAAAAGAAAAATCTACTATTGAAAGTTGCGCTTGTTAAGATAGATGCAACAACATATGCCAGGAGAATGTCACCGAGATTATCATCATCCATATGATCCTTATTCTATTCAAATCCAATTAATGGATGCTGTGTACAACACTATCGAAAATGATTATAAAATTGGTATATTTGAAAGTCCAACTGGTACGGGGAAAACTCTTTCTTTAATTTGTTCCACTATGACTTGGTTACGTGAATATAAACGAAATAACACTTTCTTGGAGGTAAACGACGAAGACGAGGACGATGATGAACCGGAGTGGGTTAAGGTTGCTTATAGAGAGTCAATTGTTAGTCGAACTAAGGGGAAGATTAAAGAATTTGAAGAGATTTTAGACAAGTTAGAAAAAGATTATGATGCAAATAAACGACGAGATTTGGAATTCAAACCAACAAAGAAAAGGAAAAAGGTTAAGCTGTCTGAACTTTCTGACGATGCTATATTCTTACCAGGTGACTATTATAGTGATTCAGAAGAAGTAGATTCCAAATCGGAAATATCCCATGAGATTGAACAATTATTAAAACAAGTAAATCCTACAAACAAGCAAGTTGACTATGTCAATGATTGTCCTACCAAGATTTTCTATTGTTCAAGAACTCATTCACAATTAAATCAATTTGCAGGTCAATTAAGATTGCCTAAATTTCAATCTTCATTTAATGATGATATTGAAGAAAGAACGAAATATTTACCCTTGGGTTCAAGAAAACAGCTTTGTATAAACGAAACCGTACGAGCGCAAGGTGATATAAACGATGCCTGTATTGATTTGCAAAAACAAAAGCAAGGTTGTAAATATCTTCCTAAAAACTACCTTGAATCAGATTTAATTAAAGAATTTTCTCAATTGAGTGTTGCAAAAATTAGAGATATTGAAGATTTAGGTAATCTAGGACTAGACTTAAATGTATGTCCTTATTATTCAGTTCGAAAAGGGGTGGAATTAACGGAAATAATCTCGTTGCCTTATCAAATGATATTTCAAGATTCTACTCGAGATATAATGAAATTAGATGTCAAAGATTCTATTGTTATAATCGACGAAGCACATAATATAATGGACGTACTAACATCGTTATACTCGGTTAGTATAACTGGTGATACTCTTGATCAAGTTATTAAATCGTTAAAGTTTTATTTAACCAAGTTTATTAAACGGTTGAATTCAGGAAATAGAATCAATTTACAGAAATTGATAAAAGTTTGTCAATCTTTAAAGAAGTTTATCACGGAACAATCAACCAAAGTTAAACCAGGGGATGAAATTAATGTGGAGGATATTTTCCACGATTCTACTGCTGATTTAGTTAATATTCATAAATTAGAAAAATTCTTGACCAAATCGAAAATTGCATACAAGATAGAAAATTATCTTGAAAAAGTTCAACTGGAAGCTGCCGACAATAGCAGCAATAATAATCATAATAACCCAGTTTTATTTACTGTTGTTAAATTTCTTAAAAGTTTAACTCATCCTTCAAATGAAGGAAAATTCTTTTGGGATATTACAAATAATGTAACTACTATAAATTATATGCTTCTTGATCCTAGTGGTATATTCAAAGAGATTTTAAATCAAGCAAAATGTATCTTGTTATGTGGAGGTACCATGGAACCAATGTCTGATTATATTGATTATTTATTTCCTTCTGTACCCCAAGAGAAAATCAATAAATTTACTTGTGGACATATAATTCCTCAAGAGAATCTCAAGGTATTCCCCGTGGTTGAAATGAATGGATTAGAGTTTGAATTTCTGTTTAATAATCGAAATAACATAAATCAATTGAATGCATTGGGTAAATTTATTATCGAGATATGTCAACGAGTTCCATTTGGAATTGTAATTTTCTTACCCAGTTATAAATACTTGAATCAAGTGTTAGAAGTCTGGCGGAAATCACCGATTTTCAAATCAATTCAAAAGTTAAAAACCGTGTTTCAAGAACCTTCGGACTCTTCCAAAGTAGAACAAATCTTATTTGAATATTCAACCAAAGCAGAAACCAAACAAGGTGCAATAATTTTCTCAGTGGTTGGTGGTAAAATGTCTGAGGGGATAAATTTTTCCGATAATTTAGCTCGTGCAGTAGTAATGCTTGGATTACCTTACCCTAATGCAATGTCAGGAGAAATTATAGCTAAACGAAATTTCATTGAAAAAAGTGTTGTAAGTAAACCTGGTGGTAATATTAATCAAGCTAAGGAAAAATCGAGAAATTATTATGAGAATTTATGTATGAGGGCAATTAATCAAAGTATTGGAAGAAGTATTCGACATATTAAAGATTATTCAATTATATATTTGGTAGATTCTAGATTTAAAAATGTTAGAATTCAAAAAAAATTGAGTAAATGGGTTAGAGATAGAATAATACTGGTGAATACGAGTGAAGTATTTAAACAAACTGAAGAGTTTTTTCTTAATAAAGGTGTCTAGTGTATATACTGTATATAGAAGTATCACTTAGAGGCTAGTAGAGTAAGCTGTAAGCTTAGAGAACTGACTGGTTTGTTTGAACTACAATTCCTATAATATTTTTTCTGTTCTGTGAAGTTATCTATTCCCGCTCTATAAATGCTACTACAAATATATGACATCACTTCGAAGTACCCATTTTTCACCTTCTTGCACCATTTCAGCCTCATGCTTCAAACAATCATCTCCATGTTTATGTAAAAGCGCCATACCTTTACTTGGATGTATATTCAACGGTTCGACATTTCTCAATTCAGGATAAAAAATTGTCCCTCCACCTTTGAATTCATCACCACCAGTTAAATAAATTAAAAGCGTCCATTTTGTTCGGCCTTGTTTTATCCCCTCGGGTGGTATTTTACAAACCACTGATTCATCATAATGTTTATTGAAATGATGTCCCTTTTTATATCTATAAAGTCGTAACTGTGGGTTTAACCCACATGCATTATTGAAAACTTTTTGAATATCCGGGTCACCTTGCTCTAATACTTTACCAAGATATTTCCATAATATATCGGCGGAATTTAAATCAGTTAAACTGGCACGATCATTAAATCGAACAGCATACTCTTTACTCTTTATAATTGGCGTCGTTTCTAATGTTATCCCCTGTTCGAATGAACGTATAAGCTCTTGACATAGTTTCTTGGAAAAGAAATTATCAATGGTTATTATTTGATCTGAAATTATGGATTCTGGTTGGGGTAATATATAAAAGGATTTGGGTGAAGATAATTCTTGAAACCCAGGAGGAAACTTATAGGATTTATCTATTGGTTTACCCTGAACTTTACTAGTTTTAGCTTTATTCTTGCTCATTCTGACTGTTTTCCTTCTAATCAATCAAGCAGCAGAGTAAAGGTGAAAAAGATACTGATTTCATTTTGTAAATATGCACGACCAAATGGAGTGAAAAAAATGGGTGCAAATTCTTTAGCTATTTACTTAGTTTGACTAAGAGTTAAAATTGGGTAACTACTCTTCGAGCCATGGGGTTATTCAGGATTATGCTGATCTTGGCTAATGCTACATATTATATCATTCTTGAAATAACAAATTATTCAACTACTTAACTAAAATAAAGTGTATTATAAAGAACTAAATACAGACATCCTGTGGTAAATTATTTTTTGAATCGTATAAATATAGACCTGCTAATCCCTGGTATTTTCTCATCCTCGTCCTCAATCTCTGAAGTAGGCTCCTCTCATGTATCGCACCCTAATTCCACCTTCGATCATGCTGGGGTTAATGTCTTTATTCGTGGCATTTTCTCATCTATCCCTAGAACTATTTGCTCCTGTTTCAAAATCCTCTTGAGATGTGCCCATAAGCGGTTGCTGGTCATCATACTCGTCATCATATGCAGGGGGTATATCTGGAGGTATTAAACTATTCAAAGCTATCCTTACATCATTTGAATTACCATTTCCATACGCATCACAATTATATTTATCATGATCGATTTGTGTAGTCGATGTCGACATATTACTTTCATGCCCTTGCCAGAACTCTGGAGGGAAATCATTCTCAGGTTCACTAAAATCATCATCATCAACTTGTGATCTCTGTAATAAAATATCAGAATTAAACTTTTGGTATGCTGGTGGTGCCAGACCTGTTCCTTCAATAGGAGCATACCCCCAATATCTAACATTGGCTTCACTAAATACAAACCCTCGTTGTCCCAAATTAACATGGATAGAACATGAATTATCAGCACCAATAATTGGGAAAATTTGTCCCTGGTTAGCAAAGTTAAAATTCCTAATATGACCACCGATACTAGATTCGCTAACCTTTTTCCCATTCCACGTAAAGAAAACTGTTCCTGATCTTGTTCTGTACCCAACTCCAATAACATCCCCCTTGGATAATTTTGGAAATGGAGGAGGTTCATTCGTGTAATTAAATGGTTGATTATATCTTCGATATCCATCTGAGTCATAACATATAGAGTGGGGATGTCTACCAGGCAATCTAAAGCAAGGATAAGGTTTAATACTTAATCCAAGGGAAATTAAAGTCTTATCAGGGTATGGTAATGAATAAATCTTCGATTCAAAATAATAAACTTCATTCTGCATAGGGATGGGGAGATTTGTTTGAGTTGAACATTCAAACATTTTGAAAAATCTCAATTCAAATCGATTAATAATCTGTAAATCATTATTTGACAACATTGAATCTCGTTGGAATTCATAAGCAGCGATTCCCTTTTCTTGAATGATTTGTCTTTGACTCATGGTTAATTCTCCAATGATATATGGATTACTAACTAAATATTCCTGGGCTTGGAGATATAATTCTTGTTGAAGAGTGTTTAATTGTGAATATGCGTGGTATTCTTCTTCTCCTTCAGGTTCCCCACTTCTTCCCATCCTTATTCTGACTTTTCGATATACAAACACTGCTATAAAGGCAATATCGAATATTACTCCTAAGGCGATACAGATGATAATGATGACTTTCTGGGATCCTTCATCCGGCTTGTAACCTGGTGGTGGACCGGGAATATCATTTGATGGCTGGTTCACATATTTGTGATGGTGTTCGTCCCTTGGATAAAGACCTTGCGGAAGTGTACTTGCAAATGTAGTTCCTAAGAGAACTACAGCTATGAACGGTAAAGCAGACATATTAACAGTTGTTATCCTATATAGTGGTTTTGGGTTATATCCCGTAAATCTTAGGCGAGTATCACCAAACAATAGATTTGTTCTTTTACTTCTAATCGGCTAAGTGAGGGGTACGACAAGGAATAAATCTACAAACCATGTAGGATGTCTTAAAATGTATTGTATACAGTCTAAACTTAATCTATGGTCATTTTTCTATGTATGACTAAGGGAGTTGATTATTGTATGACTTGTACTTTGCTTCTACTACACAAGCCTAGTTTTGTTTATTTTCGCCTATAACTGTGATTCTAAATTAATTAATAAACTAAAAGTCTCTCTTGGCATCTTATATTGAACCATACCAGCATAAATCATACAATTCTTTGCAACTTTCTTCCATTGTTCTAACTCTTGTTTTTCATTACTTATACTTTGATATTTCTTTGTCAAGATTTCATAATTTAAATGAGAAACACTAGTCATAATCATAATTAACAACGAGGGGATAATTTTAATTAAATTATCATCCATATCCCGGTTCTGAATTAATTCACTACTAGTTCTAATCTTAATAATATCAGCCTCGGGGTCTATTGGTACAATGCCTAATTTATCAATAGAACTAACAACTTGTCGCCAATTCTTTTCAAGGAATAATTGTCGAATAGTAATTATCGAGATTAATAAATCACAAGTTTGTTTCTTTTGTGGAGTAATTTGACTTAATATAAAGCTATTATTATCAAACATTTTGATAATATGTTGTGAAAGTAATATAATATTGTTATCAATACTATCTTTATACTCATAACTTTCAGTATACCCACTTGAAATAACTTGATAATTTCCAAATTTAATTATTGGTTGATTTAAATCAGTGGTTGCAAATATTTCCGCTAATAATTTATTAATTAACAGGACCACAGTATCATATTCACAACATAATTGATATAATAACAACGCATCAAATATTCTACCTTCTTCTTCACATTTACTTGCGGAAACTTGAATGATTTGATAATAAAAATCTTGTAAATTATCCAATTTAATTAAACTTCGTTGTTTTTCTAAAATCCCAGGGATTTTCGTCCCATTTTCTTGATTCAACTCCCCTAATAAAATGGAAAATTCTCGTGAAATTAATATCAATTCTCGTAATGCTTCATAACATACCTCCGAATCAACTAAACTTATCAAAATCAAATATTGACATGCTACTTTTGGATCACTAATTTTAAAACTTCTCGTGTAGGACCCAATTAATCTCGGCAAGTTTATTTCATATTCATTGTTATTGTTCAGTAACAAACCACTGGTGGCTACACCACATTTTAATAATCCATAATATGTTAAACCAATGGCCAAATGTACCGCATCACATTCATTTACATGATCAAACGTATATTGAACTGCCAATTCATAAAGCCCGACTAAAATTAAACATTTAAGATAAACTGGATTATTACTTGATCCTAAATGTTTAGGACCCAATTGAATAATTTTAGTTTGTAAATTTAATAAACTATAATTTTCAAAGATTAATAAAGATTCATTTTCATTTATAATTGATAAATGAAACCATAACCAATCTTCAACACTGAGGTTAATAGCTTGAGGTAAGGATTTCTTACTTAAATCACATTTACCAATGATTTTATATACGGAATATTTGTATGGATCATAATTAATACTGGTATCAACTTCATTTATAATAAATTGAAATTGTTGATTAAATTCCAGATGTAATTTCTCCATCAATTCTGAAGGTAATTTCTTGTTATTATCCACATATTTCCGAATGTATACGGGGAAGTTCTTATCGAATTTGTGAAATAATTCTCGATTTCTAATAGCTAATTCCATGGCATCAAAATATAACCCAGCACGTAAAAGATAAAACATTAATGCCCAAATTGGAGTGCCATTAACTAATAAAGTCTTGTTGATTAAATCAGGATCGTTTTTCAACACAATTTGATGAATAAAATATGAGATTTTATTTATATTTGAATTAGGTTGAAATTGTTGTGGTTTTTCCGAATCTTTTAAATAAAGATCTTCAACATAATTGAAAAATTCTTGTTCAAGATAATTTTTACTATTACCAACAATAGCTTCATTTAAATCTTGTTTACTTACATTTTTAAATTTTAATTCTTGACTTGTTTTGGTGAATTTTTCATTTGTCAATTCAATTAAAATTTTCCAAATTTCCGAAATTTGTTTGGATTTTAAATCATTCAGTAATTTATTTAATTCATTGAAATTTAAACACAATGGGAATTGATTTTTAACCAATCTAGCTTGATTTAATCCATGGATTATATTCGCGTGGTTTTCAAATTTCTCTCTAGAAATTTGACGAACTGAAGCTGAAGAAACATTACTAGTTAATGGAGTTAAAATGTTTCCTGAAGAACTTGATTTATTCTTCCAAACCAATAAATTTTTCGCGGTGGTGTTATTATCATTAGATTTCAATCCAACTGTTTTTCTTAATTCATCTCGTCTAACTTTCCAATCAATTGAAATATTTGAATTGATAAATTTATCAAAATCTTGAGAAGCTAAATGTAAAGATTGTTCAATTGTATTTAAAATATTTTCATCCTTTTTCGCATTTAAATAATTTTCAATATTTACCGAACTAACATCGGTGACAAACCCATCTGAAGGAATAGCACCACCAGCAGTTGTTGTTGTTGATTGGGGAATATGAATTGCATTCAAATCATTCTCGATATCTTCAGCACTGATACCACTACCAGCTAGTAAATAATGAGCCTTGGTATAACTAACATCTTTCCTATCTTCTTGTTTTCTAACTTGTTGTGATTTACGTTTTAATTCATTCAAAGTTAAATGAATTGATCCAAGTTCAATATTGTCGGTTTTCTTGGGTAAATTGTTACCAGATTCTAGCAATTCTTTTAATAATTTAGAACTGTTAGTGGTGTTGATTGATGTGGGTAAGGTGAATGTGTTGGTGGTGGTATTACCTGGTGCAGCAGCATTGGCAGCAGGTGCTGTTGTTGTCGCAGCACCGGCAACAGTACTTCCAAGGCCAGTTGATGCAGTTGGATTGGCCTGGTTAGTTGAACCTCCAAATGTGAATCCACTAGTACCACCGGCACTGGCTGGTTTCGATTGAGCGCCAAACATGTCTTGCAAAGGTGTAGTTAAATTGGTTGTCAAAAGGTAAACAAAAACCACATAGAAAAAACTTCATCACTCTTAAGGGCAAAATCGAAGATTTGAAATTTAACAAAGTCGGTGTTACCCGGATTAGTACATTTCTCTTGCTATAAAAATCTCAGCTCATCATGAAAAAAAAAAAATTTAGTTTAGTTCTTCAATTAACTTTGTCCAAAAGTTGATCCATCACTTAGACAGTGCATTGTAATGTACTTCACATGAATCATTCTATGATGGCACTCCTAGCATTCCAGTTCTTGGCGTGTTTGTGTCTTGTTGTGGTTTGAGTCGGTGTTAGTTATGTCAATCAATATCAAATGCGATGTGTTGATGGAGAGAATAATGTTTTGTGTCTTTAAGAACCTGTCTGGAAATTATGATGAAAGGGAGGTGTCAGAGGATCCATATATCTTTTTCTGAGTGAAAGCTCAATTTGTAAAATCTCTTTGCTATAGTTTCGTGCGTTATATTAGTTAACTATGACAATTTGTTGTTATAGGTAACAATTGTTAGCTGCGAACCTATGTATGAGGTGAGACTGCTCACGAATCAGTAGAATAATGTGCTATGATATGTTGCTTGTTCTATTCACATAAGTATCGCAAGCCTAATATTTGTTATGTCTCATTTGACTTAGACAAGTGGACGGATATGAATTCGCGAGTAAACATGTAAACCACTTCCAACGTGTTCTAGATCAGAAATCGTTCAAGAGGATAATACTGGGAAAATACTGAGCATGGCCTTGTATAAAATAAATTATCGTTCGATTTATCACGCTTAAGAATAGCGATTTTGCAAATCATATTGGGAAATTTTCTGCAACAAACCACTAGAAAACTTAGTGTAGAAATATTTACTACCTAAAACACTCAAAGAAATATCTACGTAAGTAATAAGAGCTCTTTTCGTTCTTCCACACATCCGTGAGTATGCCAAGTTCTAGTTGCTCATGTACATGTCGTATTGAGAAATGTCGCACGAGCAGAGATCATGTCGCCTACTCTTGACAGAATAATTTTTTCTATTCTACAGAGCCCTTTAACTGCCAAGCAAACAAGCAATCTCCACTTCCTGTCTGAATACTAAAAGGGAAAAGAAAAAAAATATCAAAGGTACACTCTTTTAAACTTTCAGGGGTACATTTCGCTTCTCACATGCTAACTCATTCACTACCTGTAAAACATCTATATCCCAACAAATACACCTTGCTAAATAATGCGGTTATGATATGGTTATGTCCCCCGTAACCTCAACGGCTGATAAAAATTTTACCGGGGAAAAATGGAACAACCTTCCGGCGAAAGGGGACGCAATTTTGAAATAAAATTTTTTAGTAACTAGTTAAAAAATTATAAATTACCTGTTTCTGTTATCGCATGGCACAAATAGGAAATATTAGCTTTAGAACAATAAATTTTGTGTAAGATTTCGTCAATCGTATATCTGCAATTGGAAAAAATGTCACATGCAAATTGTAATTGTCTGCTTTCATCGTGTGAGCTATCAAATCTCTTTACATTGTATTTCAACATAATTCGTTGATAGTAGCTTAGAGAGTTAAACTCATGTAATGGAAAGTAAGCCATCAAGATTGGCGAATCTGTAAACTATATTAAAAAGAAAAGACAAATGATTTTGAATCATATCTCCAGTGTTCTAAAAAAGAAACATTAAATCCAACAAAAAAAAAAAAAAATTTTTTTCGATTTTGTATTACATTTATCCGCCCTATAATATCGATATCCCCATTTCCGTTAAATAAACACACACGCACAACAAGGAGGGGGCGATGCGCAAGGTATTGTACGGAATGCACCTATGTACATAGACAAAGTCCTACACTTTCAATGGGCAACGTCTCGTAAATATGCAATACCATGGACCAGAAAAACTTTCTCGATGGGACATTGAATCCATCAGGAGAAATCTTAGAAAAAGAAAAATAGACTTTTTAAAAAAAAATATTTATCTTCTGTAACTTTTTTTTTTTTTATTTCTTCTCTTGGGCAATATAAATGTGAAATATTTTCACCTTTGTTTTTTTTAACTTCTATACTTTTTTAGTTTGATTTAAACTTCTTGCTCTTCATCAATACCTTCATTAATTTTTATATAAACGATGGAAAGTGAAAAAGTAATAGAAAACGCTTCGGTTGAATCTAAGGAATTCACAAGCAATGAAAAATTTAGTGAAGATGTTAATTCTCTTGATCGTGTGCATCATGAAGGTGGATCTTTAAAACGTAGATTTTCTACATATTCCATTATTTGTATTGGGTTTGGTTTAACCAACTCTTGGTTAGGTATTTCTTCATCCTTGGTTGCTGGTATTAATTCAGGTGGTCCCATGTTAACCATATATGGTATTTTAATTGTTGCTGCCATTTCATATTGTGTTGCCGTTACTTTAGGGGAAATGTCCTCGGCTATCCCCTCAGCTGGTGGTCAATATGTTTGGACTAGAGTATTAGCTCCCAAGAAATATTCGTCATTTTTAGCTTATATTTGTGGATCAATGTCTTGGGCGGGGGCTATTTTCACTTCGGCATCAATGTCATCGGCTTTATCTTATCAAGTTATGGGATTTTGGAAATTATTCCACCCAGGTCCTGAAGCTACCCAATGGCAATTATTTGTCATTTATGAATTAGTTACTATTGTATTATTTTTTTTCAATAGTTGGGGGAAAATATTACCTATTTTAGGTAATGGGGCATTATATTTTTCTCTCTTTTCATACTCGGTTATTTTAATTACTGTATTGGTATGTGCTAGAGGAAAATATCAAACTGCTGAATTTGTATTTGCTGAGTTCCGTAATGGAACTGGTTGGAAATCTTCTGGTATAGCATTTATTGTTGGGTTAATTAATCCAGCTTGGTCATTTTCATGTTTAGATAGTGTAACTCATTTATCGGAAGAAACTTCTCAACCAAGAACAGATATCCCCAAAGCCGTTCTTTCTACAGTTACTATTGGTTTCATTACTGCATTTACTTATTCAATTGCCATGTTTTTCTGTATTACTGATATTGATGCCATTCGAGATTCACCTACTGGAATGCCAATTTTAGATATTTTCTATCAAGCTTTAAGAAATAAATCTGGTGCAATGGTTCTTGGATTCCTTGTGTTTTTAACTGCTTTTGGATGTACCGTTGCTTGTCATACTTGGCAAACTAGAATTTGTTGGAGTTTTGCTAGAGATAATGGATTACCATTCTCGAAATATTTAGCTAAAGTTGATCCTAATTTGGGTGTACCTATTAATGCTCATATTTTCTCAACATTTTGGGTTATGATTTGTGGTATCATTTTCTTGGTTACCACTGCCGGTTTCAATGCTATGATTGTTGGTACAATTACTTTAATTTTAGGTTCATATTTGGTGTTCTGTTTCTGTTTACTTTATCGTGGTAGAGATAACATTAAACATGGTCCTTTCTGGTGTGGTAAATTTGGATTGTTTTGTAATATTGTTGTGATTTGTTATGGTATTTTTGCATTTGTATTTTTCAGTTTCCCACTGACCATGCCTGTAACTGCATCAGATATGAATTATTTCTCAGTTGTGTTTGTAATTTATGCAATTTGGGCTCTTGGATATTGGTGGTTCCCCATTAAGAGTTGGTCTGCCAGAATTAATTTTGCTGGGGGTCGTCAAGGTGAAGAAATTGAATATCCTGAAGTTTGTTTGACTGAATTGTAAGGTCATGTACATATATATAATAATAATAATAATAATAATAAACAATAATAAGCATAATATAGATATAGAGATACGAAAAAGGGAGAAAATATACCGAAAGAATATAAGAACGAATGTCTTAATCAACAAATGGCTTAACCATTTACTGTAAGATATCAGGGATAGAAATAACTTCTTGCTTTTGCCAAATGTTAAAGATATCATTACTGACAAAGTCCTTTGTAGAAATAATCGTAGTGACAAAACCTTCAAACCAAGCATCACTCATGGAGAACCAACCTTCACCGCCAATTTCAATACCGGCCCAAGAAGCTTGAACTTTCCATCTCACAGGTTTGTCTGAAGTAGGATCGATATGGACACCAGTAATGACCATGACGACATCTTTTCCAGACCCAGTAAGTAATCTTTGTTTCTTATTCAAATCCAAATTGAAATCAAATGCTACGGAAAAGTCAACTGCGGTATTATCAAATAAATTAAATGCAACATTGGCGTAAACTTCAATATCAGCGAGGAAGTAGACTGGTTGTCCAGCTTGTAACATTGCAAGAGCAGCATTCTTCATATCATCGATGCCAACGTTAACTGCAGCCGCAACACTTCCATTAACCATGCTCTTATCACCGGTTCCATATAATTGGTTCAAGTCAAATCTTGGATCATTCATAATACCGAAATAAGAACCAAGATCAACGGCAACATGGTCCAAGTAGAATTCAGTTGGAGAAATGGACAAACTATTGAATTTACCTTCTTTATCAATAAATTCCCAAACAAATTTATCATCCGGTTTTGGAGGTGTGCCTAAAGTCAAGGCAAGAATGTTGAAAACAGTTTGTAAACAACTTTCTTTATATTCTTGGACTTTGTCGGCATCTTGTTGGGCTAATTGACGGATTTTAAGGGCAAATTCTTTAAGCTTTTGCGTCAAGATGAAAATCAACTTGTCTGGGTGTTGAGCTTGATAATTGTCGGGGAATACATCAAGTGGGACCAATCCGTATTTCATCACCAAATCAATAATGTTGGTCCAATTGTCTTGTAAATTAATTGGTTGGGAGATTAACGAATGGACGATATCAAAAGGATCACCCGATTTTTCAATAATGAGTTCAAGGAAATTGTTGGCTTTTTCTAATTGATCATAAAACCAAAGGTATGATTGCGAAATTCCAAATTTTGTATCTAAATTAAATTTGTTTCTGATTTCATTTCCAAATCCATTACAAGCAGCAGCAATCCAAAAGTTAGGTTGACGTGGGTCATCAGTAGAAACGGAAATGTTGAGATCAACGTTAAACAACCAGTCTTCAGTCATTTTATTTTTCAAAGGGTTTTTCGAAATAAGGGCATCGATGGGGGATTGGGCAAAGGCATTTTGAGTAAGGTTATTCTTTGCCAGTTGAATAAAATCATCTTTCCAAGCAGATAAAAGATTGTTGTCAAGAACATTAACACGATCATCAAATAAGTTTAAGAATTTGTGGGATGTAGTAATGTTCAAATCCCCAACGTTGTCATCTAATTGAATATCATTGAATTCGGTCTCCTGAACTGGAGATGCGAAAACGGAAACAAATAAACTAATAAAGAATACAAATTTTTGCATTTTTTGATTTGGTAAGAGGATTCTTTTCGAATATTTCACGAAAGAAGGTACTTTCCTTGCCCTTTTTATATTGAGTTTGGCCAGTTGCAAACCCTTTTGCAATTTGATGCAAAAAATCGTTCGTTTTTGTTTTTGTATAGGTTTTTTTGCACCAAAAGCATTCGATTATCAAGTATGTAACCTATGTGCAACCGTTAAAAACCATAAACGGTAAAATTGACCATCGGAATTAACCCAAATGGTTCTTTTTCCGAGGATACTCAAAAATGACTTTCATGATGGTGTGATTAAATCATATGTTAATGATTGATGTGATTGAAAATTACTTCACGATCTGCTCACAAGTAAGTCATTGTAATATCTTGCGGTTAAACTCGGCTAATGAAAATAAGCACGATAACTAATCCAATAACTATACTAGATTTCTCTTCTTAAGCCCAACAGGGATTCGGAGTTCGGAGTTCGGAGTTTTAGATGCAGCAGGAGATTACCGAAAAGCCTTACGAAGATATCTCAATAAATTTGTAAGGCAATATCAAAGACCAAAACATAAGGCTAGACCTAGACCGCCTTGCCAAAGGGTTACGTTACATGGTTAGAACTAAATACCAGTCCCTACATACCGGATAAAACGGTTATTGCACTAATAATTCAAGACCTTGAGCCATTGCCTTTTTCTCATTTGTAATTTGCTAAGGGGTAAAAATATATTAATCGATGCTGCATAATCTGAGTATAGTTTTCGCTTATCTATTGAGGGAAATTTATTCTGTTTTGCAGATACAATGAAATATACGGGCTACATAATCTATTCCAAAACTAGATGTGTTTCGTAAAAGGGACTGTGCTAACCATCAGGGTGGACAATATGGTGTATTCACTAACTCATGGTTCGATGTAGAATTTTCAACTCAATGAAATGCCCACCCAAACAATATACAAAAGAAACAAAGAAAAAGTAATAGAATTACGAAATCTAAGTTAATTTTTTTTGCACCCCCAATGAGTGAAGTCACCCCCGCAAAAACATTTTTTTTTCTTCTCCACAGACTGGCTGTTTTTTTTCGGCGTGACCTCATTGTTCTTTATGTTAATCCAGCATAAACTTTACCTGGGGGAACGTAATAAACCAGCGAAGAAGACATTGTTTTTCTTGGCTCCACTCTCATTGTATTCGAAACAAGTCTGATACTGTAGTGTTGAGAAGTGTTATTTGTAGTTTGAATTTTAGACGATATTATTTTTTTGACTATTTTATAAGCGTAGTAAAAAATGCAACAATATGTTTTCAGGACAACACTCTTTCCTTTTTTTTTGTTGGTGGTTTCTCCGAAACTGTTGAATCAAAAGCGTATGCCACGAATCAAACAGATTAATGCAGAATGAAACAGTTGAGTTGAGTTGAGCCTAGGCTTATTACGGATTAGGACCCAGTTCCGGTTTTCTCCATATTAATACGAGAGTCAACCAGAAAAAAAAACAAGGTGGAAAATTGTTGTTCCGAGCTCTAACTAGGAAAAAATACAAACAATAGAAACAAACGGATAAGTACAACGTGTATGTTGTTGTGACTTTCTCGGTGGGGACTCGGGTCCGGGGGTGTAGATAATAGACTATATATAGTTTGATGTATTATATTGGTGTGAATTATAAACAACACGTCAGAATAGAAAGGGACCTGCATGTAAGGACCGTTCTGCCAATGTAGAGAATGTCCGAGGAAGAAGGGATATTAAGTGTGCCATACGCAGTGTGGCACACGCATAGTAACAGTAAACTAGTAAATCCAAAACAGTGTAAATTCAAACTGGTATATTCAAACGAAATTTGTTGAAATGGTAAATCCCCAGCTTTAAAATTTTGACTCGCCTCTCTCTTTTAATTTTTGTTAATAGTTTCACCTTCTCTAAATTAACCAGAAAGTCTCAGAGAAAGCAGGAAAAAAAAAAAAAAAAAGAGCATCAATCCACCCAGAATTTAAACCCAAACTTTCAACTTTTTAAGTTGTTCAACTCAAAGAATTCCATCGCCACCCTTAATCCACCCATACACGACCTTTTATATCAGTCACCCTGTAACACAATACAGGACCAGCATATATATAAAATTAACCGACTGATTGAAAGTGTTCCCACTACACTCACACTACTAATTATTCATTTCGCTCACTTTTGCACTGACCCTTCCCCCTCCTCCCCCTCACCCACACTATTATACCAACAACAAACTTTATCACCCCAAGCATATCACATATACACATACATATACACATATATAGGATAACTGATTCATTTGTTTTGATTGACTCACACAAAGTAAAGTTATAATATGTCAATATCTGGAGAAGTATATTCTGGTGGTGCAACCACGTCACAACATGTCGAAGCAGAAGATGAGGACCATTTTCAGAATACAACGTTTAAATTGAAAAGAACAAGATCAATTGGAGTCTTGGATGAATTCATTCCAGATAAACTTCAAGAGAATAACATTAAACAACAACAGCCACCACGCGAAGAACAGCCAGAACAACCTATTGCATTTTTGAATCATATAAGTTCCATCCCCCTGTCCAATATAGGTTCCTATTCCTGTTCTCTGTCTTCTTTGTCTACGAATGACGAATCTCAACCTGATGGTAGTAGTTATACAAATAATACTGAACCTATCCCAGTGAGTTCTTCGGCTAGTGCTTCCGCCGCCCCTGGCCCTGCCCCTCCAGTGGTTGCCAGTTTAGCTTCATCATCTCCTGTTCCATCACATACACCCTCACCACTTCCATTATTACAATCACCAGAGTTATTACCCCATGATGATACTGATCTTATGGTTGAACCTTCACGTCATGTAGATTATTTATCATATCAATGGGATGTCAATGATATTTCCAAATCATGGCGATATGTAATATCCAAAAAACATAATGTTGCAAATTCAGCTCGGTTAGAGAATGCCAGTTGGAGAACATGGGCTCAACGTCGACAGAATTTAAAAACCATAAGTCCAGAAGTGGTGAATTGGTCTAAAGACAGTGATGTTACTTGGTTATATGGTCCGATTTTAAATGATGAACATGGAATAAGTGATGATGAATCTTGTAATTTTAAACGAGAAACTACGGCAACTAGTATTGTCGCGGGTGATATTTCCATTGCTAATAAAACTGCGAAAAAGGTGGAAACTGGTCCTAAACCTATATTGAAGAAGCGAACAGTGCAACAATCTATGATTAGTCATTCTGATTTGTTGAAGTTGCAATTGGCTAGTAATAAAGTATATCAGAAACAACGAGAATTGTTGAAACAACAACAAGAAGCAAAGAAACAAGAAGAGGAAGAAGAAGTTAAACCGTTGCCTTCACTTGATGAGAAATTTTTCGATTATGATACAATTCTGGCGAAATTGAATAAACAATATGAGAATACGACGATTCCTGAAAATTGTGAAGTTGTTAAATTACAAGATTTAATTAATAATAGAACGAATTCCAAGACTAAACTTGATCAAATTGCAATTGAAGCACCCATGGCTAGTTTATCACTTGATAAGACGGAGTCAGTAGCGCCAGTGGAAGAGGAACCAGAGGAGCCCGAGCAAATAGTTCACAAGGAAGATAGACATATTCATTTTAATGAAGAAGTTAAACAATGTATTGCAGTGAATCCATATTCTGACGTAGATGCAATTCCCGAGGAAGATGAAGAGGACGACGAAGAGACTGAGGACGACAATTATTATAACGACTATGAAGAAGATGAGATAGGAGAGGATGGATATTATGAAAATGTAGCCAATTATTATTATGATGGTTCAAAAAGTGTATTGTATGATCGAGATCAAGATCTTGTCAGTGATGTTGAAGATGAAGATACTGATGATGAAGGAGGATTTTTCATTAAAGTTCGATCCAATTCAAATGCAGCTCCGCTAGTATTGGGTAGGACCCATACTAATGATTCAATTTCAACTAGTAATAGTAAAGTATACAAGACTATACATTTATTACCATCAACCACATTGAATTATGGGTCTTCTGATGAAGAGAGTGATGATGAGAATCCATATACTTCAAGTCTTTCACATAATGTTAATAATGAGATTAGTCGAGGGTATGATTATTATTATGATTATAATACCGTGTATACCGTGGATCCAAATCATTCAATATATGGTGCTAATTATAAGAATGCCCCGGATGTAGTAGATGTTCCGGATAATTTAGGCGTGGGATCGAATTTTGATTATGAAATTATTGAAAATGATGAAATGCCACCGATGGTTATAAATGTCACTAGTCCGTTATTGTATGCCTCGGGTTCAAAGCCTAATTCACCTATGGTTGTTACTAATGGTCCCGCTATACCTCAAGTCATGCCCCTGCCGGTACTCCTAGCTAATAATCCATTTCATATGAGTGATGATGAAGAAGATAGTGATGATGGGTTATCTATTGGAACACGAAGATCAAGTCAAGCATTGGCGGAACTGATTTTCCATACCACGTCAAACCAGCAAGAACAAGTGCAGCATTTTCCAGAGAAATTTTTACAAGATCCTGAACCGGTGGAAGCACCAATATCAAGTATAAACCCCCGATATTCTTCAACTACCCTTTCCAAACAACCAACAAGTTCTCATTCGCTTTCACAACTGTTTTTCGATACTACTGCAGTTACACCAAACACTACTTCAGGTTCACCTGGGTTATCGCATGCATTTTTCGATAGAAGAACTCCATCACCTGTGGTATTGTCGCTGACTCCAGAAAGCACCAATGCGCCATTAACGCGAACATTACTGAATAAGACGTCACCATTACCTCCACAGACGACTTCGGAAACTGCATTGTTTAAATCATCTTCAGGAATAGCACCGTCAAAGAATATATTTTCCTTTGATGATGACAGCGAGGAGGAAGAAGAGCAGGATGTGTCTATTAAGAAAACGTATACTTCGTTAAGTCAAGTTGCGGATAAGAGTGGGATACGGACTCCGTCACCCGTGCTGCTGCATCTGGATGAAAAGGGTGTTATGGGACAGGCTAAAGGATTAGCCAAGCATTTCTTTGGATAAAAAAAGAGAGAGAAGGAGAGAGAAATATATATATATAGTTTTAGTTGTTTAATAATTGTTTAATAATTGGTAAGGTTTAAATATATATATTTAAATAAGTAGTAGCTCTGTTAATATTGCATACTGTTTTGACACATGTATCACCCCCCAGATCTGAGTGCGGGATTTTAAGTATCACTAACTTTTTCTGGCTGGTTGGTTATCGCGCACTTAACCGTCACATCGCCAAGTTTTTCCGGTTGGGGCAACAGAGGCGATATCCTTGCTTCAAGTGTTACCTTACCATATACATATAATCAACAAGCTATCATGGCCGGATGTTCAGATATACGATCGATAATTCCAATGATGTTACTCTCCTTAATACTACCGTTAACTTTCAACCAACTACAAGAACCAGAACCAGATGATGGGAAATGTGAATTAATAGGAACATTCTCTTTACTTACTCAAGCCTGCCTTGGTTTGCTTTGTCTATCTTCTTTAATTATTAAACGATTCTATGAATATCCCATAAGGAGAACTTGGCCCGTTTGGGTGTTTGATGTTGCTAAACAATTGATTGGGGCTTTAGGGGTGCATATTTTTAATGTATTGTTAAGTGTAGCCAAGACTGAAGATGACTTTACGGGGCAGAGGCAGGGAAAGCGGAGAGGTAATGGTGACAGCGACACGCAAGATCCTTGTGATTGGTACTTTTTAAATATTGTGTTTGATTGTACCATTGGAGTCTACATTCTTTATCTTGTTTTCAAATTAATGAATCGAATCGCAAAGAAATATTTTAAAATCACACAAATTGAATCAGGTGAATATGGACCAGACCCAAACAAACCTTCTACACGAGCATTTTTCAAACAGTTGTTGGTTTATTTCACAAGTTTAATGATAACCAAGGTCATATTGTACGGAGTAATGGAATGTTTTGAGACTCAATTACTTTGGATAACAAGTCATGTCTTACTAGTGTGGTTAGACGAATACCCTGATGAATTTGAAATCTTTATCGTAATGTTTGTCGTGCCGATTTTCATGAATTGTTTACAATTAATTTTAATTGATAATTTTATAAGAAATCAATTATGGACAAATACAAATAAACGAATCAAGATTGAATATCCGAATTTCAGAGATGATACCGAAAGTGTATTACGACAGGAGATTGCTGAGATTTTGGAACAGGAAGAACGAGAGTTGTTGGAACAGGGGGAGACAACTCCGACACTTACACCGGTGTCGAGAACATCGAGGAAGTCTTATGGAAGCATACCTTAATATTATATGTACACAAGTCTATAAAGTTCTAAATATATACAAGAGTGAACTTTTAGTAGTAGCTATAGCTAGTAGTAGCCAGTAGTTGTAGGACTAGCAGTAGGTTAAGCCTTTGGTATTTCATTTGGTTTAAATCCAAATCCAATCATACAATCAGTATATTGTTTAATAACTTCAGCACATTTCCCACTTTCAATTCCCTTATACAACAAACATTCATCACGTAATTTACGTTGGTCTAAGCATACACAACATGGTTTAGGTCTAGTTTGTTCTGACATTGTAGGTGTTATAGTGTGTTATAGTTGTAGTATTAGTAATAAAATGAGCAAATTTTCTAGTTCCATTTTTTCAAGTTCCCATGCGCCACGGAGTTGCAGTGTGTCGTCATATTCCGCGAGACTGCACTGAGTTTTAGGGAAGCCACAGTAGGAGAGTTACCTTGCTATATTAAAATAGTAAACATCATATTGTACTTCTTTCTTTGTCATGTAGCTACTTCTTCTAAGTACTGACCATGTCCAATTCAATTGACCTGACCTCTATACACTTGGTAGCGCTGTTCCTTCACTTACGCCTTTCACGTTGTTGTCAAATTCGTACTAACGTTTTTTCCAACCAAATCTTAACCATACTAAATTATATATAACACACATAGACAGACATGACGGAGAGGGAATCATTGAGTCTACCTCGAGTGTCACTAGACGACAGTAGTAGTATAAACCTCAATGATGACTTGGCAGTAGCGACATCCGATCAATCTTCAATAACCAACAACACTAACAATAACAACACAGGCCATAATACTACTCGTGTACGATTCCGAACTAGTGTTGATAATGATAGCATATTCCTGTCTAGTGTCCATGGATTCAATGCTGATGAAACTAGAGACGATGTATACTCTCCCTTGGGCCCCAATTCCATCTATGAATTAACCATTGGGTCCGATGTTGCTAGAATTAAACGAAATAAACCCCTCAAGACCTCAGTTACGATTAATGGTGGGGCCAACACCGTGTATAATTTGACTACACCTACCACGAGAGATATTCCTCAGATTCAATTACTGAAATTAAAAGCGAAGGTGCCTGATTCCGAGTTGATTGACCTTGTCAAGAATTCAGAAGTGGAATATAAACGATTTGATTCAAGTTATAAATTATTAACGGAAGATACATTACAGAAATTGGAACAACAACAAGTGGTGGACTCGATTGATCTGATTCCGCTGGTTTTCCTAGATTCGAATTTCCGGTTGGATGATCCGAGAATATTCAAACAGGTTATTCAAGATGTGTCGGATTACAAATTACAAGATAAATTGTCGAATTATTTGGATATTGTCGAAATGAATCTTATTCAAGAAATAGGGAAATCTTCTGATTCGTTCTTTAATACAATTGGTGATATTGAGAAAATACAAATCAAGTCTAAGAATTGTGTTGATGTTTTCGATAGTATAAATCTGGAGTTGAAATTGTTGCAGAGTACTCAGTCTAGACAGGGGTTGAAGATTTTGCACAAGTTGATTGAACGACAGAATGTCGAGACTTTCCAATCGGCATTGTTGCAGATTCAGTGCATTACCTTAAGATTTGATCAGGCTAATAATGCGTTTACAAGTGGAGATTATTCCAAATCTTTGTCGGAAATAGTTGTCGTGGAAAAGTTATTACTGGGTGTGCTGGACGAAGAGTATCCTGAGTTGTCTAATCTCGTGGATTTGACGCAACTTCCCGCATTTATTCACTTGCGTAACGATTTATCTAGTTTAAAACTTGAGTGTTGTAAAGGATACACTGACGATTTTATAAAATTATTAACTGAGGATTTAACTAATCATTATACAAGCGTGGATACAGAAGATACCCTCAACAGATTATACATCCAACAAGACAAGACCAAAAAGTATTCCACCAATCCAATAAACACCCTGTATTTGACCATAGATAATTCCACCAAAACTAAATTACGAGAGTTTGTTGAAAATTTACAAAAAGCCGATAAATTATCCCAAGCTTATATAGCGTACCAACATCGATTCATTACTGAAATCAAAGACATTATTAAACAAAACCTACCACAACAATCAGCCGACATGTCAAGGACTCCTTCAAGGGCATCCCCTGGTCCCGACAAGCCTCCACCCACACTAAGTAACAATATCAAAACTCTAACTCCACGTGAATTTGAAACCATGTTTTCTAAAACATGTGCTGAATTAAGCGAATGTCTTCGCCGACTCACAATCCATCAGAAACTCCTACTTGACCTAGCATTAACAAATACAACAACCGATATAATGTCCCTAGATATAACACCGGCCATTCATAAAGCTATTGAATTGACGCAAATTAGATTAATGAAAGTGTGTAGTGTCCGACTGGAACAAACTGGAGATTTACCCGTGTCGTTTTATTTGCGACTTTATTCAATAACTTCATGTTATTTATACGAGTGTGAATTGATTAATCCGATGGGGAATAGTGGGAATGCACTTGGGGAATGGTTTAATAATCATTTAACGTATTTTGTTCATCGGTTCCATGTTAATTCCGTTAAGGAGATGTCGGGGGAATGTACCAAGGAAATATGGCGGGAAGTTTCCGATTCCGGGGATTTAACTGGGGGACAGAGTGTGGTTGATGAATTGTTGGGATATGTGAATGGAGATGATTGGAGTAAGTATTTTGATTTTTATCAGGTGGAACAGCAGAGCGAGCAGAAGCAACTGGTGGAAGCGATTAAGAGGTTGACGATTACAAATGATCAATTTCTTGTTCCTAATTTAGCACTTAAAACAATTCAACATATACGAGATTATATTGTAATTTCCAAAGCATTTCCAAATTTCATTGGGACAATCACCAACAATTTACTTAATTATTTAAAACTTTTAAATTCCAAAACTTCCCAAGCGGTATTAAACGCAGGAGCTACCCGAACAGCTGGATTGAAACATATAACTACGAAACACCTCGCTTTATGTATACAATTCATTGAGTTTAATATCGCCCTACTTGAATCTATTAAAGTTTTCTTCCCGTCTGACCCTCAAATTGAAACTAATCTTGAAGATTTAACTTATTCTCGCATCCTTGGAAATTACAAAGATCATGAAACGGAACTATTCTCCAAATTAGTCACCATGATGCATGATCGAACATTAATGCGTTGTGGCAATTTACCCAAGATAAACTGGTCAGAACCATTGAAACACCCACAACAATGTCACAGTTATATGGAAGATTTAGTCAAGGATACAATCACCGTAGCCAAAGTACTTACGAAATATCTCCCTGACTTGAAATCATCATTGATTCTCCTGCAGATATTCGACAATTATAAACGATTATTTGTCGACAGTTATTGTAATCAATTACCGCCATTTCGCGATTTGAACGAAAAGCAAAATGTCTTGAAGGATGTGGATTATTTCAGGGTGAAGTTGTGTGATGTGGCAGGGTATGGCATGTCAGGACAAGTGATTTGGGAAAATGTGAATGCTATGCCTACAGAAGAGGAAACGAAGATGGAGGAGAAAATGAGAAATAATATTGAGATGGAGCAACAGCAGCAGCAAGTGCAGCAGCAGCCGAAAGCGACGAGGACGTTTTCATTTGATAGATTGGTTAGTTCGGCTAGGAATTCGTTTGATAGACATCATGATCTGGTTGAACCTAGGTCACAATCTGCAACGGGGAATTTACAGGAGAATAAATTAAAGAGTGAGGAGGAAGAGCAGGGGCAAGAGGGGGAAGAGGAAGGGCAGACGAATGGAATTGATGTGATTTTTGATGTTACTGAAACAAGTGTTGAGCCGGAGGTGGTTCCAAAAGATAATGAACAAGGAGGAGAGGTTGAGGTTGATGAGAAAGAGGAAAATGCTGAAAAAGATGCTTCTATAGATCAGATTCTTGAAAAGGAAAGTTCTGGACTTGAAATAAATGAACAGGGCGATAAGTCAGAAGAAGAAATTAAGCCTGAGGAACAACTTGAAACAGTTGAAGAAGTCAAGCCTGAAACCATACCAGAAGAAACTGAACCTGAGCAAAAACTTGGAGCAGCCGAGGATGTCAAACCTGAAACCGAACAAGTCCAATCTGAACAAACAACTGAGCAGAATGTAAAGTCTGAAGTCCAATCTGAAGAACAACTTGAAAATCTTGATTCTGAAAAAGAGGTTCCTGAGAAAGCAGATAAAAATGATACCCCTAAGGTAAATCAAGACCACGAAAATAATGTTAGAGACACGGAAATTGAAAACGAAGTATCTGTGGAACACCAGGATGAAGCTCAAGATGAGAAGGAAAGTATTACAGAAAAGGAACTTCCTAGTACACCTGAAGAAGATACTGTTGATCCAGAAATGAAGCTAGATGAAGAGGTAAAGTCAAAGGATATAATTGAAACTGATAACCAAGTCGAAAGTTCCAAAGAAGAAGTTAAACAGGAGCAAAATACTCAGCCGCCGGTTGATATATCAGATGATACTAAGGCTTCTGTTGATACCCCTAATGTGATTTTGGATAAACCAGAAGAAATTAATCACCAGACTGAACAAATTCAAGTTGAAAGTAAAAGTGAAAAAGAAAAAGATACCCAGGCCCAGCCTGAGGAAGAAGAAAAGGTAGAACCGGAGCAAGTAGTTGAAGAGAAGACTAATGGAAATATCGTGGACTCTCCATCTAAACTGAAGAACAAGAAAAAGAAGAACAAACGGAAAAAGAAGTAAATGTGTATATATATTATTCTATTTAGTCAAATGAAATTCTCCATTAGTATCCTTGGTATAAATATGAGAATCTTCAGTAACAATACAATCAATTAATTCATGAGGAGTTACATCAAATGCAGGATTCCAAACGGATATTCCTGGTGTAGCTACACCCACTGTTAATTTCTCACCTACTTCTTCACCATTTAAAACTGGACCGGTAATTGTAGTTAATTCCTTCGAAGGTCTTTCTTCAATTATGATATCATCACCTGTTTCAGTATGTAAATCAATTGTAGTCTTTGGTGCTGCCACGATGAATTTAATCTGTTGTTGTTGCTTCGAATTGAAGTAATTGGCAATTGTTGATAATTGAAATGTACCAATTTTATTTGCGGTATCACCATTCTTGACAACTCTATCGGCACCAACAATTATAAACTTGACAGGAGCAGCTATTTCCTTAACGTGTTTCCCCCTGTTTAAACTGTTGATTAACGAAGACACCATATTATCACAAATCAACGTGAATGGAATCTGTTCATAATCCAATTCATAAGTGGTTAATTTTGCACCTTGGTTATAAGGTCTAGTTTCACAAGGATATACATGTTGTAACCAAAATTTCTCATTTGAAGTTTGTTGGTTTAATCCTTGGTAAGTTGACCGAATTATCCCCAATGCGGTACCATGGCCTGAAGTAGCCAATGATCCAGTATTACAAATTGTAATTATTGAAAATGGACCCGTGAAATTTTCCTGTTGTAAACTAGCAGTAATATATTGCAATCCATGATATCCAATCTTGATATTATTGGCTAAATCTTCGTCATATAACGTCGTGGCGTAGTTGTACACGGTTCTATATACTTTTTCATTAACGTTGTCAAATTGTTGAATTAATTGTTTGATATCATTCAAGGCATTAGCAAGATTCACAGCTGTAGGACGAGATGTGATTAAATAATCTATAGATTTGATTAATTCCGTGATTGGTCTCGACTCAGTAGCTGATTTTAAATAGTTGTACACGTCAACCACTATAGCAAATGCTCCAACAATGGCTATTGCTGGTGCACCACGAACTTGCATTTTCTTAATTGCTTGATATCCATCTTCAATTGATTTGATCGGGATATAAGTTGTCGAGTAGGGGAGAAGTAATTGATCGAGAATGTCTAATCTGACTTCATTCCTATCGAATCTAATCGCTTCAAGAGTTCTATCTGACATAGTTAGAGTAAAAGGTCTACAAAGTGTAATAGTGTTGTGTGAAAATTTTATATTTTTTTTTTTGGGCCCGTAGATCGTCCTGATCGTCCCCCTCGTGGGGCGGATGCTGCAGCGGTGGTGACGTAATTTTTTTTGTGCGGCGGTGGTGGTGGTGGCTCTAAAAGATTAGTCTTCTGATTCCTTCAATTTCCCATTCTTCCTTTATTGAATTCCATTTACATCCTAATAGTTTCTTACCTGTTATAGGACATCTACCTCCTTTATTAATATCAATCTTAGTTGGTTCTTCCTTTTTTTCAACTTCTACTATTTCTTCTTGTTCTTCGTCAGAATAATCCTTTTCATCCTCATCCTTTTCCTTTGATTTCACTCTATTTGATACAATTATATGTGATTTTTCAAGATAATTATAAATACAAGAATAATCGAACACATACCCCGTCTCAATAATCGCGGGATTTGTAAGTTCTTTCTTACATAACGGACATACCTTACCTGAAGTGTATCTCCTTTTGTTCTTTTTCCTTTTTTCTTGTCTTGACGCAGTGAGTGCGGCTGTTAATGTTGAAGGTGGAGGAAGTGTGAAATCAAGAACATTTCCTTGATTTTTGGCAAGTTTTGAAGAAAAATCAGAATTATTCCACCATTCAAGAAATTTCAAGGTGAATATCGCCCCTGGGAAAAAAGTCCCCAATATAAATTTAATTAAATTTATCGTTGGTTTACTTATATTGGTGGTTAGGAATCGTATCATCAGTTCTAAACTTGTTGGAGGCGCGATTTCAATTGGTCCTGTTTCTTGAACTGGCACAGGTTCATTTTTGGAATAATCGTATTGATTCAATCTTGCGAAATTCATTCGGAATAAATATGTCAATAATGAAGGAGATTTACTATTGCCACTTAAATACAACAAAATCGTAATGAAGTTACCTACGCGATAACTGCTTTGTAAATATGGGTAAATTTCCACAAACTTTCTCTTTAATTTAATCGTCAAGTTCTCGCGATCGCTATTTGATTCGTGAGTATCTAATTGATTAGTTATATATTTAGTATACCATACTTCATAACGATAATTTAATTTTTCTGATAAATAAGCCACACCAGTAACTTCAAATATCGACACCAAGAGTTGTAAATTTGTCAATTGTCTTCGTTCTTCAACCATGGAAGGAACCATGGATGTTAATTTATTATTAGTGAGTGTTTGATTAACTCGTTTAAGTCCATAGAAATTCTCCGTGAATGAACCTTGCCAATACTTTAAAAAATACCATTCGATAAAACTTCGTAATATTAAATTTATTTCATCAAATCGATTATTCACTCGTAATAAATATTTGGGATATTTACTGGCATAATGAACTAAGATATATCGTAAGGAGGGTGATAATAATGCTTCTAATTGATTAGAAGAAATTATTTCAAATAGTGTTGGTCTTTCGGAATCCAACTGGGATGCATCAAGTGAAGAGTAGTATTCCATGGTTAGTTGTATTGTCTATCTATATTAGAACTTAAGTGAATATTCTTTGGTTGTAATTTTTCTTTTTGGTGGTTAGTGGTGGGGAAAAATTAGACAAGAAAAAAAAGTTTGTACCGAGGAATTTAAATTCTGGGGGAATACCAAAACAATTTGAACCAGGACAGTCACCTTTGGACTAGAAGTTAGTAATTAGATCTTGTTACAGTGTTATAGTCAATTTTACTATACTCATACACTTCTAGCAAACATTTATAAGTAGTACCTCCCCTTGTTGTTTACTTTTACACTTACTCTTACCATTTCAATCAAATTTTGGGAATTTTGTTGCAAAAAACATGAAGAGCCTTAAACAGATAATCACAGAGGAAAACTTGAAACTTTCCAAGTTAAAAGAGTTTGATATTTACTTTCCTGAGATAGAAGAATATATTGATGTTCCATGTATGCCCAATCCTCTCATTTTCAAAAGTAACATGCCTAAATTGGTTGCAAATGATGAATCCTACACTTTTGAACAAGAGAATGAAGAATCATGGGAAATATTACTGTCTTCTTCAATGATTTTACCAAGTGATGGCCCTACTACTGCTGACACCATACTATTTTCTGATGATATGTCTAATTCTACTTGGCAAACTACTCAGATCTTATCTTCAGATTCAATCTTAGAGTCACGCGACACCTTTATTTAAAAAGCATATACACAAACATACACACAAAGCTAACAACAACTACAACAAAAACACATACTAGAAAATACTGGTTGATGGGTTAAATTGACAAAGATTGTAATCAAATTTAAACCCATATCTTACAAATATCTCCCAAAAGTTCAAATCAAACACTTGATAATCCCCAAACTCAAACCCCGTGGTTGTTGTTGTTGCTGTTGCTGCTTCAGAAGAAATCAACTTGATTCGTTTAAACCAATAATTGAAATTGTTTCCCTTTAAATCATCCTTTACCGAAGACATCCCCAAAGGTGAACTACTACTACTGTTATCCAATTGAGTCTTGTATGGTTTCCACCCCAATTCAAATAAGAACGATTCAGCAATTAAATTCTCAACTGGAGTTAATCCATAATAAAACCCATAGAAAAACACATATGTTAATTCAGCTATAATTGCCGAATTCTCCGGTTTATCTTGACTAGTTAAAGTATTAATTTCCTCTACTAATTTTTCAAATCCATATTGAGCTCTAATTTGATTCCAAATCGATTGAAATTTCATCAATTGGGTAGGATGTCTAAAACTTGAACCTTGCACCGTTTGTGGTAGATATTTCTTATGAATTGGAGTAGTGAATTGATTGAAATCAACCGAATCAACTAATAATTTACATTCATGATTGTTTCTCTTCGATGCAAAGGAAATAACTAAATCTTGAATACCTGGAGGAACTCGAATTAAATTCATATCGGAGAACAAATTCATTTCGGTTTTAGGTAATGCGGAATTCTCAATTATTTCCCTATACTTTTCAAGATTTATATTTCCAACAATCGACACTCGTTTAGGTGGTTCGGGTTGTACTGCTTGTACTTTGGTTTGTTCCGGTGATGTTGTGGTTGAAGCCGTGCTCTGTCGTGGTGAAGACTCGTGATGTGTTCCATTTGTCTCTGGTTCTTGAGATGATCTTGATTTTGAACTTGTTTCCGGGATTCCTACCGCTGCTGCAGTAGACCATTTCAAATTGCCAACAGGTTTGGAAGGAGTGGTTGCTGGTTTTAATGTTCTTACAATAGCAGGACTGGCAAGATCGGGACTGTGCGGTTGCTGGTGTTGTTGCTGTTGCTGTTGATGGTGTGTCTGATGGTGAGTTTTCGGCTGGTGGGTTTCTGAATGACCGTTGAGTTTTGGTGGTTGGTTATGATCATTGGTTGTTCCATTTGAATCCGCACTAGTTAGAATATCTTGTCCATTGTTGCTTTCTTCCTCATGTTCTTCCAGATCATGAATCTCGGAATAATCTTGATCAGTAGCTACAATCAGATTGAAAATATCTTCATACAAGGTTGTTTCACTTGAGAAATTCGAATCACCATTAGAATTAACATATTCATCCAAATCATCCTTTAGTAGCCATACCAATCCAAACTCGGTAACTTTCCCGGCTTTCAACAATCGAATCAATTTTAAAATCTTTTTACAATGAAATTTATTATTCTCCACAGTAGCTTGAATCTTTTCCTTTTTAGTTTCAATTGTCGTTAAATTATTCTTTCGTAATTTCTTTTGTGATAGTTTTTCATATTCATGATTCAATTTCTGAGTCAGATCTCTAATTTGTATTATCGTATCCTTAAGATATTGTATAGCTTCAATAGCATCTGAAGGTAGTTCAACATAATCCTCGTCATCATCTTCATCACTACTATCAATATGTTCCAAAAACTCCAAATCTGTGTCTTCATCTTCATCATCTTCGTCTCCATGTACACTATCCATAAAGGCCATCATAATTGACTGATTAGAAAATGTCTTTAATTTACTCAGTCTTTCAACATCTTTATAAATCTCCATTGCTTCTTCAATGAGTTTCTTCTTATCATTCAATTTAACTCCGAGAGCATTCCCCGGTAGTCCCAACGTCTTGATCACATCATTCAGTTGCCAATTCTTAATTTGTTCTCGAAACTTCTGTAATCGTTTAATCTCCTTCTTTAAATCTTGTTCCAACTTTTCCTTTTCTCGTTGATTGTCAGAATCCTCATCGGTGTTTATGCTCTCATATCGCTCATAATGATAATGAAACTCATGTAATCCTTCCAGGATCTTTTTGAATATGATTTCAATATCCCTATTGCTATAGTTAGTAAAGATTTCTCTTTCCAAAGGTCAAGTACCAAATTACTACTAGTGTCACAGACACTAGTAGCACTGGTACAACTCCAACTTTAGTTCCTATAAATTAGGTGCAAAAACATACTTCTGTAGCTTCCTATTCGCCATTGCTATATAGTGATCGATACAAGTTTCACGTAGTCCAATACTCGATTAAAAAAATTTTTTTTTTTTTTCACTAATTAAAAAAAAATGTCTTTTTAACGAAGTTCAACCCGGATCACGTGGTTTCCTTAATTCTGGTTTGCCAATATCAATTTCTACAACTAATGTCTTAATTAGAGACTATATTCAACTATATATAATAAGATATATTCTAAATATCAATATGCATCAGCTATCAAAACAAAAAACACTTTTTAATATAATACACAGCAACAAGCTAAAGCTTACAATTCATCATGATCAAATTCATCATCAGATTCATCATCACCAAATTTAGCTCCATCACCTCCAGCTGCTCCTCCAGCTCCACCATATAACTTGGCAGTGATTGGGTTAGCAACATCCATTAATTTTTGTTTTTGTTCTTCAAATTCTTCAGCAGTGGCAGAATCAAAATTATCTTCTACAAATTCTAAAGTTTCCTTAATGGCATCATCTAAAGTTTCACGATCTTCATCAGTTAATTTTGAACCTAATCCAGTTTCTGATTTATCATTCAATTGTCCTCTCAATACATGAGCATAATTTTCCAATGAATTTCTAGCTTCAATCTTTTCCTTCAATTCTTGATCTTGTTTAGCATATTTTTCAGCTTCTTCAACCATTCTATCAATATCATCCTTGGATAATCTACCCTTATCATTGGTAATAGTAATAGATTCAGATTTACCAGTTCCCTTATCTAAAGCTTCAACCTTCAAAATACCATTGGCATCTAATGAAAATGTAACTTCAATTTGTGGAACTCCTCTTGGTGCTGGTGGGATACCAGTTAATTCAAATTTACCCAATTTATTATTATCCTTGGCCATGGTTCTTTCACCTTCATAAACTTGAATTAAAACAGTTGGTTGATTGTCGGCAGCAGTAGAGAAAATTTGAGATTTCTTGGTTGGAATAGCAGTATTTCTCTTGATTAAAGTAGTCATTACTCCACCTGAAGTTTCAATACCTAAAGTTAATGGATTAACATCTAATAAAACAATGTCATCAACTCCTTCTTCACCACTTAAAACACCAGCTTGAACAGCAGCACCAAAGGCAACAGCTTCATCTGGATTAATACCCTTAGAAGCCTTCTTACCGTCAAAGAATTGTTCCAATAATTCTTGAACCTTGGGGATTCTAGTTGAACCACCAACCAAGACAATATCATGAATTTCTGATTTTTTAACACCAGCATCTTTTAAAACTTGTTCAACTGGTTTTAAAGTCTTTTTAAAAGCAGCAAGATTTAATTCTTCAAATTTAGCTCTGGATAAAGTTTCTGAAAAATCAATACCTTCAACAAATGAATCAATTTCAACTCTAGTTGACATTTGAGCCGAAAGAGTTCTCTTGGCCTTTTCAGCTTCACGCTTCAATTTAGCAATGGCTTTTGGATTTGAAGTAATATCAATACCATGCTTCTTTTTAAATTGTTTAGCTAAATATCTAACAACTTTGAAATCAAAATCTTCCCCACCTAAATGAGTATCACCAGCAGTTGCCATAACTTCAAAAACACCACCTTCAATAGATAATAAAGAAACATCAAAAGTTCCTCCACCTAAATCATAAACAATAATTTGTTTTTCCTTTTCACCTTTATCTAATCCATAAGCAATTGCTGCGGCAGTTGGTTCATTAACAATTCTCAACACATTTAATCCAGCAATTGTACCAGCATCTTTAGTAGCTTGTCTTTGAGCATCATTGAAATAGGCAGGAACAGTGACAACTGCATGAGTAACT
Source organism: Spathaspora sp. JA1 (assembly GCA_003676035.1). Taxonomy (NCBI): domain Eukaryota; kingdom Fungi; phylum Ascomycota; class Pichiomycetes; order Serinales; family Debaryomycetaceae; genus Spathaspora; species Spathaspora sp. JA1. The sequence continues at coordinate 190,494 of NSGQ01000014.1, read as the reverse complement.
TTTTTACCAAGATATTCTTCAGCAATTGACTTCATTTTACCTAAAATCATACCAGAAATTTCTTCAGGAGAGAAATATTTTTCTTCACCTTGATATTGAACTTTTACAACGGGTTTATTTTTTTGATTTTCAATTTTAAATGGTAAATGTTTTAAATCTCTTTGAACAGTTTCATCATTATACTTTAACCCAATTAATCTTTTAATGTCAAAAATGGTATTATTGACATTAGAACTAACTTGATTCTTTGCAGCATCACCAACTAATCTTTCTTCTTCATTGAAGGAAACATAAGATGGAGTGATTCTATTACCTTGATCATTAGCTAAAATTTCAACTTTACCATTCTTCATAACACCAACACAGGAATAAGTAGTACCTAAATCAATACCAATAACAGTACCATAAGATTCATGTTCTGGAGAATCAGCGGCAACGGCAAATACATTGTTGGAAGAAGTCAACAATGGTATTATAAGGGCAAGCGCCACGTAAAGTAAACCAATACGGGGCAACCAAGAAGATTGGAAATTTTTCATCATTCTTGATCTATAATTGTCTAATCAATTGAATTGTTTGATTTATAAATAAAATTTCTTGGGGTTATTTCTATGTTCTATTTTTGCAACAGGGTCCGTGGGGGTGTGTCTCTCTTTTTGACCAGTTCCTATTAAGTCAGAGCACTAATGATATATATAAATTGAAATTCTCTACAACAAGTAGTAAGCAGAAAATATAAATCTAAATTTATAAAGAAAAAGAAGAAAACCAAGAATTGGAATCTTTTTATAATTTTGAAAATTTTCAATGTGGTTTGTTGACAACTCACCATTTACTGCATACAAAATTTCTCCAGTGTTTGATAGAATTTCCAAGAAGCATTTTTTTTTCTTATGACGTGTTCATAAGATCACGTGATAGAGCTTAAAAAAAATTGAAACCAAAGTAAAAAAAAGAGTGTGTAGTTTAACTAATTTAGGCAATTGTCATATTTTAAACAGTTTCTACAAACCATTGTCAAAATGACAAAGCTTTGTGGTTTTCAATCAATTTGGCAGTTTATTTTTGTACCTTGATTTTTTCTTTTTACCCCTCCAGAAATTAATTTACGTGGAAAGACAAAGGCAGCTCTGACTAATGTCTGTCTGTATGAAATTTCATTATGACAAAAAAAATAATAAATAAAATTAGAAAACCTTCGACTTAGATTTGATAGAAACCCGTCCATCTCTACCCCCGCTCTATCCCCAGTAGTAGCTAGGGTCAAGTGACTAACTTAATTCCCGATCTAACTCTCCCTTCCCCACTTTTCTTTACAGAAATTGTTCTCATTACCTCTTCTATTTAACTCGTTTGTCTGCTTCATTGTTACAGCTTTTGGACAAACAGTCGTCGTCACTGGGACCAACGGGATAATCTGATTACAAAAACTGTTTGTTCATATTTCACCCACAATAAAAAAAACCCAGACAGAAAAAAAAAGTTTTGACCAGACAAAAATTAGGGAGAAGGAAAATTGAGTTTCCCACACACAACTTGAGTACTGTTTCATCCTTTCAATTTCTACATTTGTCTATTATAAATCTCCATTTCCCCTAATAAATCAATCAAACCAATCCCACATATATATACAACTACGTCCACCCACACCCATGTCGCATCAACAACAACAGCAATTCATAACAGAAGAATTGTCTCAATTACAACGAGAAATTCTCACCAAAAACCCTAGTGACATTTTACAATTCTGTGCCAATTATTTCAATTCAAAATTACAAGCTCAAAGATCTCAATTATGGGACAACCAAGCAAAGGCCAACGCAGCTGGTATTGATTTATTTCCTCCCGTATCGAACCTCAATGTTAATGCATCAGGAATAGGATTCCTACATGATAGACAACCAAGTTTCAAGTCTCCATTTGGAGTAAATGATCCTCATCTGAATCATGATGAAGATCCACATTCGGCACCAGCTCAAAATAATGAAAAGGCTGAACCTTCTGGTTCTATTTTCAAAACTAACTTTGATGGTAAGGCTTCATCTTCTTCTCGAATTCAAAAAGATGTTGATCCTTCTTCAGTCGAACCTTCTTCACAACAACCTGCTGCTTCACTTCCGGGTTTTTTAAAACAGGCAAATAAAATACCCATTGCATTCAATGCCAATAGAAGAACTTCAGTTTCTGCCGAAGCATTAAATCCTGCCAAATTAAAATCTGAAAGTTGGAAACCACCAGTGAATAAATTATCTCCTGAAGAAGAAGCAACTTTAGCTCAAAATTTAAAAAATAATTTTCTTTTCAAACAATTGGATGCTCAATCTAAAAGAACCGTACTTGCTGCATTATCATCTAGACAATTTCCTAAAGATAGTGTTATTATTAAACAAGGTGATGAAGGTGATTATTTCTATATAGTTGAAAAGGGGTCAGTTGATTTTTTTGTTAATGATACTAAAGTCAGTTCAAGTGGTGAAGGTTCTTCATTTGGTGAATTGGCCTTAATGTATAATGCACCAAGAGCCGCAACAGTAATTGCTGCTACTGATGTTACATGTTGGGCATTGGATCGATTAACTTTCCGTCGTATTTTATTAGAAGGTACTTTTAATCGAAGATTAATGTATGAAGATTTCTTAAAGGGGGTTAAAGTGTTGGAAACCCTTGCTGATCATGAACGGTCTAAATTGGCTGATGCTTTAAGAACAGAAATGTATCATGCTGGAGATAAGATTGTTACTGAAGGTGACCAAGGAGAAAACTTTTATTTAATTGAAAGTGGAAATTGTAATGTTTATAGTTCACTGGGGGGTCAATTAGCCAAATTAACCAAGGGGGATTATTTTGGTGAAGTTGCATTGTTGAATGATTTACCAAGACAAGCTACCGTGGAAGCAATAGATAATGTTATTGTGGCTACATTGGGAAAATCTGGTTTCCAAAGATTATTGGGTCCTGCTGTAGATGTATTAAAAGCTCAAGACCCAACCAAAGCTCATGAAACTATTGCTGCTGGTAATTAGAAGCCTTTTTACAGTATTCTTGTTTATTTTTTTGTGATTGTTATGTTTGAAACTTACTATAGTTGCCTTTATACATCTTTTTATATCTTGCTCGACCTCTCTTAAATAATGATAACGTATCATGAGTTAATATTTTGTAGTACGATCTTCCCCTTCGTAAAAAAATGTCGCCGATTGTACCCGAGAAAAACGTCAAAAAAAATGTCGAACTATAGAACCACCTCTATTTCTTCAGAGTTAACATATATAATGGAGTATTTTAGATCTATATTACCATATACTACTCCTTCTGGAGGTAAGCTCCCATATTGGCTCCTTTTCATCTCAGTTGTTTCAATTTTCAATTCATATCAAACATATCAATCAAAAGATCTTCAACTTACTAAACGAGTTTATGAAAATGAATCTTCTCCATCACAACCATCACAACCTCAAGTGACACATTTAAGTGCCCGTACTTTTGGAACTTGGACTTTAATTACTTCAATTGTTAGATTTTATTGTGCTTATAATGTAACAAACAAGGCAGTTTATGAATTAGGTCAATTTACATTTCTTGTTGCTGGTTGGCATTTTTTCAGTGAATGGTTAATTTATAAAACTTGTAAATTAGGTAAAGGTTTAGCTGGCCCTTTGATTGTAGCTACTGTTAGTTCTATTTGGATGTACTTGCAAAAAGATTTCTATCTTGCAAATGCATAAATGTATAGCTATATATCGTGAATTATATACAATTTGAACGTATTAAATTTAAAGTTATTATAAAATAAAGAAACAGTAATCAGAAAATCTTCTAAAAATGGTTGAAGTTTACACTCTGAAGGTTAGACGACCTCAAATGTCAATATCTCCAAAACTACGAGCGATCCAGTCAAGGTATATATTATATGATAATTTTGACATTTTCCGTCGCTACCATATGCTTTACCATGTGATTCCAATCATGTGGATTGTTTCTGACCGATTTTGTGATGTTGGGGTTATTACTCTTTGAGTCTAGCACATGATCCTCTGGAACTGTGTGAACACCGAAGATGGTATTGTGTTGATAATCGCACAGGATCCAGGAAGCCCCTTTCGCACTTACTTCACCGAGATCCGAATCACAAAGTTATAATTACCTGCATAAGAACAATGACTAAATCTAATAGAAGGTAGAGGAGATCTAAATGTGTTAATCCTAGATCGAATATGGAAAGTCMTTCCTAGATCAAGATCTAAGACAATCGATCACGCAATCCAATTCATTAATTTAATCCCTCACTCGGGGTGGTGTCGAAATCAAGTAAGTGGGGTTAGGAAGAGTTATTGATGTTAAGCTAGACAAATAGAAGAATATAAATATGGTCAGGARTCCTCTAGATTGAGCTGGGTAGATATATAGATTATCTTTTCATTATCTTATTATCTTTTCATTATTACAATTATCAGAATACTAATAATTATCTTTTCTTTATCTTAATATACTTAGAATATAGAATCACAATCTTAATACTTCACCTTCATATAATATACACACTACTATCTGTTCAAATCCATCTTTTTTTTTTTTTTGGCATTCAATATATATTAATAAATTTACCTAACTATGTAACTAAACTATCGATATATATCCCACTTTATTCAAATAATTCAAATTTTGCCCTATGGGGAGGAGGCTCAACATAGAATCGCCAAGGAGGAAATGCTTTAACGCATCCCAGATTTATATAAATTTCTGGGTATGTGGGACTCTACTTTCCAATTAATACCCACTAAAACCCCCTTATTCTATGTATAATTTAATATTTTTGTTCTTTTGTATTTTCAAATTTTTTTTGTTTTTTCTATGAGTTTATACTTATTAACTTACCAGACCTGACAGCTGAGAGAACCACCTTGTACCACCTCTAACCTCTTTCCTCTTGTTCTCGTCGTCGTCSGTCCAAAACCAATTTCATTAGGTTTTGAACCCAGCTGTCAAGTATTTTGAATTGATATTTTGTTAAATCATAATTACCTATGACTTTAGATACGTGTCTTGTTAACTCTAATTCATTGGGCCATAAATAGACCGTCCCTGGACATTCAAAAGAATGATGATATATTGTATCTCCTTGACTTTTATCACAAAAGAAACACGCCCCAGGCGAATTGCCCGGATAGTAGTTTCCATGTGAATAATAGCCCAAAACATACATATGAAATGACTGTAATGATCCTAATGGATAAAGTTGTGACTTGTACAATTTTAACCAAAATGCCTTCCAGCTGGTTATCGATAATCTTTTAATTGTCTCATTTGATTTGATCCAACCATTTGGTTGAATCGGTATTTTTGGTGCCATTTTCTTGGAGATTCTATGAAAGGAATCTTCAGATAGGCTTTCTTTTTCGAGATCAGTGAATCCTTTTAATTCATCTTGCCAAGTGCCGCCAATCAAGCTTGCCATTTGAACTACATCCACAATAATACATGGAGTGGTTGGATTAGTTCTTGTAGCTGCGTAATGAGTGATCCTAAACCAGGCTTGAAACCACGATTTTTCATTYTTATCTAAATTTTGTTCAATATCTTTCAGTATATTCAGATARTTCCCAGGTATGCGCCCTTGAAGCACATAAAACCAAGGAAACACTTTGCGTCTTCCATCAGATTGTCTTATATTGGTAAACCGTTGTTCCATTAACATTTCTATTATCATTTGGATTTTAGTTCGCAAATGAATGGCAGCAACGGTTGATTCCATAAATAAGGAATAAATTCTTTTAGCTCTTCTTCCAAGAACTTGATTTTCTATGTTAATAAGACCGAAACCCCCTGATTTCATCGGAGTAAATAATCGGTCATCGCTTATATTAGAAGGAGTATGCAACACCTGTTTAATAGTTTGATGAATTTTACCATGATGAAACCTGCCCCATCCAGTCCGATACGAAACAATGGAACGAGGTTCTGTGATTGGAACATGGAGGTCCCGGTAATACATTTTAGAAAAAACAAATATATTCATAAGCTTAATAATCATTAAATTCGATAAATCTGATGTTGGCGTTTTCCAAATTTGACCAATGAGTGAATTTGTGAATCTTTCCCATGGGTCAAAAGAAGGTGACTTGTGTTTCATAGGGATTCCGAGATATATCATAGAATCCAAATTAATAATCGTAGCAGGATATGGTACAACCTGATGTTGGGGTGGTTGTTTGAAGTAATAAACTTTNTGAAGCACATAAAACCAAGGAAACACTTTGCGTCTTCCATCAGATTGTCTTATATTGGTAAACCGTTGTTCCATTAACATTTCTATTATCATTTGAATTTTAGTTCGCAAATGAATGGCAGCATCCCAAGACGCTTCCGCTCATTCCACAAAGATACGCTAACATGTGAATTATTAATTGGCTCTGTGGCCGAGTGGTTAAGGCGGTAGACTCAAGTTCTACTATCGTAAAGATGCACGCGTTCGAACCGCGTCGGAGTCATTATTTTTTTAAAATTGTTATTACATCGATAATATAACTTGTTCAATCTTTGTAATAAATTTTGCTGGTGGGTTTGAGCTATCATTGAAATCTCCCAAAAAAGTCTGTACTAATTTTTTTTTTCTGTGCGTGAAGATGAGTATGAGACCGATTGCAAAAATTAATAGTCAAGTTGATAATATAAACATATATGTTACTTAAATTAAGAGAGAGCAATGCTTTTTATTGCTTCGATAGAAGAAAAATTACTCATTCCCTTTTCACGACAAATATCTAGTTCCTCGGAGATTTAATTCATTATTCCAAATAGAGTTTTTTGCAATACCGTTTTGTTTTTCCAATATAGTTAGCTGTTTAGAAATAAGAGCTGAATTTGAAGTTTGAAGGTATGTCAATATGGTTGGGGTTGTAGTTGTATGAATCGGCAACTCAAAGAGAAAGTAATACACCATAGGTAAGGACGGTTAGAGAAATGTACATGCTCAAACTGGTGACTAAATCCGCTAGATTGAACCTCATTCCATTTACGGAAATTTAATTGAGCAGTTCTCGCAAAAAAAATTGGATAATTAATGTGGATCAAAAGTATTACCTTGTAGCCCTAACATACACATTTGGTGATATTCTGACACACACACAAGTTAAAGGGAGCTGTATTGAAGTTGGTAGATATGTTAATGCGGAAGCTTGGATCAATTTTCGGTGGTTAAAAGGATATTCCGAGGGCCTGGAATGAAAAGATGGGCATAGAAATGAAGGGGTATGAAATCGTGACTCTTCTCCAGCTGATCATGATGATCGAATTCTACTGAGAAAGGCAAAACAAATAGAAAACGAACTGAACAGTGATTGAGAAAGCAGTAATAGTGAAAACACAGAGAATTCTATTCTGGGAAATGGCTTACAAAAGATTCTTGAGCAGTTGAGGGCCGGCTTAGATTCAACTACAAATTTTGGTATTTTAAAGATCCAATTGTTCCTGAAATGAACTAGCCATCTTTTAGAACCTGTACAATTCGTGTTCCTTCCTATGGAGTTTTGTCCCGACTAATGTGCCTATACCTTCCTTAACTGATACAATCCAATCATGGACTTTGATCGCATTCAATGGCTAATTAGCAGAATAGTTCACATTACAAATATTTTGTGAATAAGAAATGGTTACCAGCATCTTGAGAATGAAGAGTCTAGGACCAGTAATTTGTCTTTGTTTGGTGGCCACAGTCTACCAGGTGTGGAGGTTGGACAACCTAGGACGTAAAGTTGAACGAATGAGAAAAGAAATATTAGACACTCAGAAGATTATTGCCAAGAAGGAGAAACTTACAATCATGTCACTTCCTGATGATATCCTTTGTTTTATTTTAAGTCATCTTAACCAGATACAAACCTGTCGAATGTGTACTATCAATAGAAGATTCTATCCGTTGGCAAAGGCTAAGTTATACAGTTGTATTTATTCCTATGAATATCCCAGCTTTCCTCTAAAAATTACATCTGCTTTGAATACCCCATTCTATACAAGGTACACCCTCGTTAATAGTTTGAACAGTTTCCCCTGGAATAAAGAGAATAGCGATATTAATCTAATCAAAAAGATAGTTTTCAGAAAGGGTGGACCTGCCTTTTGGACATTGTGTTCGTTATATCCATGGATTGAAGTAACAATAGAGGATATTACTCACCCTTATGTACCATACATCGTCGAGCAAAACAAGTGCTCGCCCCACGTCATTTTAGACGACGAAACAATTCCTGTCCTAGACCAATCGAAATCGTACCCGTGGGTAAGAAAGTTGACTATATATACGGAGAACGTGCAAGTGGAAGACTTGCCTGCATTCTCCAATTTCGGCGCAGTGACTGAATTGAGTATGCGGTGTTTAGACTGCAAAATACTTGAAGCACCTGATTCCATTGGTCTCAAGAATTTACCTATCAAATTCTTGGAAATTGCATTTGGAAGCGATTTTGAAAGATTACTGGTCAATAAAATAAAAGATATTTTCGATGTGGAAAAGATAACTACTTTCCACCTACATATATGGATTGAAGAAAACCCCCCAGACAATCTTGAACATGACATAAAATCTCTTTTGTCTAATTTTACAAATGTAAAGAACCTTTCATTAATATCACCCAATATTCGCTTTGATCAAGTAATCAAAACCTTGAACCCCAACTCATTGCAATCATTGATATTAAAGATTGTTCATCGTGGTGATACTATTGAGAAATTCCAGATTGAAAGTATTTTGAAACATCAACAAGAATCGCTAGAGAGATTGTTCTTGAGTTATGGCAAGGATCAAGATCCAAATTTGACGAGATATGCCCTGATCAACTTCGATATCTTCTTCAAAATAGAACTTGAAGCTGGAATAGTGCCTGATGTAATTACTCAGCTCAGAAAGATGTTGGCAGATGGTACAAGATTGAAGAAATTACACCAAGTTTTAGTGAACGATGTTTGTTACCTAATTGAAAGATTTACCAGCGAAAGGATATATATCTCTCCTTGTAATGCAACATTTATTGGTAAAAAGAAAAATCTATTTCCCCTTTGTCCCATATTCTAATTCGAGGCATTGAATCTGATATTTTGATGAATTCCCAGGAAAGTCGACTTGATTCTGGTTAATTGTACAAGAACTTGGAAAGCATTTTGGGTAAGAAGAATTCTTATATCACATATCAATAATCTTATTGTGAAATCTTTCAAGGCAACCTTGTTTGTCTTCTGTTGGTATCCTATATACACTCTACTTGAAATTTTGAGAGATGATATACTAATAATCATAAACACATACAGGCATCAGCTAGTTCATAATAATCACCCTTTAGACTTATCGGTGCTCATTATTTGTTTCTACAAGCGGTTGTGAAAATCCAGCAATGTAATTCTATTAAATATATAATATACAGCTATTAACCATAGAAAATTTCAGCAAGTGCATTTTCGTCATCTGTTTGATCCTTGGCTTTGTTTTCTTCGTAGAGTTTTTTTCCAGATGAAGCGAGATTAGATAGATCTTTTGCAATGGCATCTTCATCAGTTTTATCTGTTTTATGCTTGTTCTATCGCGGTGATCTTGGTAGATTTCATTTATAGCGATTGAGTCTTTTACAATGCTAGTGGTTGGAGAGTATTTTGCGAAGCTGTCGATGGGTCCAAAGCGAAGTATAACAAGGCCCCAATATTAGCGGTAGCCGCAGCTGAATTCAAAAACTTTAGTAGAAAATCCTTAGTTCTCCATCCCAGCAGCAGTTCAATTTTTTCCTTCTCTCTGTTTTCAAGAAACTTAGAAATTACATCCCCCATTTTCATATACAACTCCATTATATTTTCAATATTCAAGTTTGATTCGTCGATTTTTGTGGACACTGTTGATATCAAAAAGCAGACTACGGAGATATCAACAGTGTCCACAAAAATCGACGAATCAAACTTGATTGAAAATGTAATGGAGATATATATCAAACCAGAATCGAGAAGATTGAAACAACCGTTGATGAAGAAAGTTGATGCTTGATGAAGAAAGTTGATGCAAGCGTCAATTTTATTGATGCTGGCGTCTATTTCTTTGATCTTGGCGTCAGTGCCATTGAGGTTGTTGAACTTATCTTCAATTTATTGATCTTGTCATTGATTTGATCGATACTGCTTTGCTGGGCAGCCAATATCTTATAAACTTGCTCTAAACTTGGGGATTCCAAGCTAACTTCGGTAATCATCTCGTTGATGTTAGTATCTTTATTCATTATCTCATTGATAGCATCAATGCTTTTTTGATGAGACCCCAAAATCTCAAATATTCATTGCACCTGTTCTGCATTGCTTTCGACGGGTGAATTATCAACCATATCTAATTTTTGGTTTAAGAATAGTGTTGTAAATAAAATTGTGTTGTAAACAAAATTTGGCAGCATTTATTTCGCGCCCTCCTAATTTTGTTTTTTTTTTTTGGCACTAAAGTGGGACTTAACATCTGTCCCTCCATCTGTATGTAAAGACAACTGTACCTTGTAATTTCATTCATCATTTATAGTTGATCAGCTGAACCTTTCCATGTAAGTTCCCCTATTTGAGAATCTATCTGAGAATCTTCCACCTAAAGTAAAGTGGCGAGGGTAAATCAAACAATATTTTTGTATCTGGTTCACAAATCCTTTAGAATGCTTAAAAACTAGTGAAATCCACGCTCTATATTCTAGGTACTAGGACGGACGGTTTAAGTTAAATTATATCTGGTTTTCAGCAGCTCCTGCTACTAGTGAGGCTTTACTTTCACAATCAACTGTTCCTTCTTTTTTACGCATTCTAATAAGAACTACTCTTGACCGGAACTATCACTCTACAAACTTCGCAGCAAAATTTTGATTGAGTAGAAACTTGGTTATTTTCGAGTGGTTGCTCTATAGTGGTTTATTAAAAGCTTGGGTTCTTAGTGTTGCTCCATATCCTTGTATTTTATCTGAATTATATTAATCTGGTTGGATAATTCGTCACGAGGTGAACCAATCAGTTGAACAATATCCGGCCTAATTGACAAGGACAAAATATAATAAATATCAACCTTGAATTTCTTGTAAATGAGTTCTTGGACGGTTTACGAATTTCATATTCATTATCTCCTTGCTCATCAGTATCAAAAACCTTTGCATGGTCATTGTAGGGACAATTATAGCTAAATAATCTTCTGCTAGTTCAGTTCACCATGTGTAAAAGTTTTGGCGACGTGTTTTCACATTGAAGGAACACGCGAAATAACAGGGCTAAGTTACCAGAAATCATTAGTAATCGACCCAGAAGTTATTGAAAATTGCAGTTGTTGTCCCTGGTTTTTCCTTGTTGAGCATGGAACATCTCAGGGGTGGGCTGACAAGGAGATGCAAGAAATAATAGAGCGTGCAATTCTGGTTTGTCCAAAGCAATTAAAAGTAACAGATCTGTACCGTCTGCAATAGTTGAGTCAGTTCGCACCCATTCGTCGTGAAGCTCGCTCATAGTACGAGTGCCTTACAATTAATAAATTGCTTAGATCAGCGGCGGAAGTTATACACATTTGAGTCACGATTGACTATATGAATATGAATTTCTGCCATGAGTGAAATGTGGTTGATAGATGGGAATCATCTTGCCAAGTACACCATTGCTTCCAAATTAAGGGATTATGATTATTGGTTAAAATAGTAGATCTTCATTTTAGATTCATTCCTGATTCTGTGTTAAACATGGTCATTGGTTTAGGGGATGTGATTTCATCCTGTTTCTCTTTGATTGCATTGCTTGCAGATGCCAATCCAAGCAGATAGAATCTCTATCCTAATTCCATTAATATTAGACGATATTAGCACCAAATTGAACAACAGAGGACTATTAATTATAATCTGTCGTGTTTGTTTCAACGAGCTTACGATTACAAAATTTCTTATTTCAGGACCGAAGTTGGCCCTTTCTAATATGGTTTCCATGAACGAATGATCCAAGGTCTAATGTTTCTCTCTTTGCTAAACTTATCATTTAAGACGAAGGTATTCTCATTCACACTTTTGTCTTTTCTAAATAAAGTTTGTTCAGTTTCTATAACCTTCTTTAATCATCTTGCATTGTTTCTTCGATGCCGGAGGATTATACCCTGAGCCCTCAATTAATTACTGAAATGGGCCCGAGATTGTCAAAGCGGTTTTACTGTTCTTTTCGGTATTAACGACATTACCTCGATGATTCTTGGTAGTCTTCCATATTCTCGTAATTTCATTTCCTCTTTCCGTTAATAGTTCACCTAGGTGCTACCATAAGGTTAATGGTGCTTGGCAATCTATGCCATCTGTACCTGACGGGTATGTTTCGATATAAATTCCATCTGGTTTAGTAAATCGCAGGTTTTGAATGGTTCTTCGGGGTTCTTTCCCTTTAAGTTCCATCTGAGATTTGTTCAAAATTTTCAATGAATGTGTTCGTTTCTCCTTGTGCTTTTGAACGGTATAATTCCACATAGAATTAAGTTGCTTCTTCGAATTTCCACTTGAGTGCAATTCTATTCTATTTTCAGCTTCTAAAATGGGTATAATGGTAGGTTCTTTCTATATTTCAATATTACTTGATCTCTTTAAGGTTTGCTGCTACTAGGTATGAATCGGATAGAAATGTCTTTTGAGAGCTGATACAATGACCGAGCTGATGCCAGTCTCAGAAATTTAATTTTGGACGATTAATGCGAATGAAAGAAATGTTGTCGGCTTTCTGTTTTTGTCCGTACAGACGGAAAGAACAATCCGGAACTTGTTCATGCAGGACAGATTACGAAAAAAATGCAATCAATTTCTCTACCAGAGAAATTTTGCACTCATCGCTGTAGAAAAAGAAGAAAGTTCGGCAACAATTAACTCTTTTTAAGGTTTTTAACGCTCTTAGCTACTAGAAGAAGTGAACACAGAAGTTAGAACGATCTTAACTTAAGTATCTTATATCGATATCGTGGCCCCTCACGTCAAATTCTTTCTAACAAGTCACGTGCTCTGGCTTAATCTTGACTATTAAAAAAAAAAAGAAACAATGTCCGGGCATGTCCTTTAACTGTGAGACAATTGTAGACAATTGTCGGATATAAGAACCGGACTAGGAACTTGTAGCCCTAACATATACATTTGGTGGTATTCTGACATACACAAGTTAAAGGGAACGGTATGGAAGGAAGTTGGTAGATATGTTAGTGCTGAAACTGGGATCAATATTCAGTGGTTAGAAGGGCCTGGAATGAACAGATGGGTATAGAAATGATAGGGTATGAATCGTGACTCTACTCGAGCTGATCATGCGGATAAGATTCTACTGAGAAAGGCAAAACAAATAGAAAAAGAAGAAAACGGTAACAGTGAAAGCACGGAGAATTCTATTCCTCAAATCTTGGGAAATGGCTTACAAAAGATTCTTGAGCAGTTGAGGGTCGGCTTAGATTCAACTACAAATTTTGCTATTTTAAAGATCCAATTGTTCCTGACAACTAACCATCTGTTAGAACCTTTAAAATTCGTGTTCCTTCCTATAGAGTTTTCTCCCAATTAATGTGCCTATTCCTTCCTTAACTGACACAAACAAATCATGGACTTTGATCGCATTCGATGACTACGCAGGAGAATACTTCACATTACAAATATTTTGTGAACAAGACATGATTTACAAGCATTTTGATAATGAAGAATCTAGGACAGGTCATTTGTGTTTGTTTGGTAGCCACAGTCTACCAGTTGTGGAGGTTGGACCACCTAGGACGCAAAGTTGATCGAATGAGAAAAGAAAGTATAGACACTACCGGGAGGAAGAAACTTACAATCATGTCACTTCCTGATGATATCCTTTGTTTTATTTTAAGTCATCTTAACCAGATACAAACCTGTAGAATGTGTACTATCAATAGAAGGTTCTATCCCTTGGCCAAGGCTAAATTATACAGTTGTATTTATTCCAATGAATCCCGCAAGTTTCCTGTAAAAATTACATCTGCTTTGAATAGCCCATTCTATTCAAGGTTCACCCTCGTTAATAGTTTGAATGGTTTCCCCTGGAATAAAGAGAATAGCGATATTAATCTAATCAAAAAGGTAGTTTTCAGAAAAGGTGGGCCTGCCTTTTGGACATTGTGTTCGTTATATCCATGGATTGATGTAACAATAGAGGATATTACTGTCGCTTATACACCATATATTGCCCAGCAAAACAAGTGCTCTTCTCAAGTCATTTTAGACGACGATACAATTCCTGTCCTAGACCAATCGAAGCCATTCCCGTGGGTAAGGAAGTTGACTATATATATGAACAAAGTGAAAATTGAAGACTTGCCTGCTTTCTCCAATTTCAGCGGATTGACTGAATTGATTATGCTATGTTTCGATTGTAACATACTAGAGAGAATTGGAGGTCTCAAAGATTTACCTATCACATCCTTGGAAATGGCATTTGCAGGAAAAATGGAAAGAGTTCTGGTTAGTAAAATCAAAGATGTTTTCGATGTGGAAAGGATAACCACTTTCCGCCTACATTTGTGGCTTCGTGAAAAATCCCCAGATTATCTCGAAGATGAGATACAATCTCTTTTGTCTGATTTTGCAAACATAAAGAATCTTTCATTAATATCACCCAATATTCGCTTTGATCAAGTAATCAAAACCTTGAAACCCAACTCTTTGCAATCATTGATGCTAAAGATTATTCAACTTGATGATACTATTGAGAAATTCCAGATTGAAAATATCTTGAAACATCAACAAGAATCACTACAGAGATTGTTCTTGAGTTATAAAAAGGATCAATATCGAAGTTTAAGGAGGTATTCCTTGATCAACTTCGATATTCTTTTCAAAATAGAACTTAAAGCTAGAGAAGTACCGGGTGAAATTACACAACTCAGAAAGATGTTGTCAGATGGCACACAATTGACGAAGTTACGCCAAGTTTTAGTGAACGATGTTTGTTACCTTATTGAAAGGTTTACCAGCGAAAAGATTTATATTTCTCCTTGTAATGCTACATTTATTGGTAAAAAAAATTAATGTATTTCCCCTTTGTCCCATATTCTAATTCGAGGCATTAGATTCTGATGTTTTGATGAGCAAAATCGAGTTGATTCTGGTTAATTATACAAGAACTTGGAAAGCATTTTGGGAAAGAAGAATATATTTGACTCTTTCCTTAAATCACATATCGATGGTGAAATATGTAAAGGTACCTTGGTTGTCTTTGTTCCTGTTGGTAGTATTATATATACGCTCTAATTGAAATTTTGAGAGATTGTATGCTGATAATCATAAACAAGAGACGTACAGGTATCAGCTAGTTTAGAATAATCACCTTTTAGACCTATCGGCCCTCATTATTTGTTTCTACAAGTGGCTGTGACAATCTTACAATATAATTCTATTAAATTCCAAAATACATACCAGCTGACCATAACTTTGAGCAATCAGTATAGACTTGTTCCCTCTTCATTTTCCTCATTTTGATGTGAATCTTAGTTTATTTTCGTTCTCTTCGTTGCTCTTTCTTCCTCTTCCTGTTCCTGTTCCTGTTCCTCTTCCTGCTCCTGTTCCCCTTCATGTTCCTGTTCATCTTCCTTTTTCTTTCCTGCATCATTACTTGACGAAATTTCATCAGCGGCTTCTGAACCTGAAACAGCATTGCTCACTTCCGATGCTGGATCCATAATGGATGGCCTTAAAGCAAAAAAACTGCCCAAAGACGCCAACGATTTTGACGAATCCATAAGGAAATCACTATCCAACCAAAATGGTTTGTTTACCCCTTTCTCTTTTTCGTACTTTTCCTGCATTTCCATCACCTCATCATGGCAAGTTACTAGGTTTTCAGCTATCTTTGTATAATCCTTTAACATCCTAACTTGGTCATTGGAGATATCCTTGATCTCTTTCTCCACTTTTGATAACCGCTCCTCAATCAGCTCTTCGTGGATTTGTTCTCTTTGTAATTCTTCTGGCTTCTTAGGGTCAACCATTACCAATAATTCTTATCGAAATCGAATAAATAAAAAATTGATTGAAATTGAATAAATAAAAAAGGTGTTGTAAATAAAAAAGGGGTTGTAAATAAAATGGTGTTGTAAATAAAATAGAGGGTAAATAAAATGTGTTGTAAATTAATTTTGGCAGCATTTATTTCGCACTGTTTACATTTTTTTGTTTTTTGCTCTAAAGTGGGATTTAACACCTGCCCATACGATATTACTCCTCTATCTGTAAGTAAAGACATACCCGAACACCTTGTGTTTTCATTCATCATCTATGGTTGATCAGCTGAACATTTCCACGTAAGTTACCCTATTTGAGAATCTTGCACCTAAAGTAAAGTGGCGAGGGTAAATCAAACAATATTTTTGTTTCTGGTTCACAAACCCTTTAGAATGTTTAAGAACTAGTGTAACCCACACTCTATATTCCAGGTACTAATAACATAAACCCCCCTCCCCCCAAATATTTCAAGTATTGAAGTATATAAAGTACCCATTTTAGAAGCTCAAAATGGAATAGAATTGCATTTAAGTGAAAATTGAAGAAGAGCCTCAATCTTATACCGAATTATACCAATGAAAACACAAATAGAAAAGAATGCATTCATTGAAAATTTTGATTAACAAATCTCAGGTGGAAAAGGGGGAAAGACCAGAAGAATCGGTTATTGTTGTTGGCCAAAGATTGACAACAATGAAATGAACTATAACAAACAGGGGAGAATACAGTCCTCCAAGGTCATTAAGCTGACAAGAATACTGTCTTCTCCTCCTATTCATTACCCATATATTGTTCCAAAGAATCCCCACCATACCTACTAATTAATAAAAATACCCCCTGTCTTAAACCCCCCAGATTGGGTGTGTATCTCATCTTTAACCTTTTTCCAGAAACAACAGTTGACTCCAACTGAACAGCTGCTCCTGTACCTGTGATGGCTTTTCTCGCTGTCGATGCTGGATCAGCAAAGGCTAGAAAACTGGCAAATGATGTCAACAATGTCGCCGTTTTCAACCAAAATGGTTTGTTTACCCCTCTCTCTTCTTGCTACATTAAATAAATTTCCATTGCCGCCTGATGGGAAGTTTTCACATTGGCCATTATATCAGCACTATTTGATCTACAACACTATTTACAACACTATTTTATTTACAGCACCCTTTTTATTTATTCAATTTCAAGAAAACTTATCGATAATGGTTGGCCCTAAAAGACCAGCAGAATTACAAGGGGAACTGGTCCACAAAGTAGAACTGCTTGGGGGCCGGTTATCAAAAAGAAGAGGTCAAGGAAATTTTCCAATGAGCAAGTTGAAATTAAAAAGGAATATGCCGATATAATAGCAAAAAAAGTTTTAGTTTTCACTTTGGCCATTATATCATCTCTGCATAGTTTCTTTTTAATCTTGACTTGGCCATTGGAGATTTCCTTTATCTCTTTCTCCACTTTTGATAACCGCCCCTCAATCAGCTCTTTGTGGATTCGTTCCCCTTGTGATTCTTCTGGTTTTTTAGGGTCAACCATTACCAATAGTTCTTATCTAAAAATAAATAAAAAATTGATTGAAATTGAATAAATAAAATAGGTGTTGTAAACAAAATAGGTGTTGTAAACAAAATAGGCGTTGTAAACAAAATAGTGTTGTAAATAAAATAGTGTTGTAAATAAAATAATGTAAATAAAATGTGTTGTAAATTAATTTTGGCAGCATTTATTTCGCACTGTTTACTTCTTTTTTGTACTAGGTGGGATTCGATATCCCTGAGATATCTGTGTCCCCTCTCTCACTACGTAGAAACAGAACCGAATACCTTCCAATTACGTTCTTCTTCCATGGGTAGCTAGTTTATTCCACACGATCTCGCCTGTTTGAGGGTCTTGTACTATATTAATGGTACTATTTTTAGGTTTTTATTAGGCACAAAAATGCTGCCCCTAATTCAAATACCATTTTTTTTAACTGATTCTTGAGTCCTTTGAAATTAAACTCTAGCTTTTTTCATATCCGAGGTACAAGATTAGAAACTTTGGGTTTACTTATGGCAGGTTAGTGATTCTAGCTACAAGGTTGCTGGTTCGAGCTACCAGTTGTACAATTTTTTCGCAATCATTTTTTCCTTTTTTCGCAGTAATGGCATGTTGAACTAAGATCGGAGATATTATTGGAGTTAAATTTACATATAGTATTGTCCTGGTAGGTTTCAGGTGACTGTGCAAGCTGAATGAGCATGAATTGGAGTCACCCTTTCTAATTTAGTTTTAACCAAAGCATAAATGAGTCAACAATGCTTCCTAAAACCTCTAAAAGAGTTGATATTCAACTCCATTCTGAATGCTAGAACAGTAGCTCAAGATTTCCAATGATTTAGCTGATCTTTTTAATTAGCATATTTTGTCATCTACTTTGCTCATACTTCTATATAAGCTTTTACAGTTCAGGAGACTCTCACCTCTCTAAGTTTTTCAAGCTCTTATTCTTAAACTAACAAAGACTGCTAATTTCCCTTTATCTGAATATTTCACGGAATACCAAGAATACGACTTTTTAAAGCCATTTGGGAACTTGGTCATTTGTTTTTCTGGGATTTGAAGTAGGATAAATTTTATTTTATCACGAAATGTCTGGAGAGACATTTATGACAAACAGTGGCAGACAAAGCTCGGAACATAGCATACAACATATCCTTGAGCTGTTAAAATGTTACTAATCAGATTAGATGGTATTTGAATATATAATTGTTGCTGGCAAACCATCGGTTGGAACATACAGTTCTTATTCCTTCTAATAAGCTTTTAGACGAACCATCTATTCTTTCCTTAACTAGAAACCGATCATGGAATTCTATCACATTCGATAATTAAAATAATTTACCAGAATCGTTCACTTTACAAATATTTCGTGAATAATAAATTAATATTAGAGACAATTGTTTGCCTTTGCTTGGTAGTTACTATTTACGTGGTGTGTTGGTTGAACAAATTAGCAGAGAAAGTTGATCGAATGAGAAAAGAAAGTATAGATACTACCGCGAGGGAGAAATTTACAATCATGTCACTTCCTGATGAAATCCTTTGTTTTATTTTAAGTCATCTTAACCAGATACAAATGTGCAGAATGTGTACTATCAATAGAAGATTCTATCCTTTGGCCAAGGCTAAATTATACAGTTGTATTTATTCCAATGAATCCCGCAGCTTTTTTATAAAACTTTCAGCCACTTTGTACACCCCATTCTATACAAGGTTCACCGTGGTGAAATATTTGAACGATTTCCCCTGGAATAAAGCGAATAGTGATATTAATCTAATCAAAAAGGTGGTCTTCAGAAGAGGTGGGCC
This sequence comes from Spathaspora sp. JA1, assembly GCA_003676035.1. NCBI lineage: Eukaryota > Fungi > Ascomycota > Pichiomycetes > Serinales > Debaryomycetaceae > Spathaspora > Spathaspora sp. JA1. Next base: position 171,142 of record NSGQ01000014.1, on the reverse strand, counting down.
AGCCTTAAGGACTTTGCGTTCTTTATATCCTTGGATTGATGTAACAATAGAAGATATTACTTACACCTATACACCTTATCTCGCCGAGCAAAACAAGTGCTCTCCCCATGTCATTTTAGACCACGAAACAGTTCCTGTCCTAGAAAAATCTCAGCCATTCCCGTGGGTAAGGAAGTTGACTATATATATGGACAAAGTGCAAATTGAAGAATTACCTGCATTCTCCAATTTCAGCGGATTGACTGAATTGATTATGCGATTTTTAGACTGTAAGATACTTGAAGTACATGATTCCTGCCTCAAGCATTTACCTATAAAAACCTTAGAAATGGCATTTGCAGGCGATATGGAAAGAGTGCTGGTTAGTAAAATAAAAGATATGTTCGATGTGGAAAAGATAACTACTTTCTACCTACATTTGTGGCTTGAAGAAAGCACTCCAGACGATCTTGAACATGAAATACAATCTCTTTTGTGTACGTTCACAAATATAAAGAATCTTTCACTAATGACACCCAGTATTCGCTTTGATCAAGTAATCAAAACCTTGAAACCGAATTCATTGCAATCATTGATGTTAAAGATTGTTCAACTTGATGATACTATTAAGAAATTCCAGATTGAAAGTATCTTGAAACCTCAACACGAATCACTACAGAGATTGTTCTTGAGTTATAATAAGGAAGATTTTCCAAGTTTGAGGAGGTATTCCTTGATCAACTTCGATATTCTCTTGAAAATAAAACTTAAAGCTGGAGAAGTTCCTGATGAAATTACTCAACTCACAAAGATGTTGTCAGATGGTACACGATTGCAGAAGTTACACCAAGTTTTAGTGAATGATGTTTGTTACTTTATTGAAAGAGTTTCGAAGGAAAAGATTTATATTTCTCCTTGTAATGTAACATTTATCGGTAAGAAGTAAACCAGTTTCCCCATTGCTCAAGACTCCAATTCGAGGTATTGAATTGTCTTCTATTTCACAACGAAATCGACTTGATTCTGGTTAGTTGTATAAGAACTTGGAAAGCAATTAGGGGAAGAAGAATAGACTGGGTACTTATCTTACACCATATGAGGGACAGCAATAACCTTGTTGCGATGTATGTCAAAGGTGACCTTGTTTGACTTTGTTCCTACTGGTAGTACTCTATATACAGCTCTCGTTGAAAACTTGAGTGCTTCCGATTTCAGAAGCGATTCAATTAACTTCCTTTGGCTTTCATGCTATTGCTAACTTCAAAATTTAAATTTTACAACCCGAGTTGATTACCGATTGTAAAATTAATAGTCAGAGGGAATATAACGCACATTGAGAGAAAAAGGATTTATTTGATATTTCTTTGCTCCAGTAGAAAATAGAAAATTGCTATTAGTTAAAAGTATTTACGACAAATACCTAGCTCCTTGATGGTTTAATTCGTTATTTAAAATAGATTTCTTTGCAAAAACTTTTTGTTTCTCCAATATAGTTAGCTGTTCAGTAATAAGAGCTAAATTTGAAGTTTGAAGTTTTGTCAATATGGTTGTTTCATCTGATGTAGTTGTGGTTTGTTTAAACGAGTTGAGCTTGTTTGATAAATGTACAATTAAATTTTCAATTTGGATTTTTTCTTGTCTTGCTTCATTAGTTTCGGGAATTATTCCTTGATCATTTTCCAAATACTTAAGAATTTTTGCTATTCTTTGTTGTAATTGAGTCAAAGAAGTTCTAAGTTCGGCAGTATGGTTAGCAACCAGGATATTATGAGGGATATTATCTTCTTTTGTATGGGAATTTGTGAAATATTTTTTATTTTTTTGAATTGTTGATGTAGCTATAGTTTCAGTATCAGTTGTAGAAATTATAGTTTTTAAAGGTTGTGAGTTGTCATATGAATAAGATTTAAACGAGGGGGTTCCTTGTTGATAGCTATGTTTTAAATGTTGTGAATTAAAGATGGTATAGAATAGAGATCCTTCGGTTGGGATTTCATAACCAGATATAAATTGTTCAATTTGTTGTAAAATTAAAATAGTAAACCAATTACCCGATAAACTGTCATAAGATTCACCTTTGTTGTCAGTTTCAGATAAAATATGGTATATTCCTAATAGTTTACATTGAGGGAACACAGTTTTAAATTGATTAAATCTTTTATATAAATATTCAAAATCAACCACTCCACCATTATCATGAAGAATTTCAAATGAACTCGAAATAATTAAATGTTCACCTTCACCATGACCTAACAAAATACCAGCTACTGAATCTTTTGATCGAGATATTATATCTGAAACATTGAAAAGTACAACAGGATGTAATTGAATCAAAGGTGAGCTCATTGTTGAAAGCAGTGGTGGTGGTTTCTTTGTTAGGCAAAAATAGTGTTTTTGTTTTTTTTTCTGGTCCTCTCTTCTGTTCTTATCAGTGAAGTTAAACAAACTTGAGCCGCACGACATTTTTACATTCAATTAAGTAAACTCTAAATAACTTGAGTACGACACAGTTAATGCAAAGACCAATCCTATAAAATTATCTATTTAGAAAAGTTTCTCTTTATCATTCTTGGGCCATTCATTTTTGTTGTTACAGAGTATTGGTCACACCTCCAGGATAGCTGTGGCTCAAGCTTCTTTTGTACTGTGGAGGCCTGCCCTCGCCTCGTGTGGAAACTTGCCGTTGTCGTGTCGTCGTTCCCCTCCCCCTTAAACCTAAAAAGGAAAAAAAAAAATTTCATCTCTTCTCTAAAAAAAAAAAGTTTTCCTGCTTACTTATCTACTACATATTACATCCAGTACGGGAATTAATCAAACACTACCGCTAAATAGACCACTTTAATATAATGATAATGTCACTACATGATCCCATAGCGAGAAAGAGGGTGCTTGACTCGGAACCAGTGGGATTAAAAAAATCAAAAAAAATAAGGGATGAGGTAACCACACAACCAAGTGGTGAAACCTCAATAGAAGGTGATGACTTTGATAAGCACAGTACTGTATTTTCTGAACAAATGTATTCTGCATATGTAAAATCTGCATTGTTATCGTTAGAAAAGGTATGTTCAAATCCACCCCCCTGTTCCCCCGATATTGATTTTTTTTACTAACTTAACTTGATAGAATGAACCGTTACAAATAAATAGTTTAACTGATAAAATCAGGTTGCCCTTGGGAAACCCAGATGCTATAAACTTGCGACACTTTTCTATTGTCCTTAAATGTCTTATATCCAATGTATCTAGATTAGATAATAAGGCTTGTCATAATTTAATATTTGCCATTCTTGGATACAAATGGTTAGATATTAAAAAGCAAGACCACGACAGCAATTCTTATATCACATTCATAGATTTATATTCTCATTTTTTGACGGTTTTGGTTTCAACATTACCTAAATATTTACTGGAAGTCACTACTAAAATTATTGGTGAATTTGATTCTTTCAATCATACTGAACAAACAATTATAAATCATCATGATATTTTAGGTAAAATATTTAGATATATCCCCACTTGCATAAACACAATCCCACAAACTTTACAAAAGAATTTCCCTCACCATTTGTCAAGTTCCACTAGTGAATTGACAAATTATGTTAACAATTTGTTACATATAATATCATATTGCCCAGAATTACAATTTGGAATTTGGCAGTTGATTATTGAATGTTGTATAAAGTTGGATGTGGAACTTCAGAATGAATTGGATGACTTGGATGACGACGAAATTGAAGAGTTGATAAATGGCGATGACGACGAAGATTCAGGATTAGTGGTGATATCTGGAGAAGACAAGAATGTCTCTGACAGCGAGGATGAAGAAGAAAACGAAGACGAGGATGAAGACGAAGAAGGTGGTCAAATGGATGGAGAAGTTGAATATATGGTTGATCCAATCAACTCTCCTGATAGTATTAAGGTTTTGGTTTCAAAATTAGACAATATAATGAATGAATTATTCCTTAACACAGAAATATCCTTCACTGAAGATGAATTGAATAATGGAAATGGAGTTAACTTATTCAATACTATAACTTCACTCTTCAAGAGTCATATTTTACCTACTCATTTCACTAAACTGATTCAATTTGTATTATTCCACATTACTCAATATCATCCCGAGTTATCTGATTCTTATTTGGTATTACTTATTGATGTTGCATTTAACCCCAAGGAAATCTTGGAGAAAAGATTGAAAGCAATTCAATACTTGTCATCCTATATCGCCAGAGCTAAACAACTATCTCGCCATCAGATTGTATTTGTCGTGAGTTATCTCATTGGATGGTTGGATAAATATATCATGGAACGTGAATGTGAAATTGCCGACCTTGAATCAACCAATAATAAACAGGTTGGAGGAATGGAAAGATTTAAATTATTTTACGCTACATTCCAAGCATTACTTTATATTTTCTGTTTTAGACATGACATTCTTTTCAAAAATGGAGAAGCCAATCCCCAAACTAATTCAACTAAAAAACCATCTTCAACTGATTCAGAATGGGAATGTGATTTAGATAAGTTTTTCCAACGAGCCATAATTGCTAAATTCAACCCCTTGAAATTTTGTGATGAAACTGTGGTTTATATATTTGCAAAATTAGCAACTAAATTAAACGTATGTTACTGTTATTCAATCATTGAACATAACAAAAGACAAAGAATGTTACTGAACAATGGAGTTACAAATTTACCTTCAGCCGTGGGAAATTTCAAACAAAAGCAAGAATTTTTGGATTTAGAAGCTTATTTCCCATTTGACCCCATGGTATTACCCATGAGTAAGAAAATAATTAATAAGAACTATGTCGAATGGTCCGAGGTAAACCCAGAAGATGAAGATGATGAAGACAGTGCCAGTGGAAGTCATCTTGAAGAAGATGACGAAGAAAGTGAAGAAAGTGACGATGAAGAAGAAAACTAATACTTTTTTTAACAAAAAATTTGGGTTATATACAATTTTATAGGATATCTTTTGGTTGTTTAATAAAAGAAATGATTAAATGTTATTAGTGTAGTTATGTTATAGTTCTTTTTCCTCTAATGGTTTCAAAAAAGTAACATTTCGTAAAAAACAAATCATGTGGTTCCATCGAGGATCGAACTCGAGACCTTCTCTGAGTGAGAGAGACGTCATACCACTAGACCATAGAACCTAAATTTTTTCAATTTTTTTTCATGGTTTTCCGGGTCCACGCTTTTTCAAAATCACGTGATCAAATCTAAAATTAACTGTTTATTCAATTAAGATACTAGTAATTGCCCTGAAACTATTCATACTGATTATAAAATTACCTAAATTATACTTGGCTTGCTTTTTGTGAAGTTTAACAGTAGTTTGAATGAGTTATGGTAAGATTTAGTTTTTACAATTTTTCTCCTGTTTTTGAAGAAATTTCGCAACCATTTTTCAATATTTCTACTCAACTTCTATTAAAATTCAATATCAATATTATAATGTATTATTCAGTGTAGATGAAAGTACTTTAAAACAAAGAGAAGGACTTAGCTGTTACTGAGTTTACTCTGATAATATATTTCTCCAGTCATTTCATAAGCTTATCTTGTTAGATATCAATCAAACATATATGGCTGAAGAGTTACTGGTATATACTCACTTGAATCTTGAATAAAGGCTTTGCAGTTATAATTCATTTGTTTAATATTAGAGATTGATTTCTCTTGTGGGTGATACGAGGCCAGTACTAAAAGGATACTCTGTCAAACAAGTACATATTTGATGTGTATTAAATTCTATATCAATGTCATATGCTTTATTGTTCCAAATTGATCTTGTTGTAAATGGAAAATTCTGGAGATTTAAATCAGAGCAAGAACAATTATGCCAGATGGACGGAAAAGAATAGTTTAATCTCTGCAAAATGTCACTTTTTTGAAATCTTATTTAGAACAACTGATACAAACTCAAATCCACTATCAAAGAAAACAGTGAGTAGTTTTGCTATTTTCCACCACTTTCAAAATAATTACAAATAAAATTCACTCAATACATCAAACATTGCTACGTTTTTGTTTGAGGGTATATTTCATGTCACAGTAACCTTAATCCTGGTTAAATTGAAATGAATTAGAAATGTGAATTAGTAATCCTTTCAACCACTTTCAAGTACATGTATTATCTTCATGAGTGGCAAAAGTTAGTAGAATAGTATCAAGCATTGGATCCAAACCAACAATGAGGGAATTCTGCCAGAGAGAAAACTCTCAAAATGGGTATTGTCAATTGCAATTACTCAGCTTTGAACCGGGTAATATCGATCTCAATTACTCAGCTTTGAATCGGTTTCCTCTAATTTGGAAATAACTCCGTCAAGTAGACCTCATCCATGGTTATCTCCAAGAATACTATCTCCGGTTTTTATGTGGTAGCTCACCCCTCGTAGATAATAATTTGAATTATAAATGTCAAAAATCTCGGACTTTCCTTTTTTGGGCGAAGCCGCGCGTCGTATTGGTAAGCAACATGATTAGAAATCAAAACTTTTTTTCAAACCACACTTTTTTGCAACCATACTCTAAGCTAATTAAAATGATAACTAGGTTTAAAACAAACTATAAATAGAGCAACTAAGTCTCTATTCTGAAGACCAGTTTTATTTGCAATTCAACATATAACTCTATCTATCAATTCATACAACAAAACAAGAAAAAACAATTTTAAAAATGACTGCCACTACAGTTTTCATTTCTGGTGCTAATGGTTACATTGCTCAACACATTATCAAGCAATTGTTAGCTAAGAAAAATTACAAGGTTATTGGTTCCGTTAGATCTCAATCTAAAGGTGACGACTTGGTCAGCTTAGTAAACAACGATAACTTCTCCTATGTGGTTATTCCAACAATTAGTGCCAAGGATGCATTTTATGATGTTCTCAAATCACATCCAGAAATTACTGTATTCTTACATGCTGCTTCTCCAGTTACTTTTGAAGTTGAAGATGTTGAACGTGATTTATTGAAGCCTGCTATTGATGGTACTGTTAATGCATTAGCTGCTATTAAGATGTATGGACCTCAAATTGAAAGGGTTGTCGTTACTTCTTCTGGTGGTTCTGTTTTCGGATTTGATAAATATTTTGAAGCTGACAAGATTTATGATGAAGAAAGTTGGAATCCAATTACTTATGAAGAAAGTAAATCAACTGGTCCAGTAAATGGTTATTTTGGTTCTAAGAAATTTGCCGAATTAGCTGCTCTTGAATTTGTTAAGCTGCAAAAACCAAACTTTGATCTTTCAATAGTTACTCCAGTTTACAACTTTGGTCCTCAAGCTTATGAAGTCAAGAATAAGTCCAAGTTGAATGTATCTGCGGAAGTTGTCAACACTGTTCTTAAATTTAAGAAAGATGAAGTTATTCCTGAATTTGGAAATGTCTTTGCTGATGTAAGAGATGTTGCTCATGCTCATATTGTTGCATTTGAAAGTGAAGAATCCAAGGGTAAGAGATTATTAGTTGCCACTGATAATTTCACTTATGATACTATTGCTTACATCATTAATAAACATTTCCCTGAAGTACAAATTCCTAAGGGAGATTTATCAAAGAATGAAGCTATCTATAAACAAATGGTTCACAAATATGATAATTCAAAGACAAACAAGATTATTGGATCTGATTTTATTTCTCTTGAAAAGTCAATTGTTGATACTGTTGGACAATTATTAGCATAAATTTATACTTTATAGATTAATAAATGTTGGTGTTTTCAGTTTTATTGCAGAATGTAGTCTTCTTTTGATTCAATGAATAATTGATTATTAAACCCAGAACTCGATACTTTCTTAAAGCAGTAAAACTTAGGCAGTTGACACAACGATATATCTATGCTCAACTTGGAATTAAGCTTATACCTAGTACTAACTAAATCAAGATTTGAAACTTGTACTGAAATTTAGCTAGCCAAAGTTTCCAGAGTTTAGAAATGAGAAATTAATTTATTTAGTGGAACTAATTAAATAACTATGAAACTAACCATCAAATTATTGCAAACTACAGTTGAATTGATTTATTTTCCCATAATGCAGTTGGTTAATTCTTATAAATATATACAAGATATAACTATGTGAGTTTAACAAAGGAGAAATAATAAAAAGGAATATTAATTATTAGTTATAGCCACTAAACCCATTAATTAATTAAACCGAAAGACTTATCCAACATTAACTTGAAATTGGAGAAATGATAATACTTTAGGAAGCACTAATTAGTAATCAACCAAGTTTTTAATCAAACAATGAAATGAATAAAAAATTAACAACGAAAGAAACCATAAATACAAACCACCAAAAATGAAAAATAAAAAAACACTTTAAACACAACTAAACCCACATTAAACTGCAAAATTTTAAAAACAGAACTAAAAAAAAAGACAATCACCACTTGTGACAATAATCAGCCTTCAACACAACAAGTTCAATCTGTTTACATTGAGCACCAATAGAAGCATCATACAACTTGTAGAAACCACCAGCAGCACATTCCCAGAATACTGTTTGTTTACCAAGAGCCAACAAGTAATTACCATCCTTTTGAATGATGGACCAACCGGAAGTGTAAAGAGAATCTGGTTGTGGTGGTGGACCATCAAATTGGAATTGATGGTTAGCAACAATAGAACCAATTCTTCCTTTAGCATCAGTAAGGATAGACTTATGTAAGTTTAAGAGTAAGGCATTCTTGGTGATACAAGTATGGAAGAAACCATCTTTATCCTTTCCACAACCTTCTTGATCCCAACGTTTAAGGAAGACAACATCATCATCAGATGGAACATCAGTGTTAGTTGGAAGGGTATCTGGGAGGATAGTAAAATCTGGGAATTCAGCTTGACCATCTGGTTCCTGTGTGACTACTGGAGTATAACAGGTTTCTGGATAAGTGGTGGTAGATGGAGGTGGTGGAGGTGGAGGTGGGGTAGTAGAAGTTGTACATTCTGTAGTAGTTGTACTAGTAGAAATAGTGATAATGGTAGTGGTTGATGGTGGTGGTGGTGGTGGTGGAGGAGTACATGAACTTGAACATTCAGTAGTAGTTACAGTGGTCAAGCCTGTTGAGGTAACAGTGACTTCCACTTCATCAGCACCTCTTTTGTGAGGACCACCAAGAACTTTGACAGTTAATTCAAATTTGTAATCAATATCAGTAAATGCTCCATCACCTGAACCATAACAATCTGGAGGGGAAATAGGAGTCCAAGCATCCTTAATATAACCAGCTTGAGCAATTGATAACAATGCAAGACTAATACCAGCAGAGGTTGAAAACTTCATTATGAGTGATTGTAAGAGATGAATTCAAGTGTGTTAAGAGTAACTAAACTTGATGATGAAAACTTGAACCAAAGGGAAAAAGGAGGAATTCTCCCTCATATTTATAGACCAAAAAAGGGGAATAATTTCTAGGAAGATTGAATGTGTATGTTTTATTGCAGGGGTTTTTGTTGGAATGTGTGCATATTTTTGTTGTGGGGTTACCAAATCTGATATTTTTATTTCCTTTGTCATTGTGTAGTATTGGTTGCAAAAACAAAATGACAAAAACCACAAAATCAAAAAAATAAAAGAAGCAAAAAAATAAAATGACCACCCACAGGGAGAGATTTCCGATCCCTTTTTTGTAGGTACATTATTAACTTTAGATTTGATCTTTGGTTCTAATACAACAAAATTAGATTCAACAAATAGGTAATAAATAGCATTTCAATAATATTTGAACATTAATTGAAAAGAACTTGCATTGAATCAAAGAAAGCTTTACAATCAAAACTGACAATGATTCAACCATCCGTTTTTAAATTTGACAGGTCATGCTTGGCATTTCTGCAGCTATAATGCTGATGCACTTGAAGAAAAAAATTCTAGAAGAGGGGAAGCTCAACGTTTTGGAAAAGGATTTTTATTAGGTGAAATCAAAGTTATTGCTAAACAGTGTGGCGTTACAATTAACGAGATAATATTACTGTTTCCTGCAACATCCAATCCAGCCGTTTTTTTTGAATACCATATTGAAGATAACCAAATTCAAATTCAAATAGATCACTTCTAGTTTTAATTTTAATTATAGTTACCCCCTATTCCAAATAGGGATGCATCATTAACCCAACAAATATGATGTCACGACCGGCGGAGCTTTTTGGTTTTGTTTTTCTGTGTCTGCATAATTTTTTGCAGCAAACAAAGGAACAGGGGGGGATCGTGGGGTATAAGATGGATGTAGTACTACTTGGAAAGCTTCCAAAACCTTCTTTCTCATACTATTTTACAATTGGAGTTTGACAGAGGACTGTATAATGGGAGTCCAAAGAAAATAAATGGAGAAAAGCCGAATAATACCCCAAACTGCTTTTTTTAGCTTCAGAACCCGATAGTTACCGTTCCGAAGAAAATAGTTTCTCTGAATTATTATTGTCTTAGTTAACTAGGTTACGTTTGCAAAATTCAAGTATGTAACATTTGGACTCTACATATACAAAGAAAAACAATAGATATATAGAGGAATTAAATTAAAAATGTTCGAAGAAACCACTCGTTTCTGAGTAGCGGAAGTATGACGTAATGAAAAATGATAAAAAGATCAAACATGAATGAAATCGTAAAGTATGGACATTTCACTGGAATATTCTCCTAACAAACCACAGCAAACAAGTGAATTAAAACTTTCTCACATTGACTATCAATGCTAGCATCGTACAAATTGAAAGTGGTGCCATCAATTCCACATCTCCAGAAGATATATTTTCCACCAAGAGCCAAGAGTGGACCTTGTACACTGGGGAAAATGTTCCAACCTGCTGCAAAGAGGGCATCTGGTTGAGGTGGTGGACCATCAAATTGGAATTGATGATTAGCTACAATGGATCCAATTCTTCCCTTTGAATCTGTAAGGATACCGTTCGACAATTTGACTATTAATGAGTTACCTGAAACACATACACTAGAGATGCCAGACAGGGTAGTAACTTGACCATCATTGACTTGATTGGAGTTAACCTGACCATCAGAAATCTGATTGGCAGCATTAACTTGACCATCAGAAATTTGATTAGCTGCATTAACTTGTCCATCAGAAATTTGATTAGCAGCATTGACTTGACCATCAGAGATCTGACTAGCAGCATTAACTTGACCATCAGGGATCTGACTAGCAGCATTAACTTGCCCATCCAGAATTTGACTAGCCGCATTGACTTGACCATCAGGAATTTGATTAACTTGACCATCCGCAATCTGTCCTACATTCAATGAACCCAGAGGTGCAGGTGCAACATCTTTGACATCAGGATCTAAAGTTTGTACTGATATCGTAAGTTCACCATTGAAATCAAAGAATGCAGTCCGGAAACTACCATCAGACAAGATGAGTCCACCTTGAGTTCTTGTGACATCAGTTGGAGTTTTAGTTGTGAAAGAACTGTCAACTACAGGTGCGGCGCTAGCAGATAATGCCAAGACAATTAAGTTGAATAATTTCATTTTTTTTTGGAAAGCAAAAGCGATTGATTTAAGGTTGCAAAAAACTAAAGATACAGAAGGTAAAATAATACAGTTGGGAACAGCAGTAGGTGATGTATTTATAATTCTTTATCAAGCAAATTAGAGGTAAATGAGGGGGTGCAACGGTCATGGTAATCCTGGATCCGTATTTGCTGCAAATTGTCCCTGAATTTTACCTGAATAAGATGTAGTTGCGATATTGGAAAAAAAATCGGAATGATAGAAAGCTGGGGTAGAATTATTTTTTCACCACATGTTCTCAGAAAATTTGATGATTTATTTAAGATCAATGCAATATGACGCCGCTCGTGCATAAACAATGGAGAGGAGATCTAATTGAAAAGTGTGGTGGGCTATTAATAGATTTTGTGAAAGGTTCTTCAGACCTTTCATTCGAGATGCTCTTTAACTAGTTGTTTGAACAGGAACAAGTTGCTATATTCTCTGAGTCGTCTTCCATATTAACAGCAATATGTTAATAAGCAATTAGTTTGAGAAGGAGGGGAAGTAAAAAGGGTTTAAATTATTATTTTTATTGTTATTTAGTCTTGTTTAATTAGAAAATCTATAATCTAAGGGGCTTTTAAAATAATATTCCACTACAAAAACTTCCCAACCTACTGAATCCATTCCGGTCTCTTACAAACGGATAATGCGGATTATTGGACTTTATGTCACAAGCCCATATGGGACTCAACGTACCATAGCCACCATTGGAACAAGGGGTAATGTTGCTGGATAAAACCAGTGCCATGCTACCAGTAAAATAGTCTCATTTACGTAATTCAGTAGTTGCGGGTTTTTCCTTTTATGCAACTTTTGCCGCCCATTTCCAGTACACAAAAAAAGAAAAAATCGAGCCGTAATCATGGACCCTTACAAGACCCTTGATGTATAATATTCACATTATTGGAATGATGAGGAGAGTCTAAAGTTTTGAAACATCGTACTACCTTTATTATAGCAATCAATGCAAATCATTATGATCTAAAAATAGATGTGACTAGAAAAAACCTCATTTTTTGCAATTTCATCAGAGAATGTAGGCAATATATAATCTTCAAGCTTGCTTGTTGCTCAAAACACAAACAAGAGCCATCTTTTCTTTCTCTATAATCCCAGGATGAATAAATAAGCAACTAGTTTCGTTTACTGAGGAAATCAGCAACAATATTAAATGCATACTTGTCGTTGAAATCTCCCTCAAGAGCTCTCTTGTTACCAGAATAACCAGAATAGTCTAAACTTTCAACATAAACCAAGCCGGCATGTATACCACCTTCTTCAACGTGATATTCCACTTTTCCTAGTTTATTAATAATCTCGTAAAGGTCATCTACTCCATCACGTAACACCTCTCTTTCACCAACTATAATTACAGTATTTCCATTATTTATTGGATCAACTCTAGCCCAATGTTCATCGAAATTTGTATTTGTAAATGTAAAGAAATTATTAATCAAGTTGATGTCATTATCTCCGAGGGCGAAAGTTCCTAGGGTTGTATCTTCGGCACCCAAATCTCCCCAAGTATTAATTCCACGACGGTTAGGAACCAACGGTGGAGTGCAAGGTTGTACCCAGGGTGAGATTAAGATGAGCGATTCTGGTTGTGGTAGTTGTTGATGTTCATTTATATTGAAAAAATCTAGTTTAAAATCAAACTCGGGGAAATGGGTGAATTGGTTGATGATTTCATGAGGATATGCTAGACTTCGGGCAACACCAAGTGCAAGGTGAGTTCCTGCAGAATCACCAATATAGGAGATGTTTGTGTACCCATTATTAATCAAGTTTTTGTAATTTATGAGAGCCTGGTGGAGTTGAGTAGGATATACTTCGTCAAACATGGTTAATGAATAATCTAGTACGAGTATGGATATATCGCCTTGGTTACGTGCTTCCAAGGCATAATGCAAAGCTGATACACATACTAATTGACAATCAAACAAATTTAGTAGGTATCCTCCACCATGAAGATATACTAGCACTTTATCTTTATTTTCAGCCTGATGGATCCAGTAACCACGTTCATCAAATTTCTCACCAAAATTACGTAACCTTGTTGTTAACAACAGTGATTTATGTTTAGCAAAGAGCTTCTCGATCGGTTCGTAACATGCAAGTTTCATATCACGCTTTTGATAATTTCCCGATACATGGTACTCTATAGCAAGCATGACATTTTTGTAAAGGGAATCTTTAAATTCATTATTTTCCGAATATGGTGTTCCGTAAGTATAATATAAAACTGTGATATAAATGACAATGTAGGGGATAGAACATACTTTGAGTAGAAAGGAAACACTTATCATATTCGGGTTGGTGGTGAAGGGGGAATTAAAACGGGAATACATTCACGAATTTCATCGGATCTAAATATTGACACATGTATTTATACGAAACTGATAACTATGGATGTTCGTATAGTAAAAGTTTTTTTTGATGACATATGATGACCTGGTCCGCCTATCTAGGTAATAGTTGCACATTACATCGTTTCTTTTTCCCCATACAATTTTTTTTGGCTCAATTTCTATGAAATTGATTGACGTATTTCAAGTTACCAAACGCCTTGTTTTTTATTGATCTACCATTTTGATAGACCCCATGATGTCATGAAACTTCGTATTTCTTTTCGGGATTTGAAAATATGTATTCTTAACATCAATATTAGAAAATCAACCTGACAACCATCGATGCTACCAACTGTTAATAATATGATCCTAGTTAGAGATATTATTGCTGCAAATATCACATTTTGTCCTAGTTATAAAAGAAAGTACAGTTAGCAAAGGGAAAGAGTCAGTAAAATCCTTTTCTAATCCGATAGAGCTAGTCAAGAGTTATTCCTCACCTATTGAAATGTTTATTATATAATTTAGTTAGATAGAGGTAGATTAAATAATATTTACTCTGCCAGAACATATTCCTGTTTCTCCCAAATATCATAAAGCTCATCGGTAACATAGTCCCTAGTTGTAATAAAATCAGTAACAAATTGTTCAAACCAATCATCAGTCATCAAATACCAACCATCCTTCCCAGCTTCCTCACCATAAGAGTTTTGCACCTTCCATCTTACAGGATCACCATTTTGGTCGATATGAACTGCGGTAATTACCATGGCATGATTACCGAAAGAACCGGTGAGTTTCCTTTGTTTCTTATCCATGTCCAAATCAAAATTAAATGCAGCAGGATAATCAAATGCCGAAATGTCAAACACACCTTTGGCTTCATTTGCATATTGATTAGTATCGGCTCCAAACTTGACAGGTTCGCCATCTTTCAACATATTTATTGCAATTTGTTTCATTTGGTCAATTTCAACATTAATGAATGAGGCGACCGTACCATTGATCATACTGGCTCCGCCTAAGGAATACAATTGATTGTAATCATATCTTGGATCATTCATGATACCAAAATAGTCATCAACGACATAGTCCACATGTTTCTCGTAGAATTCAATTGGCGTGATGTTAAAACTAGTGTAGTTTCCATCAAGATCGATAAATTCCCAGTTGAATGTATCCTCTGGTTTTGGAGGAGTTCCAAAAGCCAAGGCGAGAGTGTTGTAAACTATTTGCAAACAAGATTCTTTGTAATCATCGATTTGATCAGAATCTTGTTGAGACAATTGTCTAATTTTAAGAGCAAACTCTTTAAGCTTTTGGGTTATTATGAAGTTCAATCTATCTGTGCTTGTCACTTGTACATTATCAGGGAATACTTCATGAGGAACCAACCCGTATTTATTCACCAAGTTCTTAATATTATTCCAATCACCGCCCTGTGGTAATGGATCCAGAATTAACAGTTGAACCAGTTCAAAGGGTTCATCAGCCATGATTTCCATGTTTTCTAGGAAATAATTTGCTTTTTCTAATTGATCATAAAAATGTAAATATGATTGAGAGATTTGGAAATCGGAATTTAAATTATATTTCTGGATAACTTTAAATCTAAAAATGTTACAGGCAGCAAATATATAACATCTTCCTGAATCCTTTTGATTATTAAATTGAGAATTGGTCATACCGGTGTCGACATTGAACAAGAATTCATCTTTTAATTTAGTGTTGAATGTGTCTTTAATTATTATCGAGTCGATTTCATTGCGAGAAAGGGCCATTTGGGTAAGGTTATTTTTAGCCAGTTGCATAAATTCATCTTCCCAGTCCTTTAAGAGATCATTGTCAATAACATTGGGACGGGGATCGGTAACATTAGCTGGTTCATATGATGTAGTTGTGTTTAAATCTCCAAATGTGTCGTTTAGTTTGACATCCATGAACTTGTTTTCTTCACAACTTGCTGCGAAAACAATATACAAGAAATTAAAAAGTAGTAAAATTTGCATTTGAACGGGTATGTTGCATAGAATTCCGATACTTGAAGGTGAGGTCATTTGTACCCTTTATATACAAAAGTATGAAGGTAAAGGGTGACCTTCTGAAATCACAGAATTAATTGCAAAAGAAGTTTAATTTATTTTTTTATTGATTATTTTTTTGCAATTTTGATCATGATTTTGCTGCGAAATGAGGTCATGTCACTTTAAGCGAATGAATCACTCAAATGCTGATCTATTTTAGAAAGATGACACCTTAAGATCCTCGAGTAATTAAGACTATTTACTCGGATAAAGTTGATGTTTTTATTGCTATAATGTATTGCCGAAGATCTCGGGATGCATGTTGATGTCATCTTTAGTTTTAGTTGGAACTGTGTCACGACTTATCCTTGGACTTGCTTTCAGGTTATATTAAATGGAGTTATTTCTTTCTTTCTCCTCCTTAATACAAATAGAGAAAGGACCTATATAACTAATCTATGAGCCTCTCTCTTGAATATAAGTTTGGTACCTCTTAATAACTGAGAAAATCCAGTGTCTGTCATTTTATTGCACAAGAAATCTGTCCAAAAAACGTCAAGATGTGACCATCACGGAAAAAGAAAACCTGCAAGTGGTCATAAACGGCTAAAGAACGGCATTTGGGGGAAATCTGTTGACATGTAGCAGAATTTTTAAAAAAATGAGACACGGAAATACATTTATGCAAGATGAATTACTCAGTATATCCAAGGATAAATCATAAACAGTGATATTTTTCATATTATGATATTTCCCCGGATATCATGAGCAGTTTAGTTATCTTAATTTTATAAAGATATTGCAGAAGTAATAGCATACGATGTTTAGAAAATATGAGACCCTACACCTAAAAAGATTACGAACAATCTTTAGCCTAACAATACAAACTACTAACTATACTCTAAAAAACAAGCTATCACTCATTAACAAATTGTTGTAAATATTTAGCAAACATATTAATTCCATATTTATTTGCCAAATCCCGATCAACAACTTTTTGACCTCCAGATTTACTCATAAAATCCAAAGTTTCAACATATGCAACACCAGCATGAATACCACCTTTTTCCGTAAAATAAGCAACATTATCGCCTTTATTGACAATATGATAAAATTTATCGATTCCATCACGAAGTACTTCTCTTTCACCTACTACAATAAGCATTTTACCATTGGTTATTGCTTCGACATTACTCCAATGATCAACGTAATTTGTGTTTGTATAGGTTAAAAAATTGTTAATTAATTCTTTGGAAGTGGTTCCGACATAATTATCACCCATGGTACATGTAGTTGAACCTAGATCTCCTGTTGTGTCTACTCCATGAGTACATGGTAATGCAACGTTGTTGCAAGGTTCAACCCAAGGAGAATCTAAAAGTAAGGAAGTTGGTTGTGGTAAATATTTCGTGAAATCAAATGGGAATTGGGGGAAATGAGTGAATTGTTCTTCAGCTTCCTTGGGGTATGCAATTGCTCTAGCTACTGAAAGTGCTAGGTGAGCCCCACATGAATCTCCCATTAAATGAACTTCATTATATCCTTGTTCAATTAAATCCCGGTATACGTTTAAAGTTTCCCATAATTGGGTAGGATACACATGATCAAACATAGAAAGGGAATAATCAACTACGAGAATTGAAACTTTTTCCGATAATTCGCGAGGAATGGCATAATGCATACATGCCGCCCATAACATTTGAGAATCCGTCATGTTTAATTGATATCCTCCTCCATGAAGGTATACCAATACTTTATTGGATTCGGTGCTAGGTACTTGATGTATCCAATAACTGTGGTTGTTAAATTTAGTTCCAAAATTGGTTAATTCTTGAGTGATGGGATTGGTACGATATTGCAGGAAGATGGTGGTTATTGGTTTATGAACAAGGAGACGTGCTTCCAGTTTGGTTATTTCTCGAGACATGTGGTAGATAACTGCAAGATGGACATTTTTATAAAGGGAATCTTCGAATTCTGGATTGGTAAGGGAGTAAACTGTTCCTGTAGTGTAGAATTGTACTACAGTTTTAAGACCCACATAGGGGAGCCATAAGAGACGAGCTACGGTACTGAGCATTTGGCGGGTGGGGGGAGTTTGCAAGAGGGTGAAAATGGACGAAAGTCCACAGGGAAGTGGCTCAGTATTTATATTGAATTAAAATATTATTGAAGTGTAATTTTATTTTGCAGTATTTCTTAATGCGGAAAATTATAATTCGAGTCGGGTCATATCTCCGCAACACATACCCTGTGGGGAGTTGTGCTGGGGGAAATTTTACGAACTTTATTTTTTGTTCCAGCGTCATCTCTTAATTAAGTATTTTTATTTTTGGGCGGAAGGGGGGAAGAGAGGCAGTAGTAAACAATGGGAAACTACGAGAGGCGGATATTAACGATTGTTTAAGTTTCCCCCTTTTTTTACATCTTATTGTTTGTTCAGGTTGAGTTTGAAAGTTCGTACATTTTGTATTTTCATGTGCTTTAGTTTGAAATATCTCCGGTGATAAGTTTATAAGTCCGAAACGTCATATTTACCTTTCCTATGGCGAATATAAATACGAAGGCAAAGAGATGTAATGTCAATTATGTCAACCTCTATTCTATAAACTTAAACTTACAATTTAAAACTATTTGAATTTTGTTCAATATTCTTTTTAACATTTCCTTTAACATCTGTCATTTGACCCCTTTTACCAATAACAGTAATATTCTTGGCCTTGGACAAAGTGTCAATAACTTCACCAACTCTAGCATTCTTTGGTTGTTGTGCAGGAGTCTGTTGTTTGGATTTCTGTCGTTTAATTTCTTGTCTTTCATTATAATGTTTAGCCTTCTTTCTCTTAGCTGCTCGTCTTAATCTTTGTTTGTCATCACGAGATATTTCATCTTTACTATAAGATAACCCTGATTTCAATTGAACTTGGGATTTACCCGCGGTACCGTTGGCCAATATAGGATCATCACCAAGTTTATAAACTTCTTGAGGTGCCAAAGTGGCTTCACTGGATACATGTAATGGTTGAGCATCTTCCATAGAAATAGCTGGGGCAGAAGCATCAGTAACTTTAATATCAATAGTTTTAAATTGATGTGGTGCAGGGACAAAATGAACAGAACAAAGAACATCAAGTTTATGATTTACTGATGTGAATAACTCGGTGATTTCGTCGTGTTGTTTCTTGACTTCGTCGGATATTTCTTGAGCTTGAGAATCAACTTGATTATATTCATCTTCATATATTTCCGCTAAAGATTTTGCTGATTTTTGTTCCGAAACTTCAACTTTATCAAACTTGTGAAATTTAGAAATGTCAGTGATTATTCTTTTAGGTAAATCGTTAAATTCGTCGTTTTTAATTTTCTTACGAATAAGATCTTCTATAGTTTCAGTAACTTCTTGAGTGATTATAGGAACTGGTTTTGCGGTTCTATCAAAGGATAATTCAGTTTCTTCAAGTAGGGAATCCTTGGGTCTTTGATTTGAGTTGATTTCACCTTTCATGGTCCATTTTTTATCGGCAATAAGTTCAGCTTCAAGTTTGGCAATTTCAGCTTGAATTCCTCGTTGTTGTTTTTCAAATGATGAAAGTTGTTCCGAAGGTTCTTCTTGTTCGTCTTCATCGGCGAAAAGATCCTTCATGGCTGATCCTACGGCATTGTCATAATCTTTTTCAGCAAAGTCGGATGTTTCTTCTTCTTCGGGTTGTTCCTGGTCTTGTGGTTTGACGGATTTAAATTGGCCTGGTTTGTCATAGAAGTCATCATAGTAATCTACTTCTTCATCGGACTCATCAGATAAACTAGAAAAGTAGTTGACTTCTTCGTCCTCGTCTTCATTATCTTCGTTGTCTTCCAAGGCGAGGATTTGTTTGTTGTATTCATCAATATCAAAAAACCCGTCATTAAGACCAAAACTGTCTTTAACAATAGCTGGTTCTTCTTTATTTAAGTCTTCTACTTCCTCTGGTTCTTCTTCTGATTCCTCCTCTTCCTCTTCGTATTGTTCTTCTTCTTCTTCCTCCTCGTCTTGTTCTTCCTCATCGACTTCTTCTAAATCTTCAAACTGCTCTTGCTCCTCCTCGCTTTCTTCCAGTTCATCCCGTTCTTCAGCATCAGAAATCTCCTGTTTAAAATCATCAATCTTATCCAACAACAGTCTTCCAACTCCATCCAATACCATTTTAGTTTGTCCAAACACTTGAACTGAATCTAATCCATCAATATAAATTTCATCCAATACTGAATATTTCTTAGTTATTGGATCCAACAACTGTTTTGTTATTTGATTAAACACATTATTATCCTTGATTGAAAAGATCTCATTAGGATTCTTTTCAAGATTTATCAACAAATCAGACATTTTCTTGTAATACCCTAACGTATATAGTATACAACTTCACACTAAATTTTTTTTTCTTTGCGCGATGATTTATAAATTCTGCGATGGTTGCATGTATTTTCTGTGAAGTATGCATGCACCAACAATGTCCAAGATAACAAAACATCCATTATTAACCAATCCAGTAAAACACATTCGAGTTCCCAAGAAACACGATTCTTCACTTTATGACGCATCATTCTACCCTTCTCCCAAAAGCAACCCGTTTGCAATTGCCCTATCTTCAAATGTCAATACTGGACATAGATTTCGTGGTGCTCGAGGTAATGTAATACCATTAACTGCAGACATACAATCAAATAAACATTACTTATTTCCAATGTTTAACCAACCGGGCTTTTTAAGTAAGAGGAATATCGCCAATCATGAAAAAGTCGTAATCAGTGCAATTAAAGAAAATAAATGGCTGATGTATATACCTTTAGATTATATGAAACATAACACAGGTTTCTCCAAGGAATACGTGAGTTTTATTCCTGATTTTAGTGCAAGAGTTGAGAAATATTATCGAACAAGAATAAGTGAGTTGATTAAAGAGGTGGACAAGTCAGATCTGGGTGATTATGGGATTTTAATTACTGATGTTGAAGGGGTTCAGGTTAAGCCAGGTGTGACATTAGTTGACAAGTCAATTGTTGGTGTTGATGAAATGTTTGTAGATTATACAAAACATCCTGAACTTGCAGATTTGATTATTAAATTAATCGACTATAAATCTATATAAACCAAAGAAGTGCCGACAACAACACTATAAGTGGAGATTGCTGTAACACATACCCGTTATTCTTTTTGGTTGTATGTGAACTAGTTTCAGTGGGTGCCAGTACAGTTGGTAATGTGGTAGCTGCAAGTTCCTTACCTTGAGCTACATCATGTATCCAAGAATTTAAATCCTTGGCTGCGACAACTTCATCAAATGAAGTAGAGTTACTCATCCAAACTACAACTTTACCAGTTGAATCAAAAACAACTCCACCAACCATATCACCCTGTAAATCACGTTCCGTGTGTCCATTACTAGCTAATCCACTTTCAATATCACCAGTTCCTTGATAATCATGTAATGTAGAATATAAATGAGTATATTCAGTCACATTCATAACTTCAAAAATATCAAATTCTCCACATCCAGATCTCCAACATGAACAATTTACATCATTACTATATTGGGCCGTCCGGGGAATTTGCGCATTTAAGAGCCAAATTGCCGGCATGTTATAATTAGCCACATCCCATGCCAGCTTGGTTTCATTGGGCATGGTAAATTTAAATAAAAACATCTTGGTTGTTCCGAAAAACCCGTGATATGCCGGGATATCTTCCCGATATACCCCACAGTCGTTATCAACCCCGGAACTTTCACAGGACACATTGGAAAAAATGACAAATTCTTGGTTTGAATTAAGTAATGTGTTGTCTGCTAATATAGTTGGTTCATTTGCGGCGGAAATTCCATCGGAATCAGCAAATGTTAATCCAAATCCAAGACAACTTGAATTCTTACCAGCACGAGTTAAAAATGTAACGTTTTCTCCAATTCCTTCACCAGCATCGTAAAACGATAATCTTGAGAAATTCCCCGAGTTATCCTCACCAAATGTATATCCATCCGATACATAACTTGCGAAATTAATTAATTGTAACGGACCTCGGAAATGGACACTTACTTCTTCATTCAACGGAGCATTAGTTCCGTTAAACAAGGTCGGAGTATTTGAAATTGAACATGAACATTGTTGTTCATCATATATGTTGGCTAATTCAATCACAGGAGTATAACTTCCCGCGAAGCCGAAATTATTGAATTCAATAGCATTAACTTGTGGTGTTGATGCTGTGATTGTATGGAACATACAACTTAAAAGTATAATTGATAATAACATTTGGTGCATGATACATAAAAAGAATAAAGAAATTATGTAAAGTGGGTTATCGGATTAACTTTTGGTTTTTTTATATGTAAAAAAAATTTCATAACACAAAAATGAAACCGTTTTTTTTTCTTCTCTCCTTTTTTTTTTCTTCTATAAATAGCAGACAGATCTAAGCCATGCAGACACACACATTTTTTTTGTTGTTTATTATTTAGATATGTGACGAGTGCATGAATGTGCTTTGGGTATAACAAAAACGTGTCACGTTTCTGGTTTTTGTTATGACGAAAAGTAATGTCTTGAAAAAGTAATGTCTTCTAGAATATTTAATGTACCAGTCTTTATTCACTCGATCTACCCGTTTCTTATCTACACCCCTCCTTTTTTTCTTCTCTGGATCAAATCCCTTCACGTGACGAGGGTCCGACTTGAAAAAAAAAATGTAATGAAAATTATAGGTGTATGTATCGCTACATGTTAGGTACATCACCACCATGCTTAAATATAGTACCAAATCGATCCTACCAATTCTGGATCTATTTCGTCAATCAATGTCCCGAATTTCACAACAAGCCATGATTTTAACTTCTGGAACAAATTTAAACACGCCAATAAATCAACTTCATGGAATGACCCTTGGTTCAGTATGTTCTCTTTCAATATATCCCCTGCCATTACTTCAATTTAATCTTCATTTACCTTCATATACATCTAGTGAATTACATGATTCTCGAACATGTGGTATTCACATGTTACCACCTACGACTGAATCAGTACATCTCCTACGAATATTCGCCAAGGGAATTAAGAAGGATACGCAACAAAAGGAATTTGTATTGGATACAAGTAAAGATGAACTTAGAGATGGGAGAGTTTTCCATGAAATGACACGACCTTTTGAGAAGTTGAACGTGAACGAATTTAAGTATCATCAAGTTGATCAAGAGTTTAAAATACCGGTGTTGAAGGAAGCAGAGATTGTATTTATATGTCGAGCTAGAGAAAATTTTAAAGTTGATCTGCATGAAATTTGGGTAGTTGATGTGATTGACATATTGTGTGGAGATAAGAAAAAGGTAGATACCAGTGGAGGTGGGGTACTTTATTATAATCGTGGTTTCCATAGTATCGGTCAGTCATTAAAAGAAAAAATTGTATAACCTTGTAAATATTTTTTTAAAAGCTATAAGTCTATTTATTTATTGTCTGTTGTTTAGTTAACAACTCCGTCTCATGAATAATTTTTGGTAATATATAATCAAATTTATCATTTGTCTTTTTAATTCTATTGGTAAATTTAGTCAATATTTCCAAAGTCTTTATATCATTTAATTCATTAATCAATTGTTTAATTTCATCTTGTTTATTCAATTGTTTAATTTTTAATTTATGATTCTTGGTTAAAATTGTCTGACATTCATGTTTAATATTTTTTAATTGTAATCGAATTTTATTAATTCTTAAATAATATTCTTCATATTCTAATTCCAAAAATTGACATTTTTCAACAAATTCTTCATCTTTAATTTCAAATTGTTGACTTTGTTCATGTTCTTGTTCAGTCAATTCATCAATTTCTGTAGTTAAATTAGATATATCTTGTTCTAATTGAATTACGGTTTGATTTAACCCCTTGATTTTCCCCATTAATCGAATATCATTATATTGAGGACTAGTTTGTTTAGCAATTCGAGTTTTAATTAAATCAATTGAATTACGTAATTCTCCAATTCGTTTATTTTCATCTCGTTTATATTTTTTAAATTTACTGCGTAATTGAGATAATTTAGTCATGGTGGTGGACAAGGATGTTTGAATTGTACCGAGAGAACCAGACTGGTAAATTTGCCCTGTACCAGTTGTAACCACCACTGTTTTGTTTATCGGTTCCTCCTTGTTATATAAGACAATTTCATATTTGAAACATGGTGATAAATCATATACGATTAAATAATTGTCAATTATCTTATATGACATCCAATTAATTTGATTTAATTTGACAGTGACATCCGACATTTCCCCAGTTAAATTTTGTAAAATAATTTTGTTATTATCACACAACACCACCGACATATTTAATTTATTGATAAAATCTTTTGATCCATTAAATAAATTTTTATTTTTAAGGATTGATTTTAATGCAGCTATAATATTCCAAAATGGTTGAATTAATATTTTATTATTTATCGTGGTGGTATTATTAACTGTTTTATTTGTTGTTGTTGTGGTTACGATATTGTCGGTTTTCAATTTTGAATGAATTGGAGAAATTATAAAATTTTCAAAATTTTTTAATTCAATAGTTTGTCGATTTGGTGAAGGGATTTGCTTTAGACTTGTAACATCAATATCTAATAATTTATTATCATCAACGTTTATACTTACTTCATCGGATAAATTAGGTATTGAATTTTGTAAAATTGATGAATTTTTAAATAAAATGGTTTGGAAAATTATATGAATTGAAATTATTAAATATAAATAATTGTCAGCAGGTACATTCACGACATTTGTCACTGTCAATTGTAAACTATAATTCAACCAATTAATCACATATGTTATATAATTAATAATAACAAAACATATCAAGGAATTTATAAATCGTTGATTTATAAACCAATTATTATCATATTGAATCTTAGTGGTGATTCTCTTGATTGTAATGGTATTTATATAATTAATTGAATTCACACCAATTAATTCACTAGCAACAATCAGATGAGCAAGTGTTATTAAATAATTAAAATATATTTTATTTTGTTGATTACGAGTTATACCCTGGGATAATCCGACATAAATTATCAAATCAATAATCCCCATTTTCCCCACGGACAAAACAAGATATTTCCCCCATCGTTTTGTGAATAATGATTCTGATTTAACTAGGAAAATATTTATAAGGAATTTACCACCAATGAAATTCGAACCTAATATAATATACACTATTAATAATAAAAAGGCTAATATCATCGGTAAGGATTGAATGATAAATACCACGGCAATAACATCACGAATAGAAGAAGATGTGGGGAATATGGAATATGCTGAAGGATAGTGGTGGTGATGTGTATTATCTGGAGGTTGGAACATTTCCCATTTGGTTAACCTCAATAGTGTCTGAGATTTAACATGACAGTTTTGAAAATTTTGTTCTTTTTTTTTAAATTAGTTTGAAAAAAAAGACGAAACATCCAAACTGCAATAATGTAAGGACTAACAGCAACTGACACAACAATATGACAGAACAAAGTAGTCAGACACAAGAACTACTGAACTTTGCTACTGCTTTTGGCTTCAGTTACAAAAGGACTCCGGTCTTTGACACCATCGTCTATAATCTTGTAATTATAAACAAACATCGAAAACTTAGTCTGCAAACCCTGGTTGTCGATTTTTATCCCCAGATCGGTAAATTTCGTAATTTTGTGTCTCTGTAACCTATGGAAGCATTTTGCATGAGACGGAATCGAACATTTATTCCCGATATGTCTCTTAACCTGATTCCCCTTTTTTTTAACTCTTTCCAATTTAAGTTAATTTTATATTTCTCCAATCAGATATCTCCAATTGGGAAGTGAACTATTGGGTAACTACCCAAAATTTGTGAAACTTTACTAAGTTGTCACTTCACCCTGTCGAATAATTAAGTTTTTGTAGTTACTTTACAAAAAATTGTGAAATTTTTTAACAAAATAGAAGACTAAACCAGACGGCGAAATGATAGGTCTGCTTTACTACTGGCAATCCATAGCGAGATCTAGATTTCCCACTTACCCCAACAACTTATCAGATCGCTCTCATAGGGGTAAATCAATTTGGCACACGACATTTAGGGGAAAATACCTAACCGAGCAAAAATGCCAAAAACAAAAAAAAAAAAATAATAAATAAATAAAATAAAAAGCAAAAATAAAAATACAAAAAATTATTTACCGCAAAAGATTTATCCGATTGCTTTGATAAAATGAGCTAACAAATTGTAGACCGAGGAAGCAGGGGGATATCCACCCCATACCAAATTTATCAGATAACGCACCACTTTTATGAACAAACTATCCCCTGTAACATATCCAAATGTATAACAGAAAAAAGTATTATGCCATATCGGGATAATTTTTGATTTAGACCAATGTGCAGGCTCAAAACCTTAAGAAACGAGATCAAAAAACCATAAACCCCAAAAAGAAAAATCAAGCTTTTTTTTTTTGGTATCAGGGCTAATATCAGTTAAACTTTTTTAGTCAATGATACCTTTGAGAAATATATTTACCGAGGGTTAAAATTATTTAAGATTTTCTTAAAAAGAAGTATCTTCAGAAATATTAGCGAATCAAATTCAATCTAAGGTCCGAATGGGTTTTTTAAGAGTTGATGCCTTAAGCTCATCTTGATCCTGTATAGTGAAAAGAAAAATCCCAAAAAAAAACCTTGGGACACGACAATGGTGGATAAAAAGGAAAAATAAAACAGGGCCAGGCCAAACAAAAAAAAAATAAATAACTGAAAAACCCCTAATGTGAAAATAAAAATTAGGCTAATCTGTAAAATCATAAACAAGATCCCAAACCACTATGGATCGAGAGAGATTCCCCTCTATGTCATATAGTTTTTGTGAAAGGGGTGTCAGTTTTACAGGTTTGTTTTTCATGCATTTCAGGTCTAAAAAAAAATCCCTCCCTCCAATCCAAAAAAAAAAGAAAC